>JAINUW010000319.1:0-40000 GCA_020205615.1 Panax quinquefolius
GAAATATTTTCAAATACAGAATGAAAGGGAACTCATAGGTAATGAACTAAGATATAATCATAACATTGTTAAGACATTATAAGACACTAATGTATGTTGATTAAGAGTTAATAATCAATCGAAGATGAATGAAACATGAATGACGTAATGAAAGCTGAAAACCCATAATAGTAGATCTAAGTCAGGATTTACATTGAGATGAAGGGTAAGATATAATAGTATACATACGTGGTTATATATGACCTAATGTGGTACGTTATATGATCATGTGTTATAGAAACCTAGAGACCTAAAGTGTATGGGTGTTAATCAGTAAGCAGACGCTTAAGGCAAGTATTCTAACCCTTGTTCCAGTTCAGTTTGGATAAGTTTTGTAATTCATGTATTCTTTCACATGAAGTCTTGAATGATGAAGTCAGAAGCCAACTCTTTCGGCTAGACTTATATTATGATTCTGTCAAGCATGATTTATGTTTACCGAGTTATATTGGTATGGTTTTCAATCGAAGACCAAGTATGCTAAAAATGTTTTTTTGTCGTTTAACGACAGGCACGTGAGGTTGCCACAACTTAAACGTACATACGTTTAATGAATGTAGTGTTGATCAACATAGAGTACTATAGGCTGATCACCCAAAAGTGCTCGTAAGCTATGCCGGACTTACGGACTTAGTGCCGGGTTTTTCTTTTCAAAAGAAATTATGAACTACTCATAGTTCTGAGCCTTAGTTGATATTCTACTGAATATTGTTGTTGGAAAACGTTTTGAATGAAAAGAAGTGTTATTTTGAATTATCGATAGTACTTCGTAACTATTGTTCAGTTACTGAAGATATATGAGTTCTATGTTTCAAGCATGTTGTTTATTAGAATTGTAGTACTTGTTGAGCTTGTCATTCTCACTCTTGCTTGAACCATATGAACACAGCTAAGATCGAGCGGACTGAAGGCTCGGGAAAAGATAAAGGCAAGGCGAAGACGAACCCTTAACTCTTTATGTAATAGAATAGTTCGATGATTCTAATATATCTCTAATTTCTCTTCAGGTTCTTCTTCTTCCTCTTCTTCCTCACTCTCAGGTGCTACCTCTACAACTAGCTCAGGTGCAACTATTAGTTCTTCACTCACCACGTAGATATCTCTAATTTCTTCTTCGTCTAACATCACATTAACCTGGTTAGTGATTAAAGGTGTCTCAACGGTCTCATTCACTCCATTGTGAACATTTTCAGCTGCCATTTTCAAACACTGCCACAAAACAAGGGTTAATTAACATATCACATATTATCCTATACTCAATCCAGACCAATTAAATACCAAATAAACTTAGGTAGGTCATACTTAGCGAAGGAATTCCGTCTCTCCCTCCTAGTTCTTGTCTCACATCTCTACCAAGGATCATATCCCTAAGCTTTGATACAATTAATCGAGACGCCCCCAAAATAGGTATACATCACCTATCTTGGGTCGCCAGATACATCGGTATGTAACTCAACTACAAACTTAATTATGCACACAATGCGTCAAAATACGACAAAAACATAGCTGAGAGTTTAAACAAGAATATTGCCTTCTAGACAATATCCACACTCAATGGATTCCTCATTACAATTATTATCACACTATTTCACAGAATAGTGAGGACTACTAAAGCCACTTATCCTGGACCATCACTCCATTTCCCATCTCGTCCCAGCTATATTCTCATTTCCTGAAGAGAATGGTGAAAGAAAGGGTGAGCTTAACTAGCCCAGTAAAAAATATTATGACTAAGATAATGTAGAATAAATTATCCTTAGCCTTCAACAGTATCATAACAGATAGAATATAATAGACAACAAGTTTTAGATCAACAACTGCAGTGGAATAAGCAATCCATTAGAAGAGTCAAGTAGAGCATAAAATCTACTATCTTCTGTGATTTAAAAAGTTTTTCATTAACTTTATCCCTGTAATACCCATTAACAGTTCTTTATTATACCCAAGACAAAAAGAATTCTCATCACCTGTCTTCACCTGAACCACCAAAGATTATAGTTAAATCCACAATTCATATTTATAATCATATAAATCAACAGTTTCTCCTTGCCACAAAGGCTTAATAAAACGTTTACTCAATATCCTTACCCCAAAGGCTAAAGATATTCAAATGTAATAACAATGATCATACCAATCAGTTGTCTACCTTTGCACTACGGGCCAAAGATATTCAACTACAAAACCAATGGTCATGATCATACCAATCAATTAATTCTGTCGTCGCACTACTACCAAAGACATTCAACTGTTAACTAATGGTCATGATCACGCTTATCACATCCATCGAATTATCCATGCACTACGGGCCAAGGATATTCGTTATTATCACCAGTGGTTATGACCATGTCATACACCTGTCCATCTTTGCACTACGGGCCAAAGCTTTCAATCAACAATTCGTCTTTACACGTAAGCCAAAGATATACAACTGTAAAACCAATAATCAACTGTCCATCTTTGCACGAAAGCCAAATATGACTTTCATCATAATATAAGCATGAGGATGATGACAATGATATAAGCATTAATCAACGAAATCA
Source organism: Panax quinquefolius (assembly GCA_020205615.1). Lineage (NCBI taxonomy): Eukaryota > Viridiplantae > Streptophyta > Magnoliopsida > Apiales > Araliaceae > Panax > Panax quinquefolius. The sequence goes on from JAINUW010000319.1 coordinate 2,580, forward strand.
AGGATAAATATTAAAGACTTTAAATTTATCCGAGTTTAAAAATATCCAAATTGTCAACATGATCATCGCTTTGTAGAGTAAAATTCAAGAATAATATTCATGTACCAAAAATAATTTGGATGAGAAAAGAAATATATTTTTAGGGTAAATAGTACCAAGTGAATAGTACCACTGTGAATAGTACTTTCAGAATAGTACCTCGTGAATAGTCTTGTAGAGCATGAAAAGTACCCCAAATACAGGAGTGAATAATATTAGGGTGAATAGTAATTTGGGTGAATAGTAACTCCGTGAATAGTACTTCGGAACACGAAAAGTGCCCCAAATACCGAGTGATCAATACTAGAGTGAATAATGGCGGGTGAATAGTAACCCATGAATAGTAAATCAAAAAAATACCAAATAAAATGATATTCCATGGCGAGTACAGTAAAAGAAATGATATCTCAAATACGAAAGTATAATAGAATATCTAAAAGCGCAAATGGATTTTCACCGTGCCATGCGGTAATCCACGTAGACAGATCATTTCCACAATTTAATAAAGAATGAATACAAAGGATCATTCACCATGCATGCGGTAATCCACATAGACAGGTTATTCCAACAGAATAATAAAGAATGGAATAATAGAAGAATTCACCATGCATGCGGTATTCCACACAGAAGATGTTTGATTTTGGCGGAGGAATATCCTTTGGGGATTCCCATGTCTCCTCTATCATTTGATGCATTAGGATTAATCCATCTTGTGTTCTGCCAGGATATGTGCTCATGGCCTTTACCTCCTCTGAACTGCATGTCTCGAGTGGACATATTAAGCTTTTTATTTTCTTTTCGTCTTTTCTGGTCATGAGAAATTCTATCTTCAGCTCTTCATTTTCAATGAGATCCTGGATTTTATGTCGCAAAAATGATATAATGAAATTATTATATGATGATTTCAAAAATCATCATATAATAATCCAGAAATTGCAATAGAAAAGAAAAAGGGAGGTTTGTGATGATTTTGAAATCTTTTCTACTAGGTAATCTAGTATCCTTATGCGACCCGCAACAGATAGAGGAGGATTTATTTAATCACATAGTTTGGGCTCCTAGAATATGGCGCCCTTGGGGCTTTCTATTTGATTATATCGAAAGGCCCTCGCTTATCAGAAAGTATAACATTTCTTCATTTGATTTGCTCAAAGGGGTGAATGTAACGACCCCAAAATTCATACAATTTAATTCTCGACTTTGGTCGTTAATAATACATTCAGCCTCTAATTTTACATCCTTAAACGATAATACAACCATTGAAATCTGCGGAATAATTAAAATTTTCTATTACAAACTATCCTCGTTCCCAATACCTTCAACCTTTACATCTAAATATTTCAGAATCATTTTAATACTACAACAGTTTACATCGCAAAACGATATTACAATTCAACATGAATACATTATTCGGAACCTTAAACATGGTTTAAATAATAATAACACAACCAAAGTGTATAAATCTTCAAGTATCACTTCTGATTCATGTCTTTCAAGTAACACATAACTTTACCTTGAATCTTTAACCTGCAAAAATGGTTATTTGCAAGGTTGAGCTCGACAACTCAGTAAAATCTAACAGTTTTCATGCATCACATAGCACATAATAACATGCTCAACATATAACATACATTCTACAGTTCATATAACAAGTATAAAGATTGAGTCCTTACTCAATCAGCATGCTTTAATCAATCAACATAGTTATAAATCGACTTTAACATTTCATACTTTCAACATATATATAACACATCATGCTTTTTGCAATAAAGATTTAAAACAATTAATCATCAAGTTCATATAAAAAATAGGAACTGAAAGACTTGCCTGATCCGTAGTTTATGAACTACGAATTAATTGCTTAACGCTTATTTGCACTTCGTGTATTCCTACACAGTTATATAATCATGGATTCACATTCATTAGTCATATATTAACGCATAGTAGTTGTAATGTAAACTTTATGCTATATCTCATAAGTCCGATGACATCTAACTTTGGTTATGCTATAAAAATCATATTAACCTATTTTTAAAAGTTATTAGACACCCATTTCGGATATGATAAACAGTCCAAAACAGTGTTCAAAAAGGGCGTTCAAATCTGTTTTTCATTCTTTCCCAGCTTTACCCTCTCTCGCTAAAACAGTCATAACTAATTCGTTTCAAAACATTTTTGAGCGATTCTTGAGCCCACGCGAAGCCAACTTCCGAGGCTACAACTTTCATTCTTTAATCATTTCCAAATTCAAAACACAGAATTCTGGAAAATTCGTTCAAGGTGACTATCCCGAGTTGGTTAGACAGTTTTGACGCGACTACTTTGAATGATCATAACTTTTTGCTCCGAAGTCGGAATTAGTCCGTTCTGGAGTCTATGAAAAGCTAATTCAGTGTACTATAACATACCAAAAGCCCAAAAGTTTCTAAAAACATTAACTGATCGAAATAGTGTCCCGAATAGCACCTTCTGCTGCTGACTTTCAGTTTGACAAATTCGACACATTTCCTTCCAATCACCGTAACTCCCTCATCTGAGGTTGGAATGAGGTCATTCCAAAGCCTATGGCTTCCTAACATGATGCACTACAACTACCAGTAAACTCAGAATTTTTCAGGCAACATAGCTATTCCAGAATTTGACACTATAGTCACTGTTCATTCAGTTTTCATTTCTAGACATGGCTTACTAAAATCTTCACCACGGATTCATTTTAACTCCGTTTTGGTTCATTCAAGTTAGGTAATCTTTAGAACTTAGAGGGATATAACATACAATCATCAAATTAAGCTTTTAGACATAAATCAAAAGCACAAATGGTCCTCAAGCTCAGTCCCAAAAACTGTCCAACATTCCAATGATTATCAATGGGATAAACTGAGTGCAAGCACAAAACCCTTGCCCAAACAAAAGTTTGTACAACTTAGTCATCACATGAGTCCTCAATTAAAATCCCACCTATTTTATCATACTTAAATAAACTATCCCATAACAATTTTCATCAAATATTTATTTAATACCATAAATATTCATTTTATTCCATAAAGTTTGCAACTAAAATATTTAATATGCTTAATAAATATTTTACTCGCATTATACTAACATTTATATTTTCATGGAATATATTACCTTCTCACTTTATTAAATCAATTATACTTGTATTAATTCACTATTTTAATTAAGTGAATTATTCACACTATTTATAAAACTTAACTCATAATAATTTCAATTGCCCACATGGCATAATAATTAAAATTATATTATTTCATAACATAATTTCAACTTAATTAAATAAACTAATATTATTTAATTTCTTTAATAGTTTAATTAACTATTAAATCTCACATTCTCCAACATAAGAATATATAATTCTCTTCACGCCAAATCACATAATTCAAAATATATACACCTCATAATAAGAATTTTAATTATTAAATTCTTCTTTTAATAACTTATAAAAATTTGGGTTGTCACAGTGAATTTTTGGGCTCTTGTGGAGGTTGTTTGATCTTTCTTCTTTGAGAATTCGCATTCCCCTTAACGATTTTTCCGCTATCGAGATCTTCTAGTAATTTTATCAATCCCCTTTTCTTCTCCTTTTAGCCTATTTTGATCTTCTTCATTTAGCTGGGTTATTATGGAGAGATATGGGTTTACATTATGGTTGACCTCTTTTTTTCTCTTGTCTTTCTGATAGTTGAGTGAAAAACTGCCTTGTATCCTGATGTTGTCGCACTATCAGCTTAGCAAGCAGATTTACTTGATTCTGGATCGTCTCTAATTTTTTCATTACTATCATACCCTCCTCCGAGTTTTCCCACTTTAGGACATTTGATCTGTGCCTTTGGGGGTATTCCTCTATCCTTCGTATGTACTTACGATTTGGATACATTTCAGCGCTTCCTGACCCGATTATGTTTACTTCCTCCATATCATGCTGCAACGGAAGATTAATGTTAAAATTTTGTTGGTCAAGTTGTTGGACCACAATACTGCCACTTTCGATCAGATTTTGAATTTTATGCTTTAAGGACCAACAATCTTGTGTATCGTGTCCTGGAGACCTTGAGTGGTAAGCACATCTCTGGCTTGGATTGTATCTTTTGCTCCCTGGTTCCAAAGGTAGAGCCAGTTTGGTAATTTTCTTATGATCCATCAATATCACCAAAACATTTTCAAGAGAATCTCCTAGTGGAGTGAACACCCGATTTTTCGTTCTCTCAAATTTTCTTTTCCTGTCCTAGAATTGGTTAAATGCAGCTTGTTGTTGAAATGGCAGATTGTCTCGCTTTTTCCAAATGGGGGAATTGTAGGTTGGTCTACTAGCTTGCCCCTGTACAACAAAGGATACATCTTCAGTGCCTTTATCGGGTACCCCCTTGGGATCACTCAGATACTTGCGATCAGATATATCATGGATCGCTTCCAAGGCAGTGAAGTCTTTAATCTTGCCTGCCTTTAGACCCATCTCTGCCATTTCATCGTGTTTGATCATTTCTGAGAATGGCTTTCCTATGCCTGCTAAGATCCTCTCATAGTAAAGAGCCTCTTGGATATCAATAAACGTCATTACCATCTCAGTTTTTGTCATTGATGGAATGACTTGCGTTGCTAGATGTCTCCACCTTTGAGCATATTCTCATAAAGATTTAGTACTTTGCTTTTTAACTTTAGTCACTTGGCATCGATCTGGTGCCATTTGTGACTGAAAACTGTACTGATTTAGAAAGACGTGGGCCAATTCTTCCCAGTTGTGGATTTTGACATTGTCAAGTCGGGCATACCAGGCTTTAGCCTCTCCAGTGAGACTCTTTTGGAAAAGTTGCATTCTGAGGCTTTCATCTTTAGCATAAGACCCAAGCTCGCCAGTATATACTTTTAGGTGTGTATAGGGATCGCCTGCCCCATTGTACTTTTCAAACTCTGGGACTTTGAATTTGTCAGGATATCGAGCCCCTGGGAATATGCAGAGATCTGAATAGGTGACCCTACCATAGTTTCCAGTCCGTTTAACTGACCGGATGGCTTCCTCCATTTGTTGGACTTTTTTTTCTTATATCCCTAGTTTCTCGATCATCCCTGAGTTTTGTGATTTTAGGGGTTTTGTTGGTTCCTTTATTGGAATGAGGTTCAGGTATCTGGGTTTCCATCTTTTTGCCAATACCCTGACTTCCCCCTGGTATGAATGACTCTGATTGAGTTAGCATTGTTTGGCCCTGGGTTCCTCCATGTGTAGAGGATTCTGTGTGGATGGGTATTTGTGGACCCTGAGTAGATTGGTGTAGTTCTTTAGGCATAACAGCAAACATTGTAATTTGATAGCTTAATCTTTTGAACTCCTTGCGAGAGACTAGAGTAGGATCAGGCTGGTCAGACGAAGACATAATTGGTTGTAGGCTCAAGGCCTTTTTAGATTTTGAATGGGTAACAGGCCCAATTATTTCCCTACAAAAACTTATGTAGTTTAGTCTTAGGGAATGTATAAATATTTACATGCTAACATAATATTTCCATTTTAGGAATATTATCCTATAAAAATGGGTGTCAATTGATAGCATGTCAAGTCTTAATATGCATGTGCAAATATTCTTCATATTTTCCATTACGTAGAGATGAACATGGAATGAAATTACAAGTAATTGTCTTTACAAGTAATTGAAAAAAAGAAAAAGCATGAAGAGACTTTCCTCCGCATTTGGTTTATCAGAGGATGACCTATCTTAGGTTACTCTTGCGGCTTTTTGGCATGAAGGTTTGTAGGGTAAAATCTAATTACGCACAAAACGCAAGTATACGTGGTCAACAAGTAATAAAGTGAAAGTAGAGTATCGTTCCCACGAGGAATTTTTTAATATAAATCACCAAGTACTAACCCGTAACCAACTCAATCTTATTTAAACGAATGAATTTCAAATTATATAATTAAACTACTATTAAATTCCACTAGTTAAATTAAGATTACGGAGATTTAAAATCATAACTTCACTTATTGCTTCATTTAAGTTAACACACTTCTCATCAATTATTCTCTATTTTGAATTGTTAATCAAGAACACTAAAGCAGATAAAACCACCTCTCGATGCATAATACACATACGCACTTAAATCCACAGATGATAGAATTAAGCAAGACACCCTAATTAACTAATCCACTATATCTCTATGTGAATTATAATTAAAAAGGATTTAAAGCACAAGTTCTCTATAAGATTACATATGGCGTAAAGGCATATCTCTATCCTAAACACAAATTATGAATTCCATCTATGCAGAAATCACAAACACATGCTATCATGATCAGATCTAAATCTAAACTTCATCTCTCGAGTTCATATAGATTATCACGATAATTGATGGCCAATCAATTAAACAATTAAGTTCAAATCACAATAGACAATCCTCATGATATAACATAATAATTGATAGCGAAGCATATTAAAATAAACTACACAATAAGATCCATTGTAATCTCAAACAAAGAATTAGTTCATTAAATTAAAACTAAGAATCCACACTTGAATACACATTAAAAGATAAGAATAAAAGAAGATAAGAAGATAGAATCTATTATCTGTAGATTTGAAGCTCCCTCCTCGCTCCTACTTTGAATCTTCAATGGTCTTCAAGTTGCTTCAATCTCCAAATCTAACAAGAACTATGATTTTGATCTAATCTACTCTAATCTAATCTAATGGAATTCTTTCTCTCTCTAATCTATGTGATTCTCTTTCTTTTATAAGTCTCTTTATATGTCTTTAAGCCCTCTTGAAAGTCCTTGAGTCAATCGGATCGAAACAATCCTTCCCGAACTCAAATTTGGACAAAACCGAAGTTTTTATGCATATACTTCTTCTCGTGGGTTTATACTGTAAAGGGCCCTGCACCTGAAGGCTCCCCCAGTGGTCATTATGTGAAGGAAAGCACCGCCTGGCGAGGTCACTTTTTCTCGCCGCTGCGGTGTCTCTCGATAAAACGGCCATAACCTTTGATCCAAGAGGAGTTACGGGGCCTGCCACCTATCAAATTGAAGCTATCGAAGAGATATACAACTTTCATTCCTTGATAATTGATAAATTCTGGCCGGAACAAGATCGAAAGCGAGTTTGAAGTAGATGCTTTGTAAATTGCAAGCATGAGAACTCTTAGCTTTAATCTTCGTTGATAAAAAAGCCATAACTCTCGTATTTGAATTCTGATTGGGATGATTGAAGATGTTCCAGAAAGCTAAGAAGAAGCTCTACAGTATAAGCCAAGTTCCAAGCCAAGAACATGCATCCAACTTGATGTTAAAAGCCCTGCAATCTCCTCTTCTTGTATTTACTTGCATATTTTAGTCCAAAAGATGTCCGAATTGTTTTTCCTTGCTTTTTCATGCCAATTTTATGTCATAACCTACAAAATAACATAAAATGTATGAAAATTAACTCAGAAACATAGGTTTAAATAACTAATTCAAGTAATAGATGTGACGCCCCCAAAATAGGTATACATCACCCATCTTGAGCCGCCAAATACATGGTACAGAATACAAATACAATCTTAAATATACAACATGAGCTGTGAGTTTTAATACAAATTTTGTCTTCTAGACAGTATTCAAACTCAAAATAAGTCCTCAATACATTTATTATCACACTATTTTATAGAATAGTGAGGAATACTAATGCTATCATTTGGACTGTCACTCCATACCCCGACTCGTCCCTGCTACGTTCTCATTTCCTAAAGAGAACAATGAAAGAAAAAGGGTGAGCTCAACTAGCCCAGTAAGAAATATTATGACTAAGATAATGCAGAATAAATTATCGTTAGCCTTCAACAGTGTTAAACTGATACAATATAACAAATATCAAGTTTAAGCTGCAAATAAACAGTAATCCATTAGAAGAGTCAAGTAGAGAATAAAATCTACTATCTTCTATGATTTAAAAGGTTTTCCATCACTTTTATCGCTGAGACTCAACTTAATAAATAATCCACATCATCCCTCCACTACGGCCAAGGATATTCATTAGTATCACAACCACAAATTATCCATGCACTACGGGCCAAGGATATTCGTGCATTCATCAATGGTCATGATCATGCCAACAACTGTCCATCAATGCACTACGGGCCAATGAGGACTTTTACCACATCATTTGTAATATTACGGTCATGATTATACCGAAAATCCCTGGTCATAATCATACCAAGTCCATCTATGCACTATAGGCCACAGATGACTTTCAACATAATATAAACATGAGGATGATGACAATAATATAATAATTCAATAAAACAAGTTCAAGAATTAATTTATCTAGGAACCAATAACGTCCAAATTATTAACATGATACTACTTTGTGGTGTAAAATTCAAGAATGCTCAGAAGAATATTTTCATGAAAAGATACTGGATGAAGCGCAAATATCAAGGATCTTCCACTAATTTCATGGAGTATAAAAGCCAAAACTTTAACCAACTGAGTATAATAAAGAATGGAATAACCAAAGAATTCACCAGGCATGCGATAGACCGCACAGACAGGTTATCCCAACAGAATAATAAATAATGGAACCAGGTCATGCGTAAACGCACAGACAGGATATTCCAATAGAATAATAAATAACGGAACCAGTCATGCAGAACGCACGTATGTGATATTCCAACAGAATAATAAATAACGGAATAACAGAAGAATTTCACCATGTATGTGGTACTTTGCATAGATAGGTTATTCCAACATAATAATAAAGAATGGAATAACAGAAGAATTTCACCAAGTATAGGGTAGTCCGCGTATACAGGTTACTCCAAAAGAATAATAAAGAATGGAATAACAGAAGTTCTCTTCATGAATACGACAGAAATAATATCCCATATGAGTACAACAAATAATATCTCTTACCTGAAAAAGAAGAGTATTCCGACGGGTAGGGCGAGGATATACTTGAAGAAAACTTGCAACTATTTTCTACGCTCAAAGCTTTCTTAAACTCTAAAGAAATACGCTCAATATTATAGAAGAAGAATTCTCTGAATTTCTGGTGTGGTTTTTCAATTCTAACTAAGCTTCCTATTTATAGGAGAATGGAAAGGATACTATGCAATAAAATATAATATATTCTATTTATAAAATATATATATATATATATATATATATATATTATTTAAAACTAATAAAACAAATAACTTTATAAAAGTATTATGTTTTATATAAAAGATTTTACTATGCAAACACTATGCAGCAATTATACAAACACTATGCATAATAAAATATAATATATTATATTTATAATCAAATAAAACAAAACTTTATAAAAGTTTTCTGTTTTATAAAAAAAGTTTTCTGTTTTATTACATTTATAATAATAATAAAACAAAACTTATCACCTTTATTATAATTCACAATATTAATCGACTGTGTCGCTCCAGTGAAAGGGGCTTTCAATAAGGATTTCTCCTTATCATGCCGCAATTGATTAGATTATCTAACCTCTCCTTGATGTAACTTCTAGACATCGTTAATATTGCAAATAATAATATTAATAACTTTGTTGTCTCAATTATTGATTTAATAATATATAAATATTGACAATAATTGAATCAAATAACGTGAGATACTATGCAGCAATTACTGTAGCAATAATTGAACAAAATTGAGTGACTTCTCACGTAAGTATCAATAATCAAAACTGTGTGCTACTATGCAACCACACGTATTACTGTACTTTTAGCACTGGGTGTTTCAACAGTTAACGGTAAAACTTCCGCCGTTATTTTAATAAAATATTTTTGTCATTTTCTCAATTCGACAATAATTTCGTTGCGGGGTCCACCAATGATTGTGCCGTTGTACGAATATTCCCTGTTAAAATGAATATTCCCCGACCAATCAAATATTATATAACAACTTGCGTACTTTGAAAAATTTATAAATATTACCCACAACTATAACATTATATCAAATTCATTCCATAATATTCAAAAATGAAATTCATAGACAAATCATCTTTATTCATAAAAGTTGGGGTCTTACAATAGATACCGGATAAGTTGGTATAAAACCTACTTATCAAATACCCTCAAACTTAAACCGTTGCTTGTCCTCAAGCAAAAACACAAAACAACAATGTTATGCAATGCAACTAATCTACATGCCTACGAACCCAGCAGTAATAACAGAAACAAGTCTAATCAATCGGCCTTAGAGAAATCAAGTAAACTTGATAATACACCATATCAAAATAAATCAATAATTTCCCAATCAATCATTACATCTTAGACTGTTATCACTAATATAGTGTGTGTGTGCTCCACAACAATGTTAACTGATATAAAATCAAATTTAACACATAACAAGTCTCTTCGAAGGCATCATATAGTGTAAACTCAAGAAATCCAAAAACAAGCTAGATCCAACTAAAATCAAACAATTACCAATATCGAGGGTCAACATGGAATACTTATGCTTCATTTTTCATCTATAGGGGCTTTTTGCTCTTATTTCCCATTTTGTTCATTTTTTTTGTTTATATACACATAGCTATGCAATGTCTTATTCCCTTAGGCTTTTCAATACTACCTTAACGAGCTTTCGACCAACGACTCCCAGACCAGTAAGACCTTAGGGCGCTAGGTGTAAAGACAATCCCCTTGGGCTTACTTACTCAAGTAACAAAGGCCACAAAACTAGACAAGAACACCACGGTATTTATTCATTCTTTTTTTATATATATAGCTTATATACCCCAAATATTCCTCCCAAGTTAGGTTCTTGTCTAAATTTAGCCATCACTACTTATTCTTGTCATTCATTCATTCAAACTAGCATTATCCTTTAGAGTCCCATTATGTATCAATTTAAACTCAATCAATCAACAAGTTGTTTTATCTTGTGTTATCCTTATTATACCAAGCCAAAATGAAAAAGATTCAATTCATAATGAGAAATCACATCAAAGCTCTAATATTCAGTACTATACTTGTCTACCCAATTCCACTCTCATTATTGGCCAAAACAAACTTTAAATATTAAACAGCTGGACTCATGCAAGATGTACTAAATGCTATATAAACATAGTAAACTAACTACTATTTTTGAAAATTTTCAATTTTTCAATTTTTTTTAAAGAAACTGATTGTAAAAACTAAATGTAATTATACGAACTACAATGTAAATAATTAACTATATGCAATACGATACTAAAATGCCCCCAAACTTAAACTAGACATTGTCCTCAATGGCTAAAATAGAAAAAAGTAAAACAGAGGACTTCCCTGAAAATATAGCAATCCTCCTCCTTGTCCGCTAAGTTTGGAGAATAGATTAGGCACATGGAACAAATTGGCACCACACTTGAATTGGACTTGAATAACTTTTTCATAATCTTCTACCTGTCCATTGAACCTCCAATACCTGCAATTAAGAGAGACAATATGGATTAGAATAGCACTTGGATTGGTAAGAGAACATAATAAGCAAATTAATTCCTATCTACTAAATAAACTACTAAAGTATATAAATATAAAAATTCCTGGGTTGCCTCCCAGTTAGCGCTTGAATTACAGTCTTTCAGCTTGACTTTGTCTGGTCAATGCTATCCAATTCCTCTTCGATGATTGAGGAACCCTCCATCCATAGGAAAAAATATAGCTTTTGGTAGGTTCCCATTTATGATGGCTAATGCATCAAATCACCTAGCATGCTTTGATTTGGTATGATCTCAATCAAGAACGTCCCACAGCTAGGTGTTTTCTCCATTGTGTATGTGATCACTTTGGGGCATGAAAGCTTGTCACACACAATGGGCTCTTCGTTTATCTTCTCTTTCTTGACCCACCATGGATTCAAAATTGTACTCACTCTTATGTCATTAAGAGCTTCGTCGATGACATGACTACCAAGTGGGCATGATTTTACAAATCTGACTGACTCTTTGATCTTTGGTGGAGACCCATTTAGATCTTCGTCGACAAATATTTCATTATCCCCAATTGTCTCCACACTTCCGATATCTTGTGGCTCATCCAGTCGCAGATTTGATTCAGGTTCTCCGTCAATTTCGTCATCCATGTCATAAAGCCAAGTGTTTGGAGGAAGGTTGCTTACGACTTTGGTCATTTGATCTATCTTATTCTAAAGATTCTGAATTGACTTCTCTTGATTAATCTTTCTCTCCTCATTTGATGCTATGAACTTGGACAACAATTCCTCCAATCTCGAATTATCTGTCTCAGTTTTGGAATCCATGTATTGAGGACCATGAGTTGAAGTGGTGATGAGTTGTTCCCACTGGTACTAAAAATTATGGCTCGATATTTCTTGACTCATCATCCTCTCCTCTTGGTTTGCTATGACCTTTGATAGTAATTCCTCCAACTTTGACTTTTCTTCTTTTGGCAATGGAGGTTTACATTGAAAATTCTGGTGTGTATGTTGGATTTGGAGCGTAGTATTGGTCTTCATAAGTATAGCTCCACGATTTAATCCGGGTGATACCCCCAAACTTGATGATAATTAGCATATGTATAATCGTTGAGGTATTCACCACCATGTTGTCCCGGCCCAAAACTAATGGTGCATTGATGACTCGGATGATTACCAGCACAATAATTACAAGTAACTGCTATCCTTCGATTACGCTGGGCTGCAACAACGTTCAACCTCCTCGAAAGTGTCTCAAGATGCGCTGATAATGCAGAAAATGCATTGAGACCATCAATCCCCGCTTCCCTTAGTTGAGTCATGTTGGTGTATGCCATTGATACGCAAAGTCATCCATGATACCTGAAAAGAGAGAAATATAGGAAGAGAATTAAAAATAAAAATAAAAATGTTTAAATTAAGACTAATTTGATTAAAATTAATATTGGTAAAAAAATATTAAACTAATTCCCCGGCAACGGCACCAAAAACTTGTTGGGTAAAATCTAATTACGCACAACACGCAAGTATACGTGGTCAATAAGTAATAAAGTGAAAGTAGAGCATCGTTATCACGAGGAATTGTTTAATAAAAATCACCAAGTACTAACCTGTAACCAACTCAATCTTATTTAAACGAATGAATTTCAAATTATATAATTAAACTACTATTAAATTCCACTAGTTAAATTAAGATTACGGAGATTTAAAATCACAACTTCACTTATTGCTTTATTTAAGTTAACACACTTCTCATCAATTATTCTCTATTTTGAATTGTTAATCAAGAACACTAAAGCAGATAAAATCACATCTCGATGCATAATACTCATACGCACTTAAATCCACAGATGATAGAATTAAGCAAGACACCCTAATTAACTAATCCACTATATCTCTATGTGAATTATAATTAAAAAGGATTTAAAGCACAAGTTCTCTATAAGATTACATATGGCGTAAAGGCATATCTCTATCCTAAATACGAATTATGAATTCCATCTATGCAGAAATCACAAACACATGATATCATGATCAGATCTAAATCTAAACTTCATCTCTCGAGTTCATATAGATTATCACAGTAATTGATGGCCAATCAATTAAATAATTAAGTTCAAATCACAATAGACAATCCTCACAATAGAACATAATAATTGATAGTGAAGCATATTAAAATAAACTACACAATAAGATCCATTATAATCTCAAATAAAGAATTAGTTCATTGAATTAAAACTAAGAATCCACACTTGAATACACATTAAAAGATAAGAATAAAAGAAGATAAGAAGATAGAATCTATTGTCTGTAGATTTGAAGCTCCCTCCTTGCTCCTACTTTGAATCTTCAATGGTCTTCAAGTTGCTTCAATCTCCAAATCTAACAAGAACTAGGGTTTTGATCTAATCTAATGGAATTTCTCTCTCTCTCTCTCTCTCTCTCTCTCTCTCTCTCTCTCCCTCTCTCTCTAATCTATGTGATTCTCCTCCTTTTATAAGTCTCTTTATATGTCTTTAAGTCCTCTTGAAAGTCCTTGAGTCAATCGGATCGAAATAATCCTTTCCGAACTCAAATTTGGACAAAAACCGAGTTTTCTGCACATAACCCCGCCCCGGCGGGGGTTTATACTTGTAAAGGGCCCACCCCGGTGGGCTATGGTTCTATTTTCCAGCTGGTATGCCCGCCCCGGCGGGCATTTTGTGAAGAGGAAGCCCACCCCGGCGGGGGTCACTTTTCTACTGCAGTTTCCTTTGGTAAAACGGCCATAACCTTTGATCCGGGAGGATTTACGGGGCCTGCCACCTATCAAATTGAAACTATCGAAGAGCTCTACAACTTTTATTCTTTGAGATTTGATAAATTCTGGTCCTAACAAGATTGAAATCGAGCTTGAAGTAGATGTTATGTAAATTGCAAGCATGAGAACTCTTAGCTTTGGTCTTCGTTGATAAAAAAGCCATAACTCTCGCATCCGAACTCCGATTGGGATGATTCAAGATGTTCCAAAAAGCTAAGAAGAAGATCTACAGTATAATACAAGTTCCAAGCCAAGAACATGCATCAAACTTGGTGTTAAAAGCCCTGCAATCTCCTCTTCTTTTATTTACTTGCATATTTTAGTCCAAAAGATGTCCGAATTGCTTTTCCTTGCTTCTTCATGCCAATTTTATGTCATAACCTACAAAATAACATAAGATGTATGAAAATTAACTAAGAAACATAGGTTTAATTAACTAATTCAAGTAATAGATACCGGATAAGTAGGTATAAAACCTACTTATCAAGGTTCCCAGATCATCGCAATCTACTTAACGGGAAGTTAATCCGGTCTTTCAACTGGAGCGAATCTGGGTGGTGCCTTTCCTGAGCCTCGTTGGAATTAGCCTTCCTACGAGTCCAGTAATTAAACACCGACAGGATAGCCTCTTGGTGGAGGAACCACACAACATACATTCACATACAACGTGTCTCACCGTTTATGAAAATGATGACATGTGCGAAGCACTAATATCACAGTTAGATATATTGCAGTACAGTAAGTAAATACATTCATACACATTCATCATAAATGTAAATGCAACATTCACACACAAGCACATAACCGTTTTAAAAAGCTTGTAGTAGCGGCTTAAGCCCTCTTACTGGAAGTCCCAAGCAGAGTCGCCACCTGTCGACGTCGGGATTTTTATTTATCCCTTTTCTATTCTTGTTCTTTGGTGTTCTCATGTTATGTGAGATTTATTTGAAAAAAATAAGTGAAAAAGGTCCAACATGTATCATGTCGACGATTTGACTATAAGAGTCGCTAGTTGGTGTTTTTAACTGGTTGCACCAACGCAACCGAGAAAAGGTTTGCACATTGACCCAGTGATGTGACACTGTTAGACGGGTTTGTGAAACTGAGATTCATTTAGGTTCAGGGGCTTGATTATGCGGAGGGACGGTGTTAGGCACCCCCCGACATCCGTGTTGCCACGGTGACCGCCACTTTTTAAGAAACTGTTATATGAATGTGTGTGTGTGTGTGTGTGGATCAATGTGCAATTATTTGGAAGTAGTGTTATGCCTTGTTCGCACCTATATACACAGGGTTTGAATTTATACAAAATTCAGTTTTAAACAAGATATAACAATGAGGTTTTATAAAAGAGGTTTTTCAAACCTTGTGCTCAATAGTAATTGAGGCCTTTGATACTTCCTTTTTATTAAAATGTTCGACTTAGTTGCTTTTTTTCCGAGATGTGAAGCATCTTCGAGAAAATAATATATAGCAGTGCCGAACTCCTCATGGGCATGAAAGTCATCTAAGGAAATTCAAACACCGTGAATAATTTACAAGCTGCTTATAGCTGAAAATGTCCATCATGGGAATAAAATCTAGATTCAGTAGACTAAATCTGTGATCACATGATTCCTAGGCTTACATGATGCCGTAGTTTATATGAAAAGCAGTAAGCAGTTATATATATAAGCTATAAATATATATATATATACAGACATGATCAACCACCATGAAGCACCTCCATGGGGGATCGAAACTGTAAATATATAAAAGCGGTAAATATATATAGAGAGACATGATCAACCACCACGAAACACCTCCATGAGGGATCAAAAATGTAAATATATAAAAGCGATAAATATATATATATATATATATATATATATATACATGATTAACCACCACGAAGCACCTCCATGGGGGATCAGAAATGTAAAGAAAGCAGTAAATACGATCAACCGTCACGAAGTAAACTCCAAGCCTGACAAAAATGTAAATATATATATATAAGCGGTAAACGCACAAGATGTTTCTCAATCCCAGCTCGGTTTATCATTTCAGCGATTTGTCGCTATATATATATATATATATATATACTGTTGTTGGACTCTGTTCGATGAGCCTAGATTTTTATATATATATATATATATATAGAGCCCTTCCATAGCAACCGGTTCTTGCTATGGTGCTTTATCTAACACCCCTTTTTGGATAGATTGATAAACTTATTGGAAGGCTGAGATTGAAACATAAATATACCCAGCCGTAAGAGCTTCTATCGGCTTTTATTTTAATATGAGGACCCCACCATAGTCAACATGTTGTCAGTTTGTTTAACTAAAATGAATTTTTAATATTAAATAATGACAAAATTGAGCTTACTGTAACAGTAAACAAATGAGTGCTGGATACCTATTTATAGAGGGGGGAGTAGCAGGTGTATCGTGGCGAGAGAAGGTGTACTGGCAAGTAGCAGTGTGTACTGTGGTCGCCTGGGGTTCCCTGCAATGTGGGTTCTTAGTCTCAAGTACATGCACTCGGACGACGCGTTGTTCGCTCGAATCTTCATAACTTTCAATCTGGGAGTCCGATGGAAGCGTGCCATACCATTCCGAAAAGCTCTTTCCGAGAGATATGCAGTGACATAGGATTTTCTCTTTTTTTATTCCAAAAAGATGGGTCCATGACCGAAATGGCATTTCTGGGTTTCTGTCAGGCAGTCCGTTGAGCCATTTTAAGTAGTTTGTGCTCGGAAGTTAAGATATGGTTCTTGTGGGACTTCTTTTGATGTAATATGTATTGAAATGAGTTGATTTGATTTAAGTTGAAGTTGAGTTAGCAAAATGACCATTTTGCCCCTCCCGGGGTTATCTCCGATTTTGGCACAGTTGTAGCAGTCTTTTCTCAAGGTTATCTCTAAGATTGGCCGACTGTCGACTCTGATTGTCCTCAGGGTTATCTCTGAGGTTGGATTAACCTTCCGGGGTTGAGCCGGGCTTTATACTTGATCTCTTGGGGCTATCTCCGGGGTTAGAATTGATGTTGTGGTCCTCCAGGGTTATCTCTGGAGTGTAAAAAAGACGTTTTTGCCCTCTTGCATAGTTAGTAACAGGAAAAAGAAATTTTGAGTGTCTACACTCATCTTACACTTAAAATAATTAATATTTACTCTATTAATTATTTAATTTATACATTATACGTATAATTATTTGATTATCCCAAGACAACTTCTTCCAACTTTATATTCAACCACACCTTTAGTGTTAATCTAATTCCTCCATCTCTAACCAATATTCATTTATAATTATATTGGTACTTTCTTTTATTAATCACTTATCTTTCAAATATTACAATACTATGTAATATATTTAAAATATCAAATTAACATATTCCTTCCATTTTCTTTATGCAACACACAATCCTTAATTAACCATTTATGACCTTTATATGAGTTCTTAGTATATATTTCTTGAAATCAAACTTTCACAACATACTCTCGAGTTTTTCTGAGAATGGTAGAATAAGAGACCTTGGTCAAAGGCTTGAAAAATGGCAATTGCGCGCCATACCAAGTTCAGACCTTTTTTTTTAACAGAGATAGAATCTACGCTCCTAAATACTTCACATATACCTCATAAATGGTAACTCGTCTAAAATCAACCTCTTCTTTGATTCCACATCATGGATTACTATTTTCTTTAATAATTTAAATATCAAACTTCGTGTTATAACACGTAATTCCCTCCTAAGGAGGGAACCGTGACTTTCTCTCCCTCTTCCCTCTTCCCTCTTCCTTTCCTCTTCCCGTGAACCTTTTCCTCACCCGTGATCTCCTTCTCCCTTCCTTCCTCTTCTACTTGCCTATATAAAGCAATGTTGCTGAATGAAAAGATATAGAATTTTCTCTGAAGAATTTCTCTCTCTTTTCTCTTGCTTATTCTCTCTAAATTTATGCAGCATTTATAAGAGTATCTTTATACACTTTGCTAAAGTTTTATAACATGTTATCAGCACGAAGCTCTAACCAACTGAG
The DNA here is from genome assembly GCA_020205615.1 of Panax quinquefolius. Classification (NCBI taxonomy): domain Eukaryota; kingdom Viridiplantae; phylum Streptophyta; class Magnoliopsida; order Apiales; family Araliaceae; genus Panax; species Panax quinquefolius. Next base: position 20,847 of record JAINUW010000319.1, read on the forward strand.
ACGGTAAAATTAAATTCTTGCAATTTATTATTATATTACAGGTTTGGCTATGCCACGAATAATATAATTTTATTCTTATAATTGCCTTTAAATTCTTGCAATTTATTATTATACTACCGGTTTGGCTATGCCACCAATAGTATAATGTTATTCTTACAATTGGCCTGGCTTTGCCGCCTATTATATTAACTGTCAAGTTATATTTATGTTTTATTGTCCATTTTTAAATTATGTTATTTATAGAGGTACCATCTATCCTTGTTGATCTTACAAGACTTGGTGGGAACATTTTTACCATTAAATTCTGTTATTTACAATGGTATAATCTATCCTTGTTGATCTTACAAGACTTGGTGGGAACCTTTACCGCTTATTAAATTGTGGGAATAACTTTGTATATACTGAATCGCATACCGTGTGAAATTCTTCATTATTCCATTCTTTATTATTCATTGGAATAATATGTATATCGCGAATACCGCAGATACGATGAAATTCTTTTGTTATTCCATTCTTTATTATTCATTGAATAACACGCTCACTATGAACTCATCGCATGCATGGTGAAATTCTTCTATTATTTCATTATTTATTATTATGTTGGAATAACCTGTCTATGTGAACTACCGCATGCCGGGTGAAGATCCATTTGCATTTTTGTATATATATATTTTGTTGAACTATAAATACTTATATATATACATTAACGATTGCATATTCTTTTTACTAAAATAATATGCTAATAACATAAATATAAGATTATTTATATTTGCATTTTATCACCACTTGAGGTTGTGGTATAGTTTATTTTTTCTATATCATACATGCAATTATTTATTGTTTTAATAAAAAATAAAATTGTGTTTTAACCCAGAATAGATGACAAACTTGGCAAAAATAGATTTTTCTATTTTGAAAATCTCTGGAGACAACTATTTGGCTTGGGCACTTGATGCAGAATTGCACCTTAGTGCAAATGAGTTAGAAAAGACCATTGAATCAGGAAATACAGCTACTTCGGCACAAAATACAAAAGCCATAATTTTTCTTCGTCACCATATTGATGAAGGATTAATGACTGAGTATTTAATAGTCAAAGATCCTTTGTCTTTATGGACACAACTGAAGGAAAGATTTGACCACCAAAAATTGGTTGTTCTCCCTAATGCCAAATTTGAGTGGCTTAATTTAAGGCTACAAGATTACAAATCAATTACGGAATATAGTTCCAATATTTATAGAATAACCTCTACTTTGGCTTTGTGTGGAGATCCAGTTTCTGAAACTCAAATGTTAGAGAAAACGCTCTCAACTTTTCATCCCACCAACATGATTCTATCACAACAATATAGACAGAGTAAGTTCACAAAATTTAGTGACTTATTGTCTATCCTCCTTGTTGCGGAAAAGAATAATGAATTGTTGTTAAAAAACCATCAAGTACGGTCAACGGGTGCTACCCCATTGCCAGATATTAATAGCACATTATTCCATTAGAATAAACGTGACAATAAATGGTCATATAATAAGAAACCTTGGGGCGAAAGAATAAACGAGGCCATCATAACAACAAATTCGTAACCGCATGATAATTCAAAGTAATGTAAGTGGCAAGTGTCTGAGTCGGGTAAAAATAAAGAAAATGCAAAATAAATAAAGAACAAACCAGATGTTTGTTTTAGGTGTGGGATGAATGGGCATTGGTCACGTACCTGTCGTACGCCGAGGCATCTAGTTAATTTATTCCAGGAATCTCAAAAAAACAAAGTGATGGAGGAAGAAACAAACTTTGTTAATCATCAATTGGATATTGTTGATGTTCCACCAATGACCAACAATGAGAAAAATGTTGCTGATATTATTGAACCTTCTGAAAGTATCTTTTGGGATATCGTTTAATTTTTTGTTTTAATTAAACACCCTGCATGTATAATATTATTAGTTTTCATTCTATAAGTGGTATGTGTTTATCATGAATAAAATTATATATGAAATGTAACTTTTCTTATTTCTGTTTTTACATGCGTCAGACCATCTTTAATAAATATCTTCTCATCACTTCTACTATTTCTGAAAAATAAAATATCCTAGAAAAACTTCATTCAATTGCTTCTGGATTATATTCTATAAAAATTAGAGCAATTGAGTCTTATAATGTTATGATTCTAAAAATCCTAGATCCCAAATCCTTTATGCTTTGGCATGAAAGACTCGGTCATCCAGGTACTTCTATGATGCGTCGTATTATTGAAAATTCTATTGGTCATCCTCTCAAAAATAAAAAGGTTTTTCTCGGTAGTGAATTTTCTTGTGCTGCGTGTTCTCGAGAAAAATTAATTGTTCGACCGTCACCAGTAAAAGTTTATAAAGAAGCCCCAAAATTCCTAGAGAGAATTCAAGGAGACAAATGTGGACCTATTCACCCATTGTTTGGCCCATTTCGATATTTTATAGTTTTAATAGATACTTCAACTAATTGCACGCCCATTAATGTTAAGGGCTAACTTACCTACCTCAGTTTGGGGTCATGCAATTCTTCATGCTGTAGCCATCATTCGAGTAAGACCAATGGCTCTTCATAAAATTTTCTCTCTCTGATTAGTTCTTGGATAAGATACCCAACATATCACACTTTCGAGTTTTTTTAGAAGTGCGAAAAGATATATGTTCAATTGCACCTCCACAAAGAACTAAAATGGGAGCCCAACGAAGAATAGGTATTTATGTTGGTTTTGATTCTCCTTCTATTATCAGATATCTTAAGCCTTTAACTGGAGATGTTTTTACTGCATGTTATGTAGATTGTCATTTTGATGAATTTGTATTTCCACCTTTAGCAGGAGGAAAAGTTTTAAATAAAAAAAATCCTCTGGCATATTATGGAATGCACTAGAATTAAATTCACTTGATCCTCGTACAGGACAATGTGAAATTGAAGTTCAAAGAATTATTTATTTATAAAATATTGCAAATCAAATGCCAGATGCATTTAATGATGCTAGAGTCACATACACCTGCAGTGAATACTCCAGCAAGGATAGAAATACCTATTGAAAAATCAATTTCTAGAGAATTGACGAATAAGGTAATAGAAGAATCTAAACCACGCCAGAAACGTGGAAGACCGGTTGGTGCAAAAGACACTGTACCACGAAAATCAAAAGCAAATAAGGAAATCCTAGAAGGAATACCCGCTCTAGAAGTAGCACTTATTCCAAGAGTGGGAATAGCCCCAGAAGAGGTACAAACCGCTCCAAAAGTAGCACTTATTCCAAGAGTGGGAATAGCCTCAGAAGAGGTTTAAAATCTCAGTGAAGGGATAAGAGATGAACACCAAGAGATCTCAATAAATTATGTACATGATGAGAAAATATGAGATCGAAGCAAAGTCATGATTGACGATATATTTGCTTTCTCTATAGCATCAGATATTACTTTGATTCCTGACACGGATCCTGAACCACAAAACGTGGAAGAATGTCGGAAAAGAAAAGATTGGCCAAAATAGAAAGATGTTATTCAAACTGAGCTACAATCTCTATTGAAAAGAGAAGTATTTGGACCAGTAGTCCAAACACCACTGGGTGTAATCTCGGTTGGAAACAAATGGGTATTTGTACGAAAGCGAAATGAGAAAAATGAAATTGTGAGATACAAACACCGACTTGTAGCTCAAGGGTTTTCACAAAAAACGGTATTGATTATCGAGGATCTGAGACTCTCCGAAGACGTAATGGATGGAGTCACTTTTCGCTTTCTAATAGGTATGGCAACCATGGAAGGTTTGGAAACACGTCTAATGAATTTTGTAACAGCATACGTATATGGTTCACTTGATAGTGATATTTACATGAGAATCCCTAAAGGGTTGAAAATGGCTTAATCACAAAAGCCCAGTCACATATATTCAATAAAGTTACAACGCTCATTATATGGGTTGAAACAGTCTAGTCGCATGTGGTATAATCGACTTAGTGATTATTTAATAAAAGATGGATATATAAATGATCATGTATGTCCATGTGTTTTTATTAAGAAATCATAAAGTGGGTTTTCCATCATTGCTGTATATGTGGATGATTTGAATTTTGTAGGTACTCCTGAAGAACTCACAAGAACTGCTACTTATTTAAAAGATGAATTTGAAATGAATGATCTTGGAAAGACAAAATTCTGTTTGGGAATAAGAGTGGATCATTTAGCATCTGAAATTTTTGTTCATCAATCCACATATGCTGAAACGATTTTTAGTCATTGTCATATGGATAAAGCTCATCCTTTGACTACCCCGATGGTTGTTCGATCTTTAGAAGTTGATAAAGATCCATTTCGGCCTCTAGAAAGTGGGGAAGAAGTTCTTGGACCTGAAGTTCCATAACTAAGTGCAATAGGTGCTCTTATGTATCTTGCAAACTGTACACGATCTGATATTACTTTTCCTGTCAACTTGTTAGCAAGATACAGTTCTTCTCCGACTAAGAGACATTGGGATGGGATCAAACACATTTTGAGATACCTCCATGGAAGTATAAATCTTGGGTTATTTTATCCAAGAGATTCAATGTCGCAATTGGTTGGATATGCCGATGCAGGATATTTATCAGATCCACACAATGGAAGATCATAAATAGGTTATGTATTTATATATTGTGACACGGCTATATCCTGGAAATCCACAAAGTAAACCATGACAGCTACATCTTCAAATCACTCAGAGATTCTCACAACACATGAAACAAGCAGAGAGTGTGTTTGGTTGAGATCAATTATTCGGCATATTCAAAAATCATGTGGATTACCATCAATCAAAGACATTCCTACAATTCTGCATGAGGATAACGCTGCATGCATTGCTCAACTTAGAGGAGGATACATCAAGGGAGATAGAACAAAGCACATTTCACCTAAATTCTTCTTCACGCATGAGCTATAAAAGAAGGGTGATATAGATGTGCATCAAATTCGATCATGTGATAATCTAGCCGACTTATTCACAAAGTCGCTACCAAATGCAACGTTTGCAAAACTTCAGAAAAGGATCGGAATGTGTCGACTGAAAGACCTATGACAACATTTCATCAAGGAGTAATGAATTCCTTTTGAGGGGAAGACTGTACTCTTTTTCCTTAGTCACAGTTTTTATCCCACTGGGTTTTTCCTGACAAGGTTTTAACGAGGCAATCAATTAAGATATTTATATAAAAGATATGTACTCTTTTTTACTTCGTTAAGTTTTTTCCCATTGGGTTTTCTTAAGAAGGTTTTTAATGAGATATAATCTTCTATCGTAGGGAATCATGGGAAGTGTTATAACACGTGATTCCCTCCTAAGGAGGAAACCATGACTTTCTCTCCCTCTTCCCTCTTCCTTTCCTCTTCCCGTGAACCTTTTCCTCACCCGTGATCTCCTTCTCCCTTCCTTCCTCTTCTGCTTGCCTATATAAAGCAATGCTACTGAATGAAAAGATATAGAATTTTCTCTGAAGAATTTCTCTATCTTTTCTCTTGCTTATTCTCTCTAAATTTATGCAGCAATTATAAGAGTATCTTTATACACTTTGCTAAAGTTTTATAACACTTCGAGTTTTAAAACTCTATTTTCCTTAATGGTTTAACCAACTATGAAATTTCCTTTACGAGTTTTCTCACCACAAAACTCAAATATAACACATCTATACATTCCTTTAATCTTCACTTCTTGCCGTGTATCAAATTACTTAATAATTCTCTGACCAATTTAAAGGTATATCAATTTTCCTCTCTCGTCAACAACGTATACGCATACAACTCTAAACCTAGCACGCTTCGAGTCTTTAATAGTATTCAATATAGTACACTGAGTGGTTTCCCACAAACAACCAACAAATTGGTTTCCATCTCGTTTACACTGTTTTCACAGTGAGTTAGATCGGTTACTAATTCGTATATACCTCCACTCTCCGAAGGAATTGTTTAGCCAAGCTCCTATACATCCACCATTAAAGGTACGGTTGCACTGCCTTAGACTTGATACTTACTCGTACATATACTCAAGAAATTGGTGATTATCAAAGATATTTAATGTCATAAATTATTAATATCAATAGATAAATTTCTACCCATCTTCTTTACTAATTCAACTCCACAATTTATAATAAATATATAATAATGATATATATTTATTAAACACAACATAACTTATTACATAGCTCATATTACCCTATGTAACACGACAATATCACATACCGTAATATATATATATATATATATATATATATATATATATATATGGGAGCCCTTCCATAGTGATAGGTTCTTTATAGTCTTTATCTGCAACACCCCCTTTTTGGACCGTTGATAAATTGAATTGATGGCTGTGATTAACTTTTCTATTTGATAAGCCGGCACAGGTTGTTGTGCCTAATTATTGACATGTACCGGCTTCTATTTTAATAAGTGAGGCCCACGTAAAATTATATTGTCAATATAGTTATAAAAAGTGAATATTTATTATTAAAATAATCCGGCCGGAAGAGCTTCTACCGGTTTACACATTTTTTTTTAATTTTTTTTTTATTTCTCCCGGCCAGTACAGGCTGATACGGCTGGCATTAAAATAATAAAATAATCCGGCCGGAAGAGCTTCTACCAAATTATACATTTTTTTAATTTTTTTATTTCTCTCGTAGATGCAAGTCGATACTGGTGGCATTAAAATAATAAAAAAAAAAAAATTAAAGACAGTCTGATCTGATACTGGTGGTATTAAAAATTGAAAAAATAATACTAAGTAGATGCTGACTTGTCACGACTGACAATAAAAAATTAAAAAAAATAATTTTATTCAAGCAATTCATTTGCTAAAAATGATTCGAACTCGCAACCTCAAACTCCATACACTCGTCATATGACCACCCAAGCACCACGGGCCTAGCTGTTAATTTCAACCAAGGATATATCTTTATATTAAAACTTCACCATCTCCCAAAATCTATATTCTTGCATATTTATTATTTTACGATTTATTATTATTAATAAGTCTATATAATACATATTGGGGTTTTCTATTTAGAAATAAGTTAATATCTATATTTATTATTATCCCCTTTAATATTTTTTCTTATTTTTGTAATAATATCAATAAAAGGATTATTAATATATTAAAAAAATATCATTCTTTAATAAAATATAAATAATGATTTTATATTCATGTATTACTATTATTATTATATTCATGTATTACTATTATTAAAAATAATATTAATAATGATTTTTAATATTAATATAAATAATGTGATTATTAATATTAGTCCGAATAAAAATATCCCATAAAGTTGGATTATTAATATTACTAAGTTATGAATTTGAAAATCCCATAAAGTTCAACCAAATAGACATTCTTATTAATTAATATGTACATTAGATAACGTTGGATAAGTTCTATATCTCAGAGGCCGGAAGTAATCTTGCGAATTTCTTGTAGAGCTCCCATGCGACGCGGTAATGAAAGACTGTGACATCTTCCAAGGACCACTTCTCTTCAGAAATATTACCATTGGCCCTAACGAAACAGTCAACATACTTGCATACAAAAATGCCACAGTCTGAGTTGTTGTGTTGTTTCGGTCGAATCTTTAAGGTCTGCAGACGGTAGGATTACCATTTGGGGCCACTCATCTTGTCGGATTACCATTTCGCAAACAAAATGGTATCAAATGTACCTGCATTTACAAAGTAGTTGGTTAAATAATTTTTTAATATTAAAGGACATTATAAAATTAAAATATTTTAAAACTAAACATACCGCAACTTTAACGAATTCTGAGTACATTTCATGTAACTTAATATACATAGTGTCATCAGTAGTCTTGGTTGATTATGGTAACCATCCAATCTTCAATGCGAATAGGAACAAGACAAAATGGCGTTGATTTAACTACTACACACAAGCATGAATATGTATTTGCATTCGTGTAAAGGTGGACCAACATCTTGGTTAACATATACGGTTTGCAAAAACTCCATGCAAGTATTCACGTTAGTGCGAGGCACATAGCCACCTAAGATGCATGAAGAATGAATTCACGAAACCAAATTGGGACCACCTTTGTATTCCCGCGACACCGTAGTATTCCTCTCGTCTCGTAGCAACAACATATAGCGTCGATGACATGCTCGAATATCCAACTCCGTGCCCTAAGGATTGCACTACATTGTGTTCTAATTCATATAACTGATGCGGATGTGATAAAGGATATAAATCCTCTTCTGGTGCCACCACGTTTCCAAACATATGTTTATTTATAAATGTCTCCTTCCAATCTTTAAGTCTTTTGGATAAGGACCCTTTTGGTCCATAAGAGATGTGGTCTCCCGCATCTTGTACCTGATTGAGACCCAAATGTACATTATTATTATTTAGCAATAATAATTAAAACCATCACTATTAACATAACTATATATACCTTTTGTGAACTAGATCCCTTGGCGTCAGAAAGTCCCGCCAAATGAAGAGTTGGTTGGAATGTAACACTCCTCATAGGTTTGGAAGGTTGGAATGTAACATTCCTCGTGAAGCTTGGGTGGTGGGAATGGAGCTCTCCTCGATTACTTGTGGGGTGGGTATGTAGCTCTCTTGTTCAACATAATCGGTTTGTTTCCCAAGCCCTTCATTGAGTTGTGTGTATTGGGATTTGTGGTCCAAAATTTGTGGGACCCCCCACGCCGAGGTATTTGTTTACCTCTTGCTTCAAGTCGTATAGGCGTATTGAAATCCCAATTATTTTTTGAGAACCAACTCGAGGAGGCGGTGAGTAAATCTTGAAAATTTATCAAGTAACGACTTTGCACTCTCAACTTTGTCATGTAAGATAAACACAAACAAATATTATTAACAATAAATATGAATAAATAAAATATTAAGTATTTACTCCAATACATGGTTTATTAAAGAAGAATATAATTTTATACCATTTGAATAAGGTGTTGTTGGTTGTAAATGGCCCGAGGCTCATAACAACCGTCGTGGTCGCTCATTTCGCCGAGGGTCGGTGAATTTTCCAACGTGTAATTTTTCTATACCGGACCATATAATCATCTATTGGGACATAATCGAAATTTCGGTTTGTTGTCCTTGAGATGATCCATGTATGCCTCCCACATCGAAATATATTCCCTCTCGAGGCCATACAATCCTCGACATCAATAAATTTAAATTTTTCTCCTTCCTAAGGTCACCGTGGTTTTGGTACATTGATGGTATGCCTTGCATGAACCCGAACTGTCTCATCACTGCGGGCCCCAAGCATCTAAAATTCTACAATATCAAAGTGGATCAAGGGACCCCACTAGATCCCAACAACCTGCCTTCAAAATTAAATCCACTGATATCATCATCCCATATTATGTAAGGCCGCCAAACCACATCCCACATAGACTTAATATCTAACTCCCCTCGGTAAAATGACAAATGGTGATGGGGATTCTCATGTCTACCTGTGGTAGCTGTGGGCTCCAAAATAGGACCATGCTAAAGCCCTAGGTAACCATAAGGATGATTGTGGCCAAGGGTTTGGTTTTCCAATACTTACACGCTCATAAGCCCAAATTTGTAACAATGTAACACAACCATTAATGTATTTAACTCCTTTCCTAGTAGCGTATATATAAAGATCGTACAAATATGCTGCTAACACTCTTGGCGCCCCAAGAGTAAGTTACACAATCTTGAGCGTTGGCAATAAAAGACACATATATCGTGGGTGCACACTATTTCTATTCCTATTAGGGAATAATATTGCCCCACACAACCATAACATGTATGCCTTTTGTGTCGCCTCTACAACATCTTTACTTGCATTCTCGGGACATTTATTAAAATGTTCGTGCAACCACACTAATGAAATTACCACCGCATTTTTTGAACTAAAATATTCACCATCTAATTTATCTCCAAAATAATCCCTAAAATAATTCAAATTGGTGATGTGAGGGGACCCATTAAGGGCTTTCCCACCACTTGCAGAAACCCAAAAATAAAGTGAACATCCTCTAACGTGATTGTTATTTCTCCACGGTTTAAATGAAAAGTATTGGTCTCAGCGCCATCTCTCGACTAAGGCAGCTATCAGACCAAGGTCAGTTTAGTGTACAACACCTCGAAAACTAAATACTCCAAATCCACATTTATCTAATAGGATTTTTTGTTCTTTTGTCAAAGCCCACTGATTATATTTCTGATCAGTATATTGACTGGAGCCTAATTTTCCCCTCTCTCTCCCATGATATATATCATTTGATACATGATCTTGTTGATCATGAAGAACACTTGGATCAATTGGCCCATATTCCAAATTTGTCCATCTTTTACCTAAAAAAATACATCAATTCCATATTAGTATTACGCATGACAAAATAAAGTTGAAAGTAACATCTTCGCAAAATGACATTAATAACAATACACAATATTATGCATTAAAACTAGTCATCACTAAACAACATGCATAATAATAATAACATGCATGTATATAATGTAATAATATTAACATGCATTAAAAAAAAATTTATAACATTACATTATGCATGTTAAAACTATTAACATGCATATAATAATAACATTAACAAGAAATAATAACATTAATAAGAAAAACTATTAACAACAAAAGTAATAACATGCATATAATAATAACAATTGAGTACTTTGGAATAAGTTTTTTCATTTATATAATGTAATAAAATTGAACAAATAACAATAAATAAAAACTATTTCAAACAAAACAAATAACAATAACAATTTATAACAATATCTTACATCTTTGCAAATAATAATATGAAATAGAGTGCCAATAACAATATATCTTACAAAAAATTGATTGTCTTTGAATATAATAAATGGATTCAGTAGCTTCAATTTGTTGAAGTTTTTTTTGCTCCTCTCTTAGAAATACTCCCTCTCTCTCTCTGTTATTTTTATTTTATCTAGCTTGGTAAGTGAACTTTAGTTTGAACAACATGTGTTCTCGATAGGCGTTTAAATAAGCTCATGCAAATATCCAAGATACATGAATTAATTTAGGACCAAATTCAAACAAATGTCTCGACTTTTTAGTTTACTGAAGCTTGTAGGTGTTTCTTTCCAGAAGCGATGTGGCGAGAAAAAGTGGTCAAAAAAATATTTGAGTGCATTTTCAGAGGCGATGTGGCGACATAAAGTTTTGTCACTTTGTTAGTAGATAGACAAAGCTTCAATTCTATTTGGAATTAAAAATAATATATATATTCCTCTCAAAATTCGTTCTATTTAGAGAGGCTATAAATTTGAAAATAAAAAATATATATATTATTAATAAATTAGATTAATAGGTAGAGGCTACAACAATTTGGAAATAAAAAATATATATATTATTAATAAAACTGCTTTAGGTAGAGAGGCTATAATGGTGGAATAAATCAATTTTATTTGCTAGCTAGACCAAACATTAAATCATATGACCACCCGAGCACCACAGCCTAGGCGTCATATCTTACCTTGGATTTGGATATATCTTAAAACATTCCATCTCCCCCCAAATTAAATTTCTCAATATTTTATTATAATTATTTGATTATTATTATTATTCTATTATTATTACGAATTGAGTATAAAGCCATTCCATATTCTAGCGGCTTATGTACTTTTTATTATTTTATTATCATTATTATTATAAACAATGTCTGGTGAATAAGTAGTCAAACATAATAATACAACACTATGGGAATAGAAAAAAGTCGACATTGATTATATGGGAAAAGTACATTAGTTTGACTTCTTGAGCATTAACCGCGCCATGTCGTATCTCTGGTGATCTTTTTACCTTTAAATATTGTCTAGGAAGTCGCTATTTTCTCAAGTTATCTTCTTATCCTTCCATAGAATTTGTTCTCGATATTATTTTCTCTTTTCTCCTCTACTCATAATTTGTTTCATCTGGTTGCCCACTTTCACTTTGAAAATCAAGTTGAAGTTCGATCGTGCAAAATTCATCACTATTATTCACAAGTAAGTTTTTCAAAATGTCATATAATACATCCGAATTTGTTAGTGAAGTTGTGTAATAAATCGATATTTTTAAATGCGTTGGTCAATTATTTTTTATACGTTGGAAGAGGTTGAATATTTTTATAGATCATATGCTCATAAAAATGGATTTGAGATTATAATTGCAACTAGTCATAAACATGCTAATCTGAATGATATCGGATCTAGGCGGTATGTATGTAAAAAAGCCGGTACACCAATTGTTGGCAAGAGTTTTACGATGATGAAGATAGTAGTAATAAAATAACTAGACGGAGAGACTCTATAGGACGAACAATGTGCAAAGCTAGAATATATGTTGTCCTGATAAGAAAGAGGACAATTGGCGTATATCTCTTTGTTGAATTAGAGCACACGATCATCACTTAGTGACCCCCACCAAAGTAGATTTGATCGAGACTCACGTAAATATTACTCTGTTGCAAGAAATTTAATTGACACTTTAAATAAGTCCGGTATTGGTCCTAGTAAGATGATGAATGTTTTGAGCACAATGGGAGGTGGGTTGCAAAATGTTCCTTTCTCTCGCTAATGTTGAGAATGTGGTGCGAGATTTAAGGCGTGATTCGTAGATGAAAATGATGCACAAGTCTTGTCAATCATTTGAACAAACTTGCATCCGGAAGTGCCGAAGAAATTTTTTTTTTAAAGTGTGAAACCGGTGAAAACAACCGCATAGCTTGTATTTTGTGGGTTGAAGCCCGATCAAGGTTTATATATCAGCGGTTCGGAGCGTTGTGACATTTGATAAGTACATACCGGACAAATAAGTATGGCATGCCGTTTGTTCCATTTGCTCGGGTCAACCACCATTATCGGTCTATATTGTTTGGATTTGCCTTTATTTACGAGGCGAGACGGAGGACACTTTCGTTTGGGTATTCTGAGACATGGCTTGAAGCCATGGACTACAAGGCACCTACAACCATCATCATCACCGATCAAGACAGAGCCATGAGTAATGCTATTGCTTTGGTACTTCCAACTAGTTATCATTTATTGTGTTCCTGAAAAATTGCATCATGTTTATTCTGAGCACCCATCGTTCAAAAATGATTTTAACAAGCGTGTGTATAACTCATTGTCCATCGAGGAATTTGAAGAGCGTTGGCATATTACGATAAGTTCCTATGAATTGTATACTAATGAATGGCTTGGAAGTTTGTATGATGTCTGACGAAATGGATTCCAAAGATATACAAAGAGATATTTTGCTTGAGGAATGACTACCATGGAAGAAGCGAGAGCATGAATGCCTTTTTGATAAGTATGTTAATGCATCAGCGGTATGCTATGTTTTGTACTGCAGAGTCAAAAGGTTTGTAGAAGAGCAGTTTATCGAGGGAGAGGAAGGCCACTACATAACAAAACATCGTAAAAGGATTATGGTACTCGGTTCATCTTTAGAAGTTCATCTTTGCAAGTGTACACAAAAGAGATGTTTAGGCGTTTCCAACGTCAATTCGTCGATTCCATGAAATCTGATGTTCATAAACTTAGTGAGTTGTGTGTCACCGATACTAAGGTTTATCACGATTGTATAATCTGATCTGGCGAAAGTGGTGGAAGATATAAAGAAGTTGTCAACAATCGACAATTTGGGATCGATAATGTAACTACCAAATGTTTTCTCACTCACGGTGAATTATGCGAGCACATCTTGAGATATTTCATAGCAAAGAGTATTTCACAAATACCGAAACCGACATGATCCTTCATTCGGTGGACAAGAGATGCTGAACAAAAGCAATGGTGAAGACTTACTCTTTAACTCCACATCTGGCGACTTGAACAAAATCAAGCAATGCGCTTTATAATCATTTGATGGGTGATTACGGGAGTTAGCGAGCAAAGCGGCTTGCTTTTCGATCAGGAGGTTACAAAACTGTTCTTAAACTGAATGCACGAGGAAAAGAGTTGGTTGACCAGTATGATCCGGATGAGAATATTACTGAACTGGCAGATGACGACATTGATTGCACAGTTGGAGATCCAAATCATGATATGGGATACGATAATGACGATGAAGATGCAGAGGTGGAAGAAGAAGAAGAGTTTTTGCCGCCTAATATTTCTCAAACAAAGGGCCACAAAAAAACAATCTAGATTCAAGAGTGCACTCGAGAAAATCATTCCTTCTAAGACTCATCGAAAATGTGCAATTTGTGGCTTTGAAACCGACCACGATAAGCGAAATCACTATCGAGTGCTAGGGATTCCTGAGCCAAAAAAATAGGCGTCGGTTGTATTAATCATTCTATGTTTTTTTATTTTATGAAAATGAACATGTAATATGTACTATTCCTCTTAATGTTATGCAGTACTAGTATTGGTATAATCTGTACTTCTAATATTGATAATCATATTATTATTATTATAATAATACTTCACTACTTTTATAAATTCGATAATCACATTATTATTATACTTCACTAGTTTTATTAATAATAAAATCATTTCTTAATAATAAAATCAATTGCTTAATATATAAAATCATTACTAATAATCATTGCTTAATAAATATAGATATTAACTTATTTCTAAATAGAAAACCCCATATGTATTATATAGACTTATTAATAATAATAAATCGTAATATAATAATAATGCAAGAATATAGATTTTGGGGATGATGAAGTTTTAATATAAAGATATATCCTTGGTTGAAATTAAATGACTAGGCAGTGGTGCTCGGGTGGTCATATATGAGCGAGTGTATGGAGTTTGAGGTTGCATGAGTTTGAATCATTTAGCGGTAATTGCTTGAATAAAATCATTTTTTTTAATTTTTTATTGTCGGTAGTGACAAGTTTGTCTTAAGTGGCTATTTTTTTCAATTTTTAATACCGGTAGTATCGGCTGTCTTAAGTGAATTTTTTTATTATTTTAATGCGGTAGTATCATTTTGTCTTATGTAAGTAGGAGAAATAAAAAAATTAAAAAAAATGTAATTAGTAGAAGCTCTTAAGTAGGATTATTTTATTATTTTAATGCCGGTAGTGTCATTTTGTCTTATTTGGGAGAAATAAAAAAAAAAAAAAAAAATGTAATGGCCGGTAGAAGCTCTTAAGTGGGATTATTTTAATAATAAATATTCACTTTTATAACTATTGTGACAATATAATTTTCGTGGGCCTCACTTATTAAAATAGAAAGCGATGCAGGGTAAATAATTTAGGCAACAAATCATCTTTGGCTTATCAAATAGAAAAGTTAATCGTGATTTATCAATTCAATTTATCAACTATTCCAAAAAGGGTGTTACTCAGACAAGACTATAAAGAATAAATACTTTATGGAGGCTTCTATATATATATATATATATATATATATATATATATATATATATATATATATTCTTGTTTGAACCCATCTCATACTTTAAGAATTTTATCTACTAAATTCTTATTTTAATATTTTCTGAAAATTCGGATTCTTACAGGCTCTGTCTAATTCGGCCCAATAAATTAAAATCAAACTTTTCAAATCGTCGACATTATATGTCGGGCTCTTCCTAAAATTTCACCCTTTAAAACAAGATAAATTAAATCACATAAAAAATATAAAGGGTAAGAACCAAACACCTAGAAATTAAAAAAAAAATCTCGAGGTGGACATATACATATACATATATATATATATATATATATATATATATATAACAATTTTTCTCAGTGTCGACCACTATATTGGGTAAGATAAATCAATATGGGATTCATGGAGTTTTGGACTCTCCAAGTTGTATATAGATTTTATTGAAAGTAACCATATAAATGTTGAGTTGTTGCATCCTGAAAGTGACATGCAAACAACTCGCTACACAATGTTGAGTTGTTGCATCCTGAAAGTGAAACAACTCGTTACACCGGATCGAACATTGATCTCTGTGCGATAACATAAATCATCTTAAAGAAAACATTTTCCCGTGAGTCACGCTACTTCAGCTATATCAATATTCTTCATTATTTTATTTGTATAATTTATTTATTTTTATTTATTTTGTTCTTAGTAGCTTCAGCTGTATCAATATTCTTCGTTATTTAATTTCTATAATTTATATATTTTGTTCTGAGTGCTTCAGCTGTATCAATATTCTTCATTATTTTATTTCTACATTTTATTTATTTTGGTCTTGGTGTTTTTATATCAAAGAACACATTGATACCGGCCTATTTAATCTCTCTCAAAAAAAATTATCACTAATTTTTATTTTTTATCCACGTAATTGACAATAAAAAAATCGACACACATTCATAGTATACATCATTTTCTTAAAACATTACATAGTCCCAGTCTTGTAAGATTGCCCTATTGTGGGCTTCAACAAAAGTTCTAATATTCAAATATCAAACTTAGCACATACACATTATCTTGGATCAGGCTAAAATAAGTACATGTAAAGCCTTAATTGATCCCTCTTGGCCTGCTTCCATCCACATATCTTCAAAGCATTACAAAAAAATTAAAGATGTTTACTCCTAACTTCTAAATCTGCACAATAATCCATAGCAGTAGCAGTATTTTAAGTATTGGAAGATATAGAAGCTCAGTTAGAACCCCCAAGATAATCAGCAGGACTCCATTCCTTATAGAACCCAAGAACAGAGAAATAATAATCAGTTGGAAGGACCACTAGTGTACATCTACATGCTAATAAACTCAAAAGAATTAGTGATTCAATTAATAAAAATAGTGACCTAATTATATAAGAATAGTGATTCGATTTGAATCAAGAATGTAAAATGAACACATTTGACAATTTAAAGTCAAATTCCATGTAATACAATAAATATTTATGTCAAAGCTGAAACTGAAGTGCTTTGAATCGGCGGATTCAAAATAACCATTCCTATGAATTGATGTAGCAGAAATACAAATCCAACGAGACTTACTCCACTTGAATCAGAATCCAACCAAGTTATAAATTTAACATGTTTTTCAGTTTCTGAATAACTACAAAGCTACGTTTTATATTAATAATATCTTTTTCATGTTAAATGCACCTAATTGTTCAAAGGAACCTTGCTATCTTATATTAGTCAAATCTTTTCCATTTCAAATTCATGGTGTTTCTACGGTCTACTAAATAGTATGTACTTTTTCAATTTGAGGACAAAAGCTGCAACCTTTAATTAGATTAAAACGTTCAAAAGAAAAGCATTGTTTACCTATCGATCGACTCATTCATCGAAACATACAGATTCTGAATCCCCAACATCTTCAATGCTGGAATCCTCTCTTGTCACACTAATGCTCGAGGCAGATGATGATACCGACTCTGGCAGAATCCCCTCGAGCATTTCTTTCCTCTTCCTTCCACTTTCTTTCCACCTTCTCAACATCTCTGAAATTTCTCTAGTATCTTTGGATCCCGCCAGCCGTTCTCTCGGTAATTCTGTGGTTGTATCTCGGTCATATTTGTTGTGACTAAAACTTGCTGTCATTACTGGGAAGATAAGTCGCCTAAAGCAACAAATAAGAACTATAAGAAGCATAAGGTACATGTACACAGATGTCCAAACATAAAATGTCCATTTCCACCTATGAACAAGTTCTTTTCTCCAAGGAAGCTCTGAATTCACGAGTATTTCAGCTTCATAGAGCTGTGGAAGAAATGATGTTCCAGCCCGTGGGACCAGAGTTATTTGGATGGCTTTGGTTCTTGGATACCCCTCCTTGTGTCTTAACATTGGAATTGTTAATCTCTGTGTTTCAGATGTAATTCCTAGTAACAGGGGTATGCTCATTAGAGAAGTTCACACAAGTCGAACTGGGAGGCTTCTAAATCGGAGCATGCACGGGAGGCTGGATTTATCTCTTATATTTCCATCGGTTGATATAACTTCTGCAACCAACTGATGAAACATCCCATGAATCAAAATCGCATAAAAAGGGTATTAAAAATGAGCATTCTATAATAGGATTTATCAATGCCAAACAAGAATGCTGCAATTACTTATGGTACACACTAATGAATCACTGGTCAAATAGCACAAAAGGAAGGCGCTAAATGTAGATAATAATTTGAGGTCATTAATACTCTGATGTGTCAAATAGAAGAATACTTGCACTAATGACAGCGAAAAACCATGAGCAAAAATAGCATCTTTTTCTTGATTTTTGGAATGCTGTTTAATTCAACTATGGCTAGCTTTGACATATCAGTCTTTTTTTAAAACAAAAAAAATTTACATTATCATCTGAAGAAGAAACAGAACAACATTTAAAAGAGAAATTTATAATGATAATTCATACATTAATCAACACAAGGGATGACTATTACATAGCCCAGAAGAAGAGAATATACATGTATCATCAGAAAATAAACACCAAATAAAAATAGCACTATAGCAGACTAAAACAATCAATCCCTACACGACAATTGCTCACATATAGCTGCATTTCACAGACAGCACAGATTTGAGCCTGATTTATACAAGGTTACTAGCATTACTGACATGTATGCACCAGAAATATTGAAATTTTTCCTCAATCGATAATTGTATTTTTTGGCTCAGACCTAGAAAAAGAAAAGATGAACAGACTTTCCTTGAATGCAAATGCATCACAAAGAAAGTTTCAAAATTAATTATTGGACTTCATATTTTCAGTCTTTTCTATTCTCAAATAATAATACAATTTCATCCCATGTTTATTAACAAGATTGATTTGAACTATTCACTCCAGACCTCCTTATCTCATATCTTTAAGTATTGTTCCATTAAGCCTATTTGCTTCCATATTGAGATGCTACCTTACATATTGTGTGTGAACATCTCGCAATGAGTTCCAAATTACCATGTTTTCAACTAGAGTAAAAAGCATATAAGATATCTTCGTTTAGATTACTAAAAATAATAATAATATAATTAAGAAAAAGAAACCGAAAAACAAAAAACCTGCCTAACATGGACTGCATCTCTCTCCTGAATAAACTGATAGAACTGCCACACAAAATCAACGCAACCCAACCTCCTCTCTCTCTCCTCTCTCCCACATGAATATCTCACTTTAGAATCAAATCATTCACCACAACGTATCAACTCATTCTTCCAACCTTCCTTTTCTTTACCACAATATCAACTAACCAGTCACTTCT
>JAINUW010000319.1:45000-388524 GCA_020205615.1 Panax quinquefolius
CACATATAATGAGCATTGTAACTTGATTGAATATATGTGACTAGGCCTTTGTGATTCAGCCATTTTCAATCCTTCAGGGATTCTCATATAAATCTCACTGTCAAGTGAGCTATATAGGTATGTTGTTACAATATCCATCAGACGTGTTTCCAAACCTTTCATGGTTGTCATACCTATCAGAAAGCGAAAAGTGACTATCCATTACGTACTGGAGAGTCTGTATCCTGATAATCAATACCAGATTTTTGTGAAAACCCTTGAGCTACAAGTCGGACTTTATATCTCACAATTTCATTTTTCTCATTTCGCTTTCGTACAAATACCCATTTGTTTCCAACTAGAATTACACCCAGCGGTATTTGGACTACTGGTCCAAATACTTCTCTTTTCAATAGAGATTGTAGCTCAGTTTGAATAACATCTTTCCATTTTGGCCAATCTTTTCTTTTCCGACATTCTTCCACATTTTGTGGTTCAGGATCCGTGTCAGGAATCAAAGTAATATCTGATGTTATAGAGAAAGCAAATATATCGTCAATCATGACTTTGCTTCGATCTCATATTTTTTCATCATGTACATAATTTATTGAGATCTCTTGGTGTTCATCTCTTATCTCTTCACTGAGATTTTGAACCTCTTTCGGGCTATTCCCACTCTTGGAATAAGTCTTTATACGGAGCGGGTATTCTTACGGGATTCCCTTATTTGCTTTTGATTTTTTTGGTACAGTGTCTTTTGTACCAACTGGTCTTCCACGCGTCTGGTGTGGTTTAGATTCTTCTATTACTTTATTTGTCAATTCTTCAGGAATTGATTTTTCAATAGGTATTTCTATCTCTGCTGGAGTATTCATTGCAGGTGTATATGACTTTATCATTTTTCTAGCATCATTAAATGCATCTGGCATTTGATTTGCAATATTTTATAAATAAATAATTCTTTGAACTTCAATTTCACATTATCCTGTACAAGGATCAAGCGAATTTAATTCTGATGCATTCCATGATATGTCAGAGGGTTTTTTATGTAAAACTTTCCCTCCTAATGGTGGAAATACAAATTCATCAAAATGACAATTTACATAACATGCAGTAAAAACATCTCCAGTTAAAGGCTCAAGATATCTGATAATAGAAGGAGAATCAAAACCAACATAAATACCTATTCTTCGTTGGGCTCCCATTTTAGTTCTTTGTGGAGGTGCAATTAGAACATATACTGCACTTCCAAAAACTCGAAAGTGTGATATGTTGGGTATCTGTCCAAGAACTAACTGTAGAGGAGAAAATTTATGAAGAACCGTTAGTCTTACTCGAATGATGGCTGCAGCATAAAGAATTGCATGACCCCAAACTGAGGTAGGTAAGTTAGCCCTTAACATTAATGGTCGTGCAATTAGTTGAAGTCCTTTTATTAAAGATTGACTAAACATTTTTTGTGTATGAATATGAGGAACAAAATGTTTGATGGAGATTCAATAGTCATGCAAAAATTATTAAAAGTCGTTGATGAAAATTAAATTTGCGTTATCGAAGTCGAATTGACTTGATTGGATGATCCGAGAACTGAGCCCGTAACTTAATTATTTGAGCAAGAAGTTTTGAGAAGGCAAAATTTCGAGAAGAGAGAAGACAAATATGAGACCATCTAGTTGAAGCATCTATTAAAACTATGAAATATCGAAATGGGCCAAACAATGGGTGAATAGGTCCACAAATGTTACCTTGAATTCTCTCTAGGAATTTTGGGGCTTCTTTATAAACTTTTACCGGTGATGGTCGAACAATTAATTTTCCTCGAGAACACGCAACACAAGGAAATTCACTACTAGAAAAAAAACCTTCTTATTTTGAGAGGATGACCAATAGAATTTTCAATAATACGACGCATCATAGAAGTACCTGGATGACTGAGTCTTTTATGCCAAAGCATAAAGGATTTGGGATCTAGAATTTTTGGAATCATAACAGTATGAGACTCAATTGCTCTAATTTTCATAGTATATAATCCAGAAAAATTGAATGAAGTTTTTCTAGGATATTCTATTTTTTCAGAAATAGTAGAAGTGATGAGAAGATATTCATTAAAGATGGTCTGACACATGTAAAAACATAAATAAGAAATATTATTCATGAAAAACACATACCATGTATAGAATGAGAACTAATAATATTATACATGCAGGATGTTTAATTAAAACAATAATTAAACGATATCCCAAAAGATACTTTCAGAAGGTCCAGTAATATCAACAACTTTTTCCTCTTTGTTGGTCATTGGTGGAACATCAACAATATCCAATTGATGATTAACAAAGTTTGTTTCTGCCTCCATTACTTTGTTCTTTTGAGACTCCTGGAATAAATTAACTAGATGCCTCGGCGTGCTGTGCAGTCTGCGACCGATGCCCTTTTCATCCCACACCTTAAACAAACATCCGGGTTTGTTCTTTATCGATCTTGCATTTTCTTTATTTTTACCCGACTCAGACACTTGCCACTTCTGGTGGCCTAAATTATCGCGGTTCTGGAATTTGTTGTTATGATGGCCTCGCGTATTCTTTCGCCCCCAAGGCTTCTTATTATATGACCATCTATTGTCACGTTTATTCTGCTGGAATGACGTCTTTGTTAATATCCGTGATAGGGTATCACCCGTTGGCCGTACTTGATAGTTTTTCAACAACAATTCATTATTCTTTTCTACAACAAGGAGGATAGACAATAAGTCACTGAATTTTGTGAACTTACCCTGTCTATATTGTTGTAACAGAATCATGTTAGTGGGATGAAAAGTTGAGAGCGTTTTCTCTAACATTTGGGTTTCAGAAACTGGATCTCCACATAAAGCCAAAGTAGAGGTTATTCTATAAACATTGAAACTATATTCCGTAATTGTCTTTTCTAACTCATTTGCACTAAGGTGCAATTCTGCATCAAGTGCCCAAGCCAAATAGTTGTCTCCAGATATTTTCAAAATAGAAAAATCTATTTTTGCCAAGTTTGTCATCTATTCTGGGTTAAAACATAATTATTATTTATTAAAACAATAAATAATTGCATGTATGATATATATAAAAATAAACTAAATCACGACTTCAAGTGGTGATAAAGTGCAAATATAAATAATATAAATATTCTTATATTTATGTTATTAGCGTATTATCTTATAAAAAGAATATGCAATCGTTAATGTATATATACAATTACAAAATATATATATATATACAAAACTGCAAATGGATCTTCACCCGCCATGCGGTAATCCACATGCAAATGCATCATTTCCACAATTTAATAAATAATGAATCGAAGGATCATTCACCACGTAAACGCGATAAACCGCATGCATGAGTTATTCAGCAGAATAATAAATAATAGAACGAAGTAAATGCGTAATACGTATGAGATGGGATATTCAATAGAATAATAAAGAATGGAACCAGGTCAAGCGTAATCCGCACAGACAGGATATTCCAACAGAATAATAAAGAATGTAATAACAGAAGAATTTCACCATGTATAGGGTAGTCTGCGTATACAGGTTATTCCAATAATTTAATAAAAAATGAATACAAAGGATTATTCACCAAGTATACGGTATTTCACATATACAGGTTATTCTCATAATTTAATAAGCGGTAAAAAGGTTCCCACCAAGTCTTGTAAGATCAAGAAGGATAGATGGTACCATTGTAAATAACCGAATTAAAGATGGGCAATAAAACATAAATATAACTTGACAGTTAATATAATAGGCGGCAAAGCCAAGCCAATTGTAAGAATAACATTATACTATTGGTGGTATAGCCAAACCAATAGTATAATAATAAATTGCAAGAATTTAAAGGCAATTATAAGAATAAAATTATATTATTAGTGGCATAGCTAAACCTGTAATATAATAATAAATTGCAAGAATTTAATTTTACCGTCTCAGTTGGTTAGAGGTTCGTGCTGATAACGTGTTATAAAACTTTAGCAAAGTGTATAAAGATACTATTATAATTGCTGCATAAATTTAGAGAGAATAAGCAAGAGAAAAGAGAGAAATTCTTCAGAGAGAATTCTTATTATTTCCTTCAGTATCATTTCCTTTATATAGGAAAAGCTGAGGTTCATTCAGAAGAGAAGTAGGAAAAGGAAAGCAGAATCCTAAAAGGAAAAGGAAAGCAGAATCCTAGAGGAGGAAGGAATCATTATTATAATAGAATACTAATTTTTTATTTTTAGATAAGATCTAAGATGACAATCCATGCACTATATTTTTACTTCTATGGCCATGTGGTACCTCAAAAGGGTACTATTAAATACCACCATATAGTTAGCCCACTCCCAACCAACATAATTAGAAACTCTAATTAGCCCACTCTAATTAGCCCATTAATGGCCATATAATTACTTCTATGGCCATATAATTAGCCCACTCTAACTCTAATGGCCACTCTAACTATAATTAGCCCACTCTAACTCTAATGGCCATATAATTACTTCTATGGCCATTGGCAACTATAATTAGCCCACTCCCAAGCAACATAATTAGAAACTAACATAGCCAGTGTAAAATTGAGATATTTTTGTTATACAAAAGACTAGACTAAAATTCAGTGATTTCTTTTCGTAATTGACTAGTAGTGGCCAATAATTTGCAGCTTCTAGGAGCACAATTTGTCAAGGAATAAACCCTTCAATAAACACGCACAAAAAAAAAAAACTACTGGTGAAAAAAGAAACATGAACCAGAATTTGATAAATAAAATATGGAATCAAGTAAAAATACCTGAAACATTCCAATCTCTCTGTTATAATCAGATTCTGGCATCTGAAGAACTAAAGACACATAAATTGTCTGACCAACTGGCACGCCCATCTTCTTCTTTGTCCCACTATACCCTCCCAAAACTAACACCGCGTTTGGATGAACCTCAGCATAATCAAAATATAACCTCTCCCTCACAAACACAGGCTCCTCCACCACAAACTGCACCAACCCGACCCCCAAAATTACCGCCGCCACCAGCACCGCCAGCAGAACAATGCACATATACGTAGCACCAAGAAGCCCCACCCCCAGCTTACGCAGCAAGAGACCACTGCTCTGGGCCACTGCAGAGGGGATTACTCTGGCCGCGGCGGCACAGTGGACCACCGTATCGGGGAAGTCCTTTGCCGCCTCAACACGATGGTAGGAGTCGGAAATGACGGAGAAGAGAGAGAAAATGGGGGAGAACAGAGAGAAGAAACAGTTGTGGATTATATCTGCATGTAGATTTAATAATTTTGTGAGCCAAAGTGATGGTTGTGGTAGTATTGGGATTTTGCAGTACTCTTCTGCTGCTAATTCCATGGATGGTTGCTGAAGAGAGAGAACGCGGGTACAAAATTGGGTTTATGGGCATGCACTGTGATGTGCACGAGGAAGGAAGAGAGTGAATGAGAAGTGGTGGCATAGGAGATGAAAAGGTACAAGTGTTATGTGAAAGTGGTTGAGCTGGCGCCAACCTTTTTTTCTTTCATGAATTGATCGATAAAAATATATATAAAATTCATGGATCGATAAAAATATACAAAAAATATATATAATAATAGGTCCTATTTATTATTTTTTTTATACGATTTGTGGATAATTTTATATATATATATATATATATATATATATATATATATAATTTGTGTGAATAGAATTATTATTCTTTCTTGGTTACCGGTATACTATTCCCTCTATAGTCTATCCCACGAAAATGTTTAAAATTATTAAAAGAGAAAATTTATCCCTCAAAACATATTTCAAATATTGTATAATGACTATTTATTTTTTAAAAGTAGGGTGCATTACTTTTAAATAAGGTAAAGAATTATATTGTACTTATGTTATTTCCGTAAACTTTATTCTAGAAAAAATTAGAACTTGTTTATTCTAGATTAAAATTCAATTTGAATCCTAAACTTTACCCTTAAAATCGATTTGAACCATAAACTTTATTTTAAATGAAATGCATATTATACTTGTTGACGTCGGAAAAATTTGTGTTCATTTCTGTGCTTGCCCTTTTGTGTTCTCAATTAATTGAGTTTTGTCTGAAGAGGCGAGTTTGAAAAGGTTCAATATGTAAATGTCGACAATTTGACTTGTAGAATTGCTAGTTGGTAGATTTAAAATGGTTGTACCAACTCAATCGATTTTAAAAAAAATTTACACAAAGGCCCAATGGTTGGACACTGTTTAACTGGCCTTGGAAACCGAAATTCATTGGGTTCGGGGGCTTGATTAAGTAGGGGGAAGGTGTTAGACACCCCCCGACTTCCGTGAAAACACGGTTACCACAACTTTTCAATTAACTTATTTATCTACATGTGTGTGTGTGTGTGTTTATTGGGCCTATGTGCAATTATCTGGAAGTAGTGCTATGCCTCGTTTGCACCTATATACAAATGGTTTGACTTGTATATTAAAGTTCAATTTTAGGCAAGATCATAGCAGTGATGTTTAAAAAAATAGGTTTTCAAACCCTTATAGTCAATAGTAATCAAGGCATTTGATACTTCCATTTTATTCTGCGTTCGACTTGATTGCTTTTATTTTCGAGATGTGAAGCATCTTCGAGAAAATAAGATACATAGCAGTGCCGAATTTCTTATGGGCATGATAGCCATACAAAGATATCCAGACACCGTAGATAATTTACAAACTGGCTGCAGCTGAGAAATGTCCATCGTGGGAATCAGATCTAGATTCACAAGCTGAATCTTCGATCACATGATTCCTAGGCTCACATGATAAATTAATATGTACAAAAGCTAGAAAGAAAACTAGATTTAAATAAATCTAAACCATTCTAGCTTCAACGGTTCCAATTTAGTCACTTTTGAACCGGTTAAAGTTAGAGATAGCTAGATTTAGACAAATCTAGTCCAAAAGCTGGAAGATAAAATATCTACATTGTGAAAGCAGTTAAAGCAGATATATATATATATATTAAAGTAATAAAAAGTTTAAAAATCTAAAAAATCTTACAGTAGACTGCCAAGAATACTTTAGATAGCTTTTGGGGCTTGAAAACTCGGTTTCCACCTGTTAAACTTCAGTATGTTACAGAACACGAGCTTACAAGTGTTTAGAAAGAAGAATCGCTTAGTTTGGAGCACTCTAGAAGGGGTTAAAGTCTGAAATGAACAGAGTTTTCTCTCTTTTCTTCCTTTTTTTTTAAATGAGCTGTTGGGAGCTCATATTTATAGACTAAGGATCCGCGGGTCAACCCATGATAGCCGCGGGTCTATTTGCGACTGCTCGGGCTACCCCGGGCTTTGCAGGTCTTGTTGTCTCGAAGTACATGCACTCGGACTACGCGTTGTCCGCTTGAACCTTTATAACTTTCAATCCGGGCATCCGATTGAGGTATGTTGTACCTTTTCGAAAAGCCGTTATCGAGAACTACATAATGGCATGGGATTAGAGATTTCCATCCATGACTAGATCTCCAAGTCTTCTTTCTTTATCCGTTGTGCTGTCTTGTGCAGTTGTCACTCGAAATTTGAGCTATGGTTCTTGTGGAACATCTTTGTACGCAGTTTGAGTTGAATTGTGTTGAGACGACATTGATGTTATGTTGAGGTGGCAAAATGACCATTTTCCCCTCCTGGGTTATCTTCAGCTTTGGCGCAGTTGTAGTAGTGTTTTCTCAAGGTTTTCTCCGAGATTGTGTTGCTATTGACTCTGATTGTCCTCAAGTTATCTCTGAGGTTGGCTTGACCTCCCGGTGTGACGCCCCCAAATTTAGGTACTTGAAACCCGAACTCGGTGCTTCACGATACCATTTCTATGAGCGAAATAATACTAAAAATAATAACAATAATATAAATATCAAACTTAATTTACATATTCATCAGAGTCTACTCCCAGGTACGCGACCTTCAAACATTCATTACATGATACTTAATAGATATCATTATCTCAATAAAGTCATATTATTACATAGAATACCACAAATCTTATTCTGTTTGCTTTCCTTTTCCTTTGTTTCTGCATGAGCCTTCTGGTTGTTCACACTTGGCTGAAAACATTTAAATTAAGCAAGGATGAGCATTTTGTTAGGTTTGTAATATTCATGAACGCAATCAAATTGCACAAAAAATGGAAGCATGGAAAATCAGAGTTTTAGAATTTTACAAACCATATACCTGGATCATCCTTTATGCATAATTATTAATTAAACAAAAAGATAAAGAACAATAATCATACCCTTGAAGATTCGAGCTTCCTTAGGTACAAGTTCACCTCCAATCCTTTTCGCGTTCAACTTGAATCCACCGGGTTTGGTTCCTTCCTTTGATCAACGTTAGCCACCCAAGTGTTTGGCCTCTAGAGGTGATCCACCAAGGAAAAAAAATATTCAAGAAGAATGTTGGTTGGCTAAACCTGTGAGACCCCAGATTTTATCAATAAAGATTTAAATTTTGTCAAAATAATTTTTTATATTATGGTGTGAATTTGAGATAATATTATAGTTGTGGGTAGTATTTATAAATTTTGCAAAGTATGCAAGTGGTTATATTATATTCGATTGGTCGGGAATATTCGGTTTAGCGGGGAATATTCGCATAACTACTCAATCATTGGTGGACCCCTAATAATGTAATTATTGTCGGATTGAGAAAAGCGACAAAAATATTTTATTGAAATAACTTGGCGGAAGTTTTACAAGTAGTTCTTTGTTGAACTACTTCGGTAGTAAAAAAATACGATGTACGTGTGGTTGCATAGTAGTAGCACCAGTATTGATTATTGATGCTTATGTGAGAAGTCACTCGGTTTGATTCCATTATTGTCGATTAATAATATGAATTATTATAGCGATAATGACGCTTTGTTTTATTCGTATTATTAACGTAATAAAAGCGAAACATCTTTTATATAAAATAGAATACTTTATTAAAGTTATTCTATAAATAGAATATATTATATTTTATTATGCATAGTGTTGCATAGTGTTTTGCATAGTGTTTGCATAGTAAAATGTTTTTATATAAATAGAATATATAATATTTTATTTAAAAGATTTTTCTTTAAATATGGACCATCAGATTAAAGTAAATCAATCTGGACCGTTCATGGATTAGTTACTATGCATTCCATTTTCCTATAAATAGAAGCTCATTCCTTCATTATTTTCTTACGAATTCATTGAAACTCTAGAGAGAGAAATTATAGAGAGAAGCTATAAAGAGAAAATTATAGAAAGAAGAAGAGTATTCTGCTACTTCACTATTTCTATATTCAGTTCTTTTACGGTAAGGGGTGTTATTCTTTCTTCTTGAAGAGAACTTCTGTTATTCCATTCATTATTATTCTGTTGGAATAACCTGTAAAAGTGACATACCCTATACATAATCTGTATATGCGGCATATCCTATACTTGGTGAAATCCTTATGTTATTCCATTCTTATTTATTCTGTTGGAATAACCTGTATACGCGGTTTACCCTATACTTGGTGACATTCTTCTATTATTCTGTTGGAACATCCACGTCGTGTGTTTTACAGGACTGGTTCCTTTTATTATTATTCATTGGAACATCTCATGCGTGTGTTTTACAGGACACAGTTCCGCTTTTTATTATTCTGTTGGAACATCATGTATGCGTGTGTTTTACACAGGACTGGTTCCGTCTTTATCATTCTGTTGGAATATCCTATCATGTGTTTTACACGGATGCTGGTTCCATCTTTATTATTCTGTTGGAACATCACCTTGATTGTGAATTTCACGACTTTGGTTCCGATTATTATTATTACATTGGAATAACTTTTGCATCATGCAATCTACCGCATGCGTAGTGATTTCTTTTGTTATTCCATTCTTTATTATACCCAGTTGGTTAAAACTTTGACTTCTATACTCCATGAAATTAGTAGAATATCCTTGATATTTGCGTTTCATCCGATATCTTTTCATGGAAATATTCTTCCGATCATTCTTGAATTTTACTCACGAAACGAAGATCATGTTGACAATTTGGACGTTAATAATTCATGGATTAAATAATTCTTGAACTTGTTTTATTGAATTATTATGTCATTGTCATCATCCTCATGTTATATTATGTTATCTTTGGCTTACGTGCATAGATGAACTTAGTATGATTATGACCGAGGATCATTCGGTATAATCATGACTTGATATAAATGATGTGACAAAAGTCCTCGGTGGCTGTAATGCAAATGATGGATAGTTTTTGGTATGATTATGACCGTGGGTGATTCGGGTATAGTCATGACCATTGATAATTTGATGAAAATCCTTGGACCGTGGTGCGAGGATAATTAGATGTGGTGGTTTATTTATTAAAATTTGAGTCTCGGTGATAAAAATTGATGAAAACCTTTTAAAACCTAAAAGATAGTAGACTTTATTATCTACTTGACTCTTTTAATGGATTGCTTATTCCATTGCTAGATTAAAGCTGGTTGTCTATTGTATTTTATCGGTTTTAATTTGTTGAAGGCTAATGATAATTTATTACGCATTATCTTAGTCATAATATTTCTTCTTGGGCTAGTTGAGCTCACCCTTTCTTTCACCGTTCTCTTGAGGAAATGAGAACACATATTTGGGACGAGTCGGGGAACGAAGTAATGGTCAGGAGGATAGCATTAGTAGTCCTCACTATTCGTGAAATAGTGTGATAATAGTTGTAATGAGGATTCCTTTTGAGTTTGTATAATATCTAGTAGACAATATTTGTATTCAAACTCACGGTTTATGTCGTATTGTACATGACAGGTTAGGTTAGTAAGTCGTATTTGAATTTATGTACCATGTAAGTGGCGACCCAAGATGGGTGACATATATATCTAATTTTGGGGGCGTTACGGTTGGTATCGAGCCATAAGTGTGAAGAGCCCCGAGCCCTCTATTGGTGACTTCTGTTGATGGGGAATGCTGCAAAGCCGGACTCTCCGTAGGGGGGGCCGTCTTTTAAGGCAAGGTGATGAAGGTACCGATGTGAGGTCTTGACACAAGTTGGTGTCGAGTCACGGTTAGTATCGAGCTTAGGGATATGATCCTGGCTAAGATGTGAGACAAGAACTAGGAGGGGAGGCGGGGAATTCCTTCGCTAGTATGACTACCTAAGTTTATGTGGTATTTATTTGGTCGGTCGAGTATAGGGATAATATGTGATATGTTATTTAACCCATGTTTGGTGGCGGTATTTGAAAATGACATACGAAAATATTGAGATAAGCAATGAAGCACATGAGACCGTTGAGTCATTTCAACCAAAAGGTAATGAGCAACAACACGATAATAATCATCTGTGGCATTGGCCGGTCGTGAACAATGATGACCATCGTGGGAGAAATTATCATGCTAAGAATGGTAACCACTTGATTGGTAATCATGGCCAAGATAATAGAAGTGGAAATTTCAAGAAGAGAAGGTCATTTAGCTCGATTTTGTCATTCACCAAAGTCAAGTCCGGGGGACGGTGGCACCAAAGGCGGATACGGATAAAACAAAGTCGTTGGTTTTAGGAAGTGCATTTTCATGACTTCTCAAAAGCGAGTAAACCGAACGAAATTAGCACGGGTTAGTTAATTATAAATTTGCGAAGTCTATACCTTATAAGATCTGGGTTCTACCCATTATTTTATCTCTCTTGCTTTGCGTTCAACGTTTAAATTTGACTCAGGAGAAGTTAGACTTTGACTTATTGGTTGAAACTTCGTTAGTAGGAGCCTTCGTTATCGCGCTACTATTTTTAAATCTTGTTTGATTCAAATAAACACTTTCACGTTACTGTCGATCTTATCTCTTTGAAAATACTTGCCTTTGAGGTAATTTTTGAAAACGATTGATTAACTACTCATTATTCTTTTGTAAGGTTGTTAGCTTTCATATTCCTAACCAACTTTGTTATCTGAATTCAAAGTAACCAAATCCTAAAGTTAATCACTTTGTTATATCAAGTCATAAGAAAAGAGCCCGATCCTTTCATTGTTGACTTCCTTGTGTGGAATGCAAGAAGCGGACTTTACGTAGGCGACATCGAGAATGAAGATGGCAAGTTTATAGGTATCATTGTGAGGTCTATCTAGGTTAAGGGATAGAAGTCACAGTTGGTATTAATGTGACGTCTTATCCAAGTCTTGGAGGAGAGTCGCAGATTTTGAATGATATTTCTATTATTAATAAATTTCCTGGCGTATTCTTGAAGACTTCCTATCCTACCCTAGAACATGAAATCGAATTTTGTATTGACCCCAGTACAAAAACCCATTTCTTAAACCCTCAAATATTTCTTCAACTAAAAGGATCTGTTTACGAGGATTATGATGAAAGTCATAATAAAAGCATTGGACTAATGAAAATCATGGGTATTCGTGGTATTAGTAAGTTTTATGATGAGTTATGTTGGTTATTATGTGAAAACATGAAAGTTTCTTAGAAATCACAAAGAGTTGAAAAATCAGATTTTTGGTAAAAACGTAACATGAAATTCAATTGACCATATCTCCAATTATATTTTGAATTTTTGAATGTGGTCAAGTCCTAGAGTTAGATCTATGAGTTACCTAACTAATCCAAGTGGAATTACTGGAAAATGTGTTGTAGATTTTTTGTGTGGACTGATTTTAGCAAAGGAGTGCAAAGCTGCAAAAGCAGAAAAAGCTTACGCCATGATTTTAGAGAGGCTATTTTGGCCACTTAAATTATGAGAAAATTCTGGCCTTTTGGGACATGAAGGTATATGGTATAAAGTACCTCCTGTCCAAAAATGAGCTCATTCGACTTAAAATAAGCAAGTTATGACTATTTCAATATTTAGGTTTTTCAAACGAAAAATGCTATAACTTAGGAGTTCTATAACTCAGATGACCATGAAATTTAAACTAGAAGCTCACGTTAACATGTGTAAGGTCCTGCCAAGATTTGGGAATTTTGGAGTTAAACTTGAGGTAGCTAATTTCTTAAGAAATTAATTAGAAATTGATTTTTGAAAAATAGTAAATGAATTTTAAAATTAAAGAGAAAAATATATTTTCATCATGGGACTATATTATGCTAAATCCCAGAAAAGAAATATTTTTGGGACTGATTTGGTATTTTTATGAAAATAGTTTAGTTACGAACATATGAGTTAAATATGTTATGTGAAGTAACAAAGTTGAAAATAGAATTTTATGGCTAGAGAATTCTATATAGAGTATATGCATATTTTTTGAGAGATTTGATAATTGGTGATGATATCTTATGAGTATGGCATTTTAGAATGATTAAATGCATTATATGGTAAAGCGTAAACAATTGAGATAAATTGTTTATAAATTTAAAAAGTGATTAAAATATTGTTATAATATTAATGATATTAGATTATGAGATTATTAAGTGATTGATAACATGGGATATTCTTGAATCTGGATAAATTATATTATAAATGTTTAATATTTATCCTTTATCTCATTTGATTGATTCTTTATATCATTATCCTCGTGCTTATATTATATGTTGAAAGTCATCGTGGCTTTGTAGTGCATAGATGGACTTGGTATGATTATGACCGAGGATTGTTCGGTATAATCATAACCAGTAATTGAAAACACAATTATCTTTGGTAGTAGTGCATGGATAATTTGTGGTCGTGATACTAATGAATACACGATTATCTTTGGTAGTAGTGCATGGATAATTTGTGGTCGTGATACTAATGAATACACGATTATCTTTGGGTGTAGTGCATGGATAATTTGTGGTCGTGATACTAATGAATACACAATTATCTTTGGTAGTAGTGCATGGATAATTTGTGGTCGTGATCTTAATGAATACACAATTATCTTTGGTAGTAGTGCATGGATAATTTGTGGTCGTGATCTTAATGAATACACAATTATCTTTGGTAGTAGTGCATGGATAATTTGTGGTCGTGATACTAATGAATACACGATTATCTTTGGTAGTAGTGCATGGATAATTTGTGGTCGTGATACTAATGAATACACGATTATCTTTGGTAGTAGTGCATGGATAATTTGTGGTCGTGATACTAATGAATACACGATTATCTTTGGTAGTAGTGCATGGATAATTGTGGTCGTGATACTAATGAATACACGATTATCTTTGGTAGTAGTGCATGGATAATTTGTGGTCGTGATACTAATGAATACACGATTATCTTTGGTAGTAGTGCATGGATAATTCGTGGTCGTGATCTTAATGAATATCCTTGGCACGTAGTGCGGGGATGATTCGATGATATGGATTAATTATTGGTGAGTCTCGTGAATGAAATATTAATTCATGGATGTGGTAAAAGTCATCTTTGGTCGTAGTGCATTGATAGACTTGGTATGATTATGACCACGGATTATTCGGTATAATCATGGTAGTAATTGAAAACACGAATATCCTTAGCCGATGAGTGCATGAATAATTCATGGTTGTGATACTTATTGTGAGTCTCGGCATTATTGGTTTTTGATTGTATATCTTTGGCTGTAGTGCAAAGATGAATTGTTAATGAATATCTTTGGTAGGATTGCAAAAATGAATTTAATGTTTTCAACGATAAAGGTATTCAAGGTATCCTCACCTCTTTATCATACCAGTATCGTACCCCTAATTTCGAGGGAAATTCCATAAGGAGGAGAGATTGTGAGACCCAGATTTTATCAATAAAGATTTAAATTTTGTCAAAATAATTTTTTATATTATGGTGTGAATTTGAGATAATATTATAGTTGTGGGTAGTATTTATAAATTTTGCAAAGTATGCAAGTGGTTATATTATATTCGATTGGTGGGGGAATATTAGGTTTAGCGAGGAATATTAAATGCAATGACTCAATCATTGGTGGACCCCACAATGTAATTATTGTCGGATTGAGAAAATGACAAAATATTTTATTGAAATAACGGCGAAAGTTTTAAAGTGGTTCTTGTTGAACTACTCGGTAGTAAAAATACGATGTCGACGTGTGGTTGCATAGTAGCATTACGGTATTGATTATTGATGCTTATGTGAGAAGTCACTCGGTTTGATTCCATTATTGTCGATTAATAATATGAATTATTATAGCGATAATGACGCTTTGTTTTATTCAGTATTATTAACGTAATAAAAGCGAAACATCTTTTATATAAAATAGAATACTTTATTAAAGTTATTACATAAATAGAATATATTATATTTTATTATGCATAGTGTTGCGTAGTGTTTTTGCATAGTGTTTGCATAGTAAAATGTTTTTATATAAATAGAATATATAATATTTTATTTAAAAGATTTTTCTTTAAATATGGACCATCAGATTAAAGTAAATCAATACGGACCGTTCATGGATTGGTTACTTATGCATTCCATTTTCCTATAAATAGAAGCTCATTCCTTCATTATTTTCTTACGAATTCATTGAAACTCTAGAGAGAGAAATTATAGAGAGAAGCTATAAAGAAAATTATAGAAAGAAGAAAGAGTATTCGCTACTTCACTATTTCTATATTAGGTTTTTTTACGGTAAGGGTGTTATTCTTTTCTTCTTGAAGAGAACACATTATTCCATTCATTATTATTACATTGGAATAACTTTGTAAAAGTGACATACCCTATACATAATCTGTATATGCGGCATATCCTATACTTGGTGAAATCCTTATGTTATTCCATTCTTATTTATTACATTGGAATAACTTTGATATCTGTGATTTACCCTATACTTGGTGACATTCTCCTATTATTACATTTGGAACATCACATGCGTGTGTTTTACAGGACTGGTTCCTTTTTATTATTACATTGGAACATCACATGCGTGTGTTTTTTACACGGACCGGTTCCGCTTTTTATTATTACATTGGAACATCACATGCATGTGTTTTACACAGGACTGGTTAAAATCTTTATCATTCTGTTGGAATATCCTATCATGTGTTTTACACCGGATCCGGTTCCATCTTTATTATTACATTGGAACATCCATCCGGTGAATTTCACGACACGGTTCCGTTATTATTATTATTCTGTTGGAATAACATCATCTGGCACCGCATGCATAGTGATTTCTTTTGTTATTCCATTCTTTATTATACCCAGGTTGGTTAAAACTTTGACTTCTATACTCCATGAAATTAGTAGAATATCCTTGATAATTTATTACGCATTATCTTAGTCATAATATTTCTTCTTTGGGCTAGTTGAGCTCACCCTTTCTTTCTTTGTTCTCTTGTGAAATGAGAACATATTTGAGACGAGTCGGGAAACGAAGTAATGGTCCGAGAGGATAGCATTAGTAGTCCTCACTATTTATTACGTGAAATAGTGTGATAATAGTTGTAATGAGGATTCCTTTTGAGTTTGTATAATATCTAGTAGACAATATTTGTATTCAAACTCGCGTTTTTATGTCGTATTGTACCACGGCAGTTAGGTTAGTAAGTCGTATTTGAATTTATGTACCATGTAAGTGGCGACCCAAGATGGGTGACGTATATCTAATTTTGGGGGCGTTACAAAACCCTAGTTTTCTATCTCTATAGAAAAGGAGCGTACTCTCCAACAATTGGAATCACGTCTGTTGTGAAAAAGTCAACAACCACTACCACCCAAAATAAGACTCCTCTTATTTATAGATGTGGGTAACTTTCCTTAACAATTAAGGAATTGAATTTTTTATTTTAATTAATTAAATTCCTTTAATTAATTATGCTCCCAATCTTATTAAGAATAATTAATTAAAATCTTTTAATTAATTTAACCTCCTAATCTTATTAGAATTATATGTCCTAATCTTATTAGGATTATATGAGAGTACTTTTATTAATTAATTTCCCAAACTCCTTTAGAATTAAATAATAATAATAGTAATAATAATAATAAGACTTCTCTTATTAATTTATATTTAATATTTCCAAAATATTAAATAATAAATATTAAGCTATTTAATTTATTCTATCACCATAGATTAAATTAAATATACTTAACTTATTATTACGATTATGCCATTAACTTCTTAAATAATTATTCTTCCCTTTATGGTGTGACCCTTTAGGTTCTCCATATTAAATAGGTTGTGAATAAATCAATTAGAAAAATTCTAATATTATTTAAATAAATAAATTAAACTATTAATTTATTTAAATAAATAATATTTATTCTACAATAGGATAAGCCTCCTAGCGATCAACGACTTTCCGGATAATATAGATTTCAACATTAATCATAAAAGAACCTTTGAGTAAATAGTTACCGTACAATTCAATCCTTCCACCATACAATATCCTAATTAAATATAAGACATAGAATTACTGTCAAGTCTTATTTTATTTAATTATATATATTTCGACTCTTAAATGCACAACTCCAAATAATACAAATTAGAAACTCCTTTCTAATTTCATTCTGTCTTGGCCAAGGACTACTGAGTTGTCATTTATCGAATCACATAGGACATTTCTCTTCTTTTACTAGAAGCGGTAGATTCTTTATTGATCATACATTATCTCCATGTACAACTTATTATACTCAAGCATACCCTTTGATATATCCTAAGGGTCTTAAGGAATAAATCAAAGTATAACTCATCATACACATAATACTATGATGATCTCAAGTTCAAGGATCACTTGTACTACTATCACTATAGGAATTCTTATTGACAGACAAGTAAAACTCCATTAGGTATTCCTTAGTGAGCCACGTTCAGTGAACTTATTCTCCAATAAGCACCTACATACTTGCTTTAGTGTCTCCACACAAATGATCATGAGATCAATCATCCTCATCCAATGAGCAAGCAACATATGTACCAATATATCCGGATTCACTAATCCCCAATTTAGTAATCCAACGATTGGGAACTATTTTAGTTTTAAGCTTTCTAAGAATTTAGATCTCATTAGAATGATCATCATCATTATTCTAAAAGCATTGCTTAAAACTATGGGTTTATCACATTTTATAAAGCATCATAATGTAGATAATTAAAAGCCTTTAATAAATTAATACTTTTTATTAATAAATGAATAAGATTGTTACAAAGTATATGCTTTATCATCAAACATGATTGGCTTGTGTGCATACTACTTTCAATCTCCCACTTGCACTAAAGCCAATCGACATGGTATCTCATACACTTCTTCTCTAAGTGAAGATTATCCTGCTGTTGGATAAGCTTTAGTTAATGGATATGTAATGTTGTTCTTGAGAGTCCACTATCTCGATAGTGATTTCCCATCTTTCAATGATTCCATAATCAAATGAAAGTGCCACAACACATGTTTAGATCCAAAATGAGATTTAAGAACTATTCCTAGTTCTGTAATGAACTTTTCATCCAAACAATCAACTTGCAGCTTCATTTATAGCTATATACTTTGTCTTTATCACTAAACCAACAACTCTTTGCTATTTGAAACATTTCCAATTCACTGTACAGTGATCTTTTCCAGAATATGATCGATCATCATCAGGTCTCGTATATTTTATTGCATCCATGATAGTTACTCATGCGATCTCTCTTTTTGGAGTCTTTGAAGACTATTAAGAGAGATACACTCCATGACTCATTAACATGAGACATCTCTTAGAGTTTGCCATGCTAAATGACTTTAGCATCAAATGAATATACGTTCCTTGGGTTAAGTCGAACATCTTCTTGAATCTATCTACATAGATTTGTATCCCCAATTAAGATACTCTTCCCAAATCATTTATGGAGGAATGTTTAGACAACTTTATCTTTACTGATTATAGCATTAGTATGTCAGTCCTTATCCATAGTATATCAACATATAATATTAGGAATGTCACGGTGCTCCCACTGACCCTTTTGTACACACTTGGCTCATTCTTATTTGTGATAAAATCAAACTCTTTTGATTTGTTTCATCAAAACGAATGTTCCATTTTTGAAAAGCTTGCTTCAATCCATTTATCTGAGTGTCTACAACTCTTACCTCATCATATGTAACTGGATCATCATCTTCTATGATACGTACCTCATCATCATCATCATCCATGATGAATCCATGCCTCCCAGGTGTCTTCGGTATTATTCCAGATTTACGATTCGGTTGTGGTACAATAGTTCTATCTACAGGTTCCTCTTATTTGACTTATAGTATTTTGTGGTTCTTGAACTCTTCAAGATTCTATTATCCTCTCACTAGTCCCTTCAATGATAAACACATTTATCTTAGAAGGTAGCGTGTTTCACAACAAACACCTTTTGCTAAGTAGGATTATAGAACATATAACCTAAACTTACTTTAGGATGTCCCACAAATATGTACTTGTCATATTTTGTCCCAGGCTTAACCTTTGAAACCTTTTCACATAAGTTGGACAACCCCTTATCTTAACATACTTAAGATTAGGAATCTTCCCTGTCCATAACTTTTATGGAGTCTTGGGGCCGAATTTTGAGGTTACCTTTTTTGTAGATATGCAACCATTTTTAGGGCATGACCCAGAGGGATACTGGAATATTGGTAAAATCATTATGGATGCACCATGTCCAACAAGGTACGATTTTTCCTTTCAGATACATCAATTATTGCGTATCAGGAGGCGTCCATTGTGAGAAAACCATTTGAGATAATCTAGAAACTTATTGCACAAATATTCCTTCCTTGATCCGATCAAAGAATCCTAATTCTTTGCCAATTTGTTTCACTTCTGAATTCTTTAAACCTTTCAAATAATTCTTACTTGTATTTCAGCAAATTCACACATTCAACTCTTTGAATGATCATCTCATTTTCTTATACTAGTTTATTCAATTTGCAAAATTATTTTCACGTAAGTCAAGTATACAAAATCCATTAAGTAATATTCTTGTTCTATACAAAACTTTATTATTATAAATAGAACAACAATTGTTCTTAAATATAATACCAAAGATTTTATTGTCCAACAATAAAATAAAAATAATATTTTTTAACAAGAACTAGAATACAATAACAACTTATTGACTTAATTAATAGATTTGCCCGTAGGCAATGCTAAACAATAAGTTTCTATGGCTAATGTAGCAACCTTTGCTTCATTTCCCACACATAGGATTACTTATCTTTATTTAGCTTTCTACTTCTGCTTAGTCCCTTCATAAATCTATATTTATTATAACCTAATTCGGTATCCAATACCCATGTAGAACCTTAACTTAAAGAAAAATTTATTTTAAATCATGAACAAAATTGTATTTGTGACCGAAACTTCACTAAGCTTCTTTTGGTTAGCTTCTGCAAGATGCTTCTTGCAGTTTCTTTCCAGTGTCCAGGCTTATTGTAGTGGAAGCAAACTCCTTTGCTATCCGTATCAGTTTTATTCTTATTATCCTTTGTTTTTGCCTTTTTATTTACCTTCTTTGAATCGTTCTTCTTTTTAGAAGATCCTTTGGCCCCTACTAGTAAGACATGGTCTTTCTTGGTTGGAAAGTGACTCTCAAATGTTTTTCAACATGTTAAGCAAATCAGCGAAGCTGATATCTAGCTTGTTCATATGAAAAATTCACAACAATTGTGAAAGGAGTCCGGGAGTGAGTGAAAGATCAAATATTGGCTCAACTCTCCATCCATGACAAAACTTGTTGTCCTAATTGATCAATCAAATTGATAATGTTAAGGACTTTTATCTATACTGTAGTGTCATTGGTCATTCTAGATCGGAAGAGCTCCTTAGATATCTGATATCTATCAGTCCTACTTTCCTCACCATCAACTACTTGATGTGCAGGAATATAGTAAGAGCATCCATAGTTTCATGCTGACGCTGAAGCTCGTTACTCATGGATGCGAGCATGATGCATTGAGCCAACTTTGCATCATCTTGTTACTTTCTAAAATCAGCAATGTCTTCCTCAAAGGTATTGTTTGCAACCATTGCATGAATAGGTGTATTCAGGACATAAGATAGCTTTTCAGCCATGAGAACTATTCTCAAATTCCTTAACCAATCCATTTAATTTGGTCCGGTTTAAATATCATCTAATATGCTTCGCAGTGATAGTAATTTAGACATTGTAAAATTCTGTAAATGAATTTATAATTAACAATATTTTAGCATACATTCTTTTATTAATCACCAAAATAAATTAGGTCTTGTTTTAAATTGGTGTCTCCCACTATTTTCTTCAAACTATATTACCCTCATTTATATAGTTCGGCAAAATCTAATTAAAGATCTGCTAGTGAGAATAAGGATCCCATTTCAAATGTATATAGCCTTGTGGTGACACAACAAATTATATATAAATAAATAGGTAGACAACTCTTGTCAATTACATCAACTATGCAACTCCTTGTATTTTGCCTCTTAGATTATTTTGATCAAGTGGTGGCACATCCAAATCAAAATTATCCAAGTTAAGTCCAACCTAGCACTCAATATATTTAAAAAAGAAAAATATTGTCCTTGTGGTGACACAATAAAACAACATTGTTCAATTTTCTTTATATGCGTCAACTGTGATAAAATTAACATCTCAAAGAATTAAGATAAGCCTTGTGGTGACACAATAAACTTTTAATAATTAATTGATACTCTATTGTTTTTATCATGCTAGAAGGCGACGTTCGATATTCCAAATATCTTTGAACGTTTAGGACTTAATATAAAAAAAATTTGAGGGGTTTGTTATTAATTTGTCTCATCTTGTTTAGCTCGCATGCACATATATATATAAAATACGCGTCATATTAATTAACATACAAAACATGTTTGCATAATATATAATATATATAGTATAAACATGCACATATAGAATACTATATTCTACCCGGATTGATTATGGACTTTTATTCTAGTTTGGTTCACTAGAGCCACCAAGAGAACCAAAAGGTCAAACCCTAGGGGTGCAAGAATTAATATTTAAATATAACTATTACATTTAAACCCGGGCTCTATTACAAACGGGTCTTCAAGCGCTCATTGCTCCTTGATCTCTAATTCTTCAAAATAATTCTAACTATTCCTATTACAAAACTATATAAAATAAATAGAAACCTTTATCAACAGTCAAGGGGAAGTACATAGGAGGGAGTTAGAATTTACATTAAGAAATATTTAGAGAAGACGAGGTACACATACCCCATTTAATAAAACACATATATTCATGCATCCAACTAAAATAAAATCCAATCACATTGGTCAATAGTCCATAATCAATCTCATTTATTATCTTATACATCACCATATGCATCAATAAATAACATTCATCTCATGAATAATAAACATTTAATATATATATTGATATCATTTAATGGGCAAATTTAGTTATCACAAAATCTAATTTTGAATCAAAATAAACTCCTTTATTTTAATTCAAATTTAAATCAAAATAAACCTCTTTTATTTTAATTTATTTAATTTTGAATAAAATAAACTATTTTATTTTAATCAAAATAAACACATTTATTTTAATTAATTATGGAATCCGATTCCAAGTAAAAAAAACTCCTTTATTAAAGGAAACACGAATTCTCTTTCCTATTCACAAATAAACTCCTTTATTTTGAATAATATGAAATCTTATTCCATATCTAAATAAACTCCTTTATTTAAGGAAACACGGATTCTCTTTCCTATTCACAAATAAACTCCTTAATTTTGAATAATATAAAATCTTATTTCATATCTAAATAATCTCATTTATTTAAGGAAACATGGAATTCAATTTCAACTCCAATTAGTTATCATGGAATCCAATTCTAACTCTAATTAGTTAGCATGAAATTTAATTTTAAAATTAAAATAAACTTTTTTATTTTAAGATTAAAATAAACCTTTTATTTTAAAATTAAAATAATTTTTTATTTTAATTATAAAATAATTAATATATATATATATAATAAATTATTTGCTTTCACGGATATATATATATATATATATATATATATATATATATATATATATATATATATATATATATATATATGGATCAAAGCATGTGTTCCTTTTATGCGATAATTCACAAAATCGGATTGGGAAGCAGGCTGGCGAATCACAAATTTATTTATTTTTTTTATTTAAATTTTATACAACAAAATTATGCTCAATTAAATTGTTATAAACACATATTAATATACATATTAAATTAAAACAATTAATAATTTGCATAAAGGTTTGGCTCTGATGCCACTGTTAGGTTTGTAATTTTCATGAACGCAATCAAATTGCACAAAAAAACGAAAGCATGAAAAATCAGAGTTTTAAAATTTTACAAACCATATACCTGGATCATCCTTTATGTATAATTATTAATTAAACGAAAAGATAAAGAACAAGAATCATATTCTTGAAGATTCGAGCTTCCTCAGGTACAAGTTCACCTCCAATCCTTTCCGCGTTCAACTTGAATCCACCGGGTTTTGTTCCTTCCTTTGATCAACGTTAGCCACCCAAGTGTTTGGCATCTAGAGGTGATCCATCAAGGAAAAAGAAATATTCAAGAAGAATGTTGGTTGGCTAAACCCTAGTTTTCTATCTCTATAGAAAAGGAGCGTACTCTCCAACAATTGGAATCACGTCTGTTGTGAAAAAGTCAACAACCACTACCACCCAAAATAAGACTCCTCTTATTTATAGATGTGGTCAACTCTCCTTAACAATTAAGGAA
This sequence comes from Panax quinquefolius, assembly GCA_020205615.1. NCBI lineage: Eukaryota > Viridiplantae > Streptophyta > Magnoliopsida > Apiales > Araliaceae > Panax > Panax quinquefolius. Next base: position 68,618 of record JAINUW010000319.1, read on the forward strand.
TTGAGTTTTTTATTTTAATTAATTAAATTTCTTTAATTAATTATGCTCTCAATCGTATTAGGAATAATTAATTAAAATCTTTTAATTAAGTTAACCTCCTAATCTTATTTGGATTATATGAGAGTAATTTTATTAATTAATTTCCCAAACTCCTTTAGGAATTAAATAATAATAATAGTAATAATAATAATAAGACTCCTCTTATTAATTTATATTTAATATTTCTAAAATATTAAATAATAAATATTAAGCTATTTAATTTATTCTATCACCATAGATTAAATTAAATATACTTAACTTATTATTACGATTATGCCATTAACTTCTTAAATAATTATTTTTCCTTTTATGGTGTGACCCTTTAGGTTCTCCATATTAATCCGGTTGTGAATAAATCAATTAGAATAATTCTAATCTTATTTAAATAAATAAATTAAACTATTAATTTATTTAAATAAATAATATTTATTCTACAATAGGGATAAGCCTCCTAGCGATTAACGACTTTCCAGATTATATAGATTTCAACATTAATCATAAAAGAACATTTGAGTAAATAGTTACAGTATAATTCAATCCTTCCACCATACTGATATCCCGATTAAATATAAGGCATGGAATTCTTTGTCAAGTCTTATTTTATTTAATTATATGTATTTCGACTCTTAAATGCACAATTCCAAATAATGCAAATTAGAAACTCCTTTCTAATTTCATTCTGCCTTGGCCAAGGACTACTGGGTTGTCATTTATCGAATCACATAGGATATTTCTCTTCTTTTACTAGAAGCGGTAGATTCTTTATTGATCATACATTATCTCCATGTATAACTTATTATACCCAAGCATACCCTTTGATATACCCTAAGGGTCTTAAGGAATAAGTCAAAGTATAAGCCATCATACACAAGATCTATGATGATCTCAAGTCGAGGATCACTTCAGATTACTATCACTACAGAGAATTCCTATTGACATGCAAGTAAAACTCCATTAGGTATTCCTTAGCGAGCCACGTTCAAATGAATTTATTCTCGATAAGCACCTACATACTTGCTTTAGTGTCTCCACACAAATGATCGTGAGATCAATCATCCTCATCCAATGAAAAGCAATGTATGTACCCGGTTTATCCGGATTCACTAATCCCCAATTTAATAATCCAACGATTGGGAAATATTTTAGTTTTAAGCTTTTCTAAGAATTTAGATATCATTAGAATGATCATCATAATTATTCTAAAAGCATTGCTTAAAACTATGGGTTTATCACATTTTATAAAGCGACATCATGTAGATAATTAAAAGCCTTTAATAAATTAATACTTTTTATCAATAAATGAATAAGATTGTTACAAATTATATGCTTTATAATCAAACATGATTGGCACAAGCATGCATACTACTTTCAATCTCCCACTCGCGCACTAAAGCCGATCGCCATGGTATCTCGGACCTTTCTTCTAAGTGAAGATTATCCTGCCATTGGATAAGCTTTAGTTAATGGATATGTAATGTTGTTCTTGAGAGTCCACTATCTCTATAGTGATTTCCCATCTTCAATGATTCCATAATCAAATAAAAGTGTCACAACACATGTTTAGATCCAAGATGAGATTTAGGAACTATTCCTAGTTACGTAATGAACTTTTCATCCAAACAATCAACTTGCGACTTCATTTATAGCTATATACTTTGTCTTTATCACTAAACCAAAGACTCTTTTGCTATTTGAAACATTTTCAATTCAACTTTCGCACAACGATCTTCTCCGAATATATTGGTCATAAAGGAAATGCAAAGTTAAGATACTTGCACGAGCTCGCTACTACTAATCTGTGACTTAGTTTTATCTTTTATATCACAACCTATCATTAATAAGATCATTTATTTGATTAGAATAATATATCATATTACATAGTACTGCTATTTGTAGTCAGCACATAACCTAATCACATTATCACATCGTTTAACGATGAATTGGATCACAAACAAACACGTATCGAGTCCGATTATCTAAGTCAGATCGATTTAAAATATGTCATTATCTGGAATGACTTTATCGGGTAAATATCGAGTTTAAAACTCTATACGTAGTTCGATATTCGTTTAGATATATTAAATATCGATCGTATTATTTTTCATAGCCTTATAATAATTTTTTAAATAATTATTATAATTTATCATGATTTTTCAAACAAGGAATCATTATTAAATGATAATTCTATTATTATTAATATTTAATTAATATTAAACTATTAATGAAACCATTGCTAAAATATTAAAGTTATTTATAATAACTCAAAATATTTTTAAAACATTTTATTACCCTTAAATGATTTTTAAAATAATTAAAATCATTTTAAATAATTATCATTAATATTTAAGTATTAATGTATTATTTATCAAAATATTAAAAGTCATTAATTATAACTTAAAATATTTTTAATTCATTTATATCCTTTTAAGTGATTAATAAAACCATTTTTAAACTATTTATTTAATATAATTATTAAATAAATTTAATATCATTAATATTAAATTATTAATGAAATTATCCTTTAAATATTAAAAGTTATATTTTATAACTTAAAATATTTTTATAATACTTAAATAATTTTTATTTGATTTTTAAATTATTAATTCTATTTTTCCACAATTTATTTAATATATTCATTAAATAAATTAATTATCATTAATATTAATTTATTAATAAAATTCATCATAGAATATTAAAAGCCATTAAAAATAACTTAAAATATTTTCTTATATCATAATATAATTTGAAATGATTTTTCAAGTATTAAAATTATTTTAAATAATTTATTTAGTATAATAATTAAATAAATTAAATACTTTTAATATTTTAAAAATATTAAATATTTATGAAATATATTAAAAATTATTAAAAACTAATTTTCAGACTTTAAAATAATTTTTAGTAATTAATTTTGTATTTTTAATAATTAAAAACTAATTTTCTCTAATTATTAAATAAAATAAATAATTTTAGAAATAAAGTGTCGCTAAAGACTGCCTATAGCGACAAAACCGTCGCTATAAGTGTTCTTCATGTTCTTGGCAAAACCTAGAACATTCATGTCGGTTATCAAGTGGCCTACTTTGACCAAGATTTCTGATCAGATCATGATGTTTCTGGGCTATCTATTGATCATTGTTTGTTGAACAAATGTAATACTACATGATACAACAACAATCATGATCATACAATACATAACAAAGGAGATCTGGGCATCTAAAATGGCTGTCAGAGTTGTTCTTCATTTCTGGGTTACCCAGAAATGAAGAACAGTTCGAGTGGCCACTTTTGGGCTTCCACAACTTGCTGATCATGTAAATGTTTTGTGATCTAAGCTTTGCAGTGGGTAGTCAACATGTCAAGGAAGAGATAGATCACATAAAATCACCATAACAACAACTAAATCGCCAGATATTAACCGGTCAACCCATGTCAGAAATCATGATCATACGTTTTCTGGGTTACCTAGAAAACAGAAATCGTGATCGTCTTACATGGTTTGACCGTACACTGCATGAATCCTGATAATCATTTAGATGTTCTACAAGCTTAAAAATGTAGCCTAAACAACATACAACAAACTCATTACAACAACAGAATCCAAATAACAAAAACATGAAAAATCTGGGCCCATGAACTCGCTGTCAGAGATTTTTGGGCAAGTTCTGGGTTACCCTAATCTGGCTCGGTCAAGGTCGGTCAACGGTGTTTGACCATGATTATCTGACATTCTATGCCTGATTTGGTACTGCTACAAGTTCTAGATCACAGATCTCATAGCACACTACATGTTCAAACATTAAAAACACAAAAATCATTAACAGCCAGAGATCTACAAGACCTGACATTTGGTTGTCAATCAACATAAATTTTTTTTCCAGATTTAAAAACACCAAATTTGAGCCTATAGATGTTATGGATCCAACATCTATCAACCCAGATCATCAATATACACTATAATCAACATGTTTTAACACTTAAACACAACTTTTATCATAGCAATCAAGATCAGAATTTTGATTAGGGTTTATACCTTCTATGAGCAAACTCTTGAATCTAAGCCTCTGATTTGTTAATGGAATTCGCGGGACTTGATTTGGGGACTGGTCTACTACTATATTTTGTGGTTTTAGAGAGAGAGGGTCTTGGATGAGTATAAGTGTATGAATGAGCAAAAATGTGTACTTTTCTCTCTCTTAACCTATTTATATAACTTAGATGCATTGAATCTAACTTGCAAGGTGTCAAAGAGGATAAGATTGGATGAGTTTTAGGGCATGCGCTATAATCTAGAGTGGTGACTTGACAAGATATGTCAAGATTTGCAAGCAAGCTTAATAGAGAATGTGTATAAGGGTATTTTGGTCATTTGCATTGAAATTTTAATGGTATTCTTGTCCATGACACTTGAATCTAGGTTTTAATCAATAGATTTTAAACCTTAAGGTTTCCCAAATAATTTCTAGGGTTTGAAAAATTAAGATTAAAGTTTAATAAAATTTTAATTAGAACTTACTAATTAAAATTAGGGGTTTTAATAGAAAATTAGTGTTTTTAAAAATACTTAGGGTTTTCTTGATATTATTAGGGTTCCCCAAATTATAAATTTGGGTTTCCTAATTAACATTATAAATTACTAAAATAATAATTAGGATTACCATTTTAGCAATTAGGGTTTTAAATTGGAAATTAGGGTTTCTAGTTTATAATTAGGCTTTCTAGACAATAATTAGGGTTTACCTAATTAGCATAATATAATAATTGTCATTAGTTATGTACCACAATTTTTTACCAATCAAAAACTCCGGTTTGAGTTTCAAGTTAGGGTTTAACGAATTAATACTAGGATTTTGACATTATACACCATAATTGACCAACCATTATCAATTCGTATTTACAGTACATATTTATAGCACTGAAATAAAAATAATTTATATTAATTATTCTCTTTCCTTATTCCAAATCTAGAATTAATTAGGGTTTGGATTCCATATATCGATATATCTTTCAAATACATTACCATAATTAGTTAAATTAAAATAATTAACATAACTAATTTGAATAAATTTATTTAATAAAATAGTTATTATAATAATACTAATAATCATTTCATATATTATTTAAATAATATATAAATTTATTTTATGGAAAAATAAGTACTAAAATCATTTCTATTATAAAATTAATTACTATAATAATATACTTTATAATAATCAATAATTCTAAAATAAAATTATTTGAAAGTATTCATGTAATAAATAAATTTTATTTATCATAAAAATACATACACATTACCTGGCACATATTCCCACCTTTAAAAAAAAAAAAATTATGCAAAATTTCTTATTTATTTATATAGAAAATATTGGGTTATTACATTCACTCTCCCTTATAAAGATTCCGTCCTCGGAATCACCGTTTTAAAACTCATACATACGGGGTATATAGCATACACAATCATTGCAAGTAAATCTCTATCATAATTGATCGAACTAATCTTTAACTATTCAGCATAAAACTTGTCTATTTGATTATACGGAAGTTTGATTTCTAAAAGAACTCAAATTCCTCCTTCAAAATTTCTTTATATAATAATTTACTATATATAAGGAAATCATATATATGAAAATAAAAGTTATACGAATAATACCTGGAGTTCCATCACCAGCTGCCAGAGTATCCTGGATCGTCATGTTGTAGGCTCTCGCGGTTGATTTCGTTGGCTTGCTGGATGACGTTGGTCCCGTGATCGCCAGAGTCCCGCTGCTCTTGGCAGTAGCTACACTCCCTGCCTCCATTCTCCTTTTCGGGCAATCTTTCACCTTATGCTCCATTGACTCGCAGATAAAACAACCAGTGTTCATCCTTGGATTAGGAAAGTTGGGAGAGATATGGCCCTCCTGCCCGCACTTATAGCATACAAACTTTCCCTTCAGACACTCATATGTATGGTTCTTCCCACAATTTCCACACTGAACTACCTGCTTCTTCATACCTTCCTGTTTCACCTGAACGTTTCCAAAATTGCTCCCTTTTCTCTTTTCACCCCTATTCCCACTATTAATTTCCACCTTCACAGCTCTTACGACCTTGCCTTTGTTCCTCTTCTCCTTGTTATAGAGGCTCATGGCCTCACTCCCATCTTCGGCTATGATAGCCTTTTCCATTAGGGCTGTAAATGTAGAGATCTGCAACACTGCCACCTTGTTGTAGAACCAAGGTTTTAATCCCAGCTTAAACCTTCTCGCCTTCCTAGCCTCCGTATCAACTTGATGCAGAGTGAACCTAGCCAACTCATTAAACTTTGAGGTATACTCCGCAACTGTCATGTTCTCCTGTTTTAACTCCAGAAATTTCACCTCCATCTTAGCCTGCATACTAGCTGAGAGATAGTTTTCGAAAAACAATGTTTTAAACCTAGCCCAAGTAACTCTATTTACATTTCGATCCCCATGGAGGTGCTTTCGTGGTGGTTGATCATATGCTTTATACATATATATATATTACTTATATACTTATATATATATAACTATCTTGCTTACTTTTCATATAAATTGTGGCATCATGTGAGCCTAGGAATCATGTGATCACAGATTGATCTCTTGAATCTAGATTAGGTTCCGTGATGGACATTTTAATTTATAAGCGACTTGTACATTATTTATGGTGTTTGAATTTCCTTAGATGGCTTTTCATGCCCATGAGGAGTTCGACGCTTGTTGTATATTATTTTCTCGAAGATGCTTCGCATCTAGAAAATAAAAGCAAAACAATAGAACATTTAATAATAAAATGGAAGTATGAAAAGGTCTCAATTACTATTGAGCACGGGGTTTGAAAAACCTCTTTTACAAAACTTCATTGCTATATATCTTGTTTAAAAGCTGAATTTTTATATAAATTCAAACCCTTTGTATATAAGTGCGAACGAGGCCTCGCACTACTTCCAAATAAATTGCACATTGATCCACACACACACACACACACATTCATATAATAGTTTCTTGAAAAGTGGGCGGTCGTAGTGGCAACACGGATGTCGGGGGTGCTAACACCTTCCCTCGCATAATCAAGCCCCCGAACCCAAATGAATCTCGGTTTCACAGACCCGTTTAGCGGTGTGTCACATCCTTTGGGTCAATGTGCAAACCTTTTCTCGGATTTGCGTTGGTGCAACCGATTAAAAACACCAATGGCGACTCTTAAAGTCAAATCGTCGACATTATACATATCGGACCTTTTTCACTTGTTTTTTCAAACAAATCTCACATAACATGAGAACACGAAAAAACAAGTAACGAAAAGGACAAATAAAAATCCGGCGTCGACGGTGTGGTGGCGACTCTGCTTTGGGGACTCGGTAAGAGGGCTTAAAGCGCTACTACAAGCTTTTCAAAGCTGTTATATGCTTGTGTGTGAATGTTGCATTTACATTTATGATGAATGTGTACGAATGCATTTTACTTACTTGCCTTTGCAATATATCTATATGTGATATTAGTGCTTCGCACATGTCATCATTTTCATAAGCGGTGAGACACGTTGTATGTGAATGTATGTTGTGTGGTTCCTCCACCGGGGAGGCTATCATCGGTGTTTGATTCTTTGGACTCGTGGGGGAGACTAATTCAGCGAGGCTCGGGAAAGGCACCACCAGATTAAGCTCGGTTGAAAAAGGCCGGATTAACTTTCCGTCAAGTAGATTGCGATGATCACAGGGACCTTCATGCCAAAAAGTCGCGAGAGTAACCTAAGATAGGTCGACCTACGATAAACAAAAAGCGGAGAAAGTCTCTTCATGCTTTCCATTTTCAATTACTTGTAAAAGCATTTACTTGTAATTTTATTCCATGTTCATCTTTATGTAATGGAAAATATGAAGAATATTTGTGCATACATGACATGTTATCAAATAACACCCATTTTTGTAGGATGATATTCCTAAAATGGACACATTATGATAGCATTTACATTATCCCTAAGACTAAACTACATAAGTCTTTTGTAGGGAAACAATTGGGCCCATTACCCGCTCAAAATCCAAAAAGGCCACGAGCTTCTGACCAATCATGTCTTCTACGACCCGGTCTAATCCCGTTTCTCGAGAAGAATTTGACCGGATTAAGTAAACAAATTACTGATTTGGTTGTTACTGCTTGAAAGAATTGCATCGATCTCTACTCGGGGTACAAAGATGCCTACACATCTGAGAATCCCTACTACGAGGAGGAACACGAGGTTTGGATAAAACAAATCCAGAACCTCGGTTGGATCGACCAACAAAGACCACGAAAACACCCATCTCAAAGGAGATCCGGACACCGGTGATATCGGGAAGAAGGTCCTTCAAATGGAGAAACTATCGTGCTCTCAAAGGATTGGAACACATGGAAGTGTTTCATATCTTTGACCTTTGCATATTCCACGGTGTTCATTATCGAGAGAAATTTAAAACCCACGACTTTGAAAAGTATGATGGATTAGGGGATCCTTACACACATTTGAAGGTGTTCATTGGAGAACTTGGATCTTATCACGAAAATGAGAAGCTCGAGAATCATTTGTTCGAGAAAAGTCATTTGGAGAAGCTTGGTTCATGGTATGCAGTTAGACAACTCAAAGATCCATATTTGGGAAGAGCTAGCTCACGCCTTCCTCACTCAATATAGTTTTCAATCTCGGATGGCTCTGGGTGAGGTGCAGATTACCAAAAGAAAGCGATCTAATGAGTCTTTTCGGAGAGTATGCTCAAAGGTGGGGCGCCTTCTTTGCTCAAGTTATTCCTTCCATGATGAGTCGAGAAATGGTCATGACTTTCATAGACATCTGAGAAGCTCCTTTCTATGAGAGAGTCTTATTTTAGTATTGGCAAACCATTTTACGAAATGATCAAACACGGAGAGATGGTGAGATGGGATTGAAGTGGGGTAAGATTCAAGACCTAGCAGCTCTTAAAGCGATTCTTTGAGCACATCGATCCGGATCTTATGGAAACAACCCCGGAGGTCCATAAAAAGAAAAGGAGGATGTTTCCTTGATCTACAAAAGAAAAAAAAAGCGAGAACATGCCTATATCTGGAGGAGAAACTACTCCCCTTTCCAAGCACGGTCTTGAACCCCCTCCATTGCCTAAAAGGTGGAGAATAAAAGCGCCCTCGAGCGTTCACACCCTTAGGGGACTCGCTCGAGAATATTCTTGCTCTTACGACTACTCGGAAGAAAATCACACATCTTCTTCCACTGAATGACCCTAATGGGAGGGGTTTAATGCTACTCGGAAGTGTGCTTATCATGTTGGAGCACTGGACATGATACTCAAGATTGTTGGGCCTTGAAACACAAGATCCAAGATTTAATAGACAGCGGTGAGATCGTGGTTACCAAGCGAGATCAACCTCATATGCAAGACAACCCTCTTCCTCAACCTGAAAGAAGAAGAAGAGGTCAACATGATTAGTTGGAGCTTTGGATAGAGAGTTCAATTTTAATGGTGAATCATCCCGGACCATCAAAGGCGGTGTTGTGAGATGGGATTATGCAAAGTTCAATTTGCTATGGATGAAAGATGAAAGCTCTTTTGCAAGCAAATTGAAGCAATTGGCGAAGCGGTGACCCATCGACATCAAGTCACGCGCATGATTAATTCGACCCGAGGAGCATGCCTATCTCCTTCCTTTTGTTATGAATGCTCCACCATCACCTTGAAAAGCGAAGCTATGGAGGATAAGGTTGCGAAAGAGCAAATGCTAAAGCCCGTCGAGATTTTTTTGCCAATAAAAGGAATTTACACATACTTGGCGACCTATGGAGGAGATATTTCAAATCTTAATCAGCGAAGGAAGAATTACCTCCCTTCTACCTCCAATTAATCCCCGTTTAAGATGGTTCAACTCGATGGAGTATGTCGATATCATTCACATTCTCGCGGTCACGTGACACGAGAAGAATCTTTGGGCACTCCGCCACCTTATTGAGAATCTAATTGATAGCGGTGTCCTGCGATTGGCGAGACGATGACTTTGTGTTACTCGAGAGTGGGAATACATGTCCTACCAAATGGAAGGGATCGATAGCGATTATATCCATTTGAGGATGATGAACTTGTCAAACCATTTCCCATACAAGCAATTGACTCAAAGGTGACAATCCTTTGAAAGTGGGTACACACGAGCAATTTCTTTACCCTTCGGACCACGATATATCTGTTGTCGACACACAAAGTTCCATGGAATTATGGAGAAATTTGAAGGATCCACATCTCATACTACTTGCTACGATGTGAAGGAAAATCCTTTGTATCTTCCTCGGAGGGTGATGAAGCCCACCTTAAAAGCAAAGGGAAGATTCCATGGAGAAGATTGAAAAATTCCTCCGCTTATGGGCCGTAATGAAGCGAGGTGGTTTTAAGCTTAAAGAAGCTCCACATCGAGATCTCAATCTTTGGACTTGGTTTTCTCTTCGAGGATCATAGGAAGATCTTATTGAAGGTTTTGGAAGAAGCCTACTTACCAAAATCGGTGGATGTGGAAAAATTTCAACATATGGTTGATCACATTTTAACAACAACAATGTGATATCCTTCTTTGATGATGACATACCTGAGAAGGGCCGGTCATTACAAGCCATTGCACATTATGATTTTGTCCTCTCGGGGTATATATTGCATTTGGAGTTTTGATAGATGGAGGTTCATCTCGAATATACGTCCTTATGCCACCTTGGTGAAGATGAACGTCAATCTCAAATGGATCAAAAAGCGAGCCATACGGTTATCAAAGCTTTTGATGGATCGAGCAAAATTACATCGGGAGATTGAGTTGCCAATTGAGATTGGTCCAAATACATTCAATGTATCCTTTCCGTCCTCAAGATAGATTCGAGGATCTGACTTGCTATTTGGGAGACCATGGATCCACATGCATTTGAGCCGCCATTCCTTCTACACTACATCAACAACTCAAATACATTGTCAACAATAGCCTAGTCATTTGTCGGCTTTGAGCGGAATGTCACGAACAAGGAGATCTACCAATCATCATCGACTTGATTGAGGAAGTTGAGTGGCGATTTTCATACTTTGGAAGTGAGTAGTAACACATGATACCATCTATTGGGCACCACTTCCCGTACCCAAGATTTTACTGTAGAGGTTATATCGGCCCACTCGAGAAATGATGTCATTGGGTCATCGGCTGGACAAGGGCTTGGTAAAATCAGCGGGTATTAAGCACCCTATTCAAGTGTCGGTCAAATGGGACGGTCGGACTAGGCTATTACGCGATTCGATCATAGGAATCCTCATAAGCCAAGCGGGTTCCTCGAAGCTTCCGCCACGCGGCGATTTTCTCCACACTGCACCTCGTGAGTGATCTGGTCTCGGTAAAGGTGCCGACCCATGTTATGGCTATCTTTGTTTCCCAAACCGGTACCATTCAAAGCAAAAAGAGGTCTTGATTCACGATCCCGAAGTGGAAGAAAAGGGCGGAAGCGTAAACATGACATGACATCGCCTTGATGATGTCGGGCATACGCATCATTGTCCATGATGAACATACAAATAGATATACCCAGGGCGATGATTGCCCGGATGTTATGGTCATCATTCGGGGAAAAGGAGGGCGATGATAGCCCCCTCCATCACTGCAGTCCATCGAGGACTTTGCCCTCGACAATTGGGCGGCACTCCATGCATTTGGTCGGCGAGGGTAAAAAAGGGTAAAAAAATCCCTACGCCCTGTAGATAACTTTAATTGCTTACTTTTATATATAGTATTATTAGCGGTTATTTTATCGATACATACTAACACTTTTGTATGATTAAGCAATTTCATATATTAAGTGAAAGCATATTTTGTTTGAGGACTACGAATTTAGATGTGCATGTACTTAGCGATGAGGTGCCTTTTTCTCCTGAGGATTTGTAACTTTGATGAAAAGTTGGACTCGAGACTTGATGGAAATCTGAAGAGGACATTGAGACACCTCGGGAGATTAAGGAATGGGTGTGCGAGACAAACCTAAACCCAACCTTGACCAAACCACTTCTTTCGATCTTGGAACCTTAGAAAGCCCTAAGCTAATCCAGTTGGTTGGACCTCACCCCAAACCAGCGGAATGACATGGTTGCGCTATTTAACCCAATTCTAGGATGTGTTTGCATGGTCTCATGAAGACATGGTGGGTTTGTCCTTGACATTGTCCTTCATCGCCTTCCCATTAAGGAGGATTTAAGCGGTTCGGTGAAGCTCGGCGATTGAAACTGAGTGGAGTTTAAAGGTAAAGAAGAAATTGTGAAACAATTTCAAAGTGGCATTATCATGGTGTCTACATATCAGGAATGGATATCAACATTGTTTCGTGCCTAAACCGGGAGGAAAGGTGCGAGTTTGCGTGGATTCTGGGATTTGAACAAAGCTTGCCTTAAAGATAGCTTTCCGTGCCCTTTATCCACATTCTCATTGACAATCTTTGCTCAATCGACATGTACTCCTTTCTTGGATTGCTTTTGGGGTACCATCAGATTATAGTTTGAGGAAGACCGTGAGAAAAGCGCTTTCATCACGCCTTGGGAACCTTTACTTTTGCTATAGGCGGTTGTCATTCGGCCTCATCGATCTTGGGGCAACCTATCGTGAGCTATGATGGCTCTTTTCCACGATTTAATGCATAAAGAGATAGAGATCTACGTGGATGACATCATTGTCAAATCCGAAGGAGGAAGACCATAGACCATCTCAAAAGCTCTTGACGAGGTTGCGTAAGTCAACTTGAAGTTGAATCCGACCGAAGTCGCCTTTGGCGTTAAATCGAGCAAGTTGCTAGGTTTCTAATCGACCACAAAGGATTGAAATTTGGATCCACCAAAATCCGAGGCCATCGAGGAAATGCCCATTCCTCAGACGAGAGAAGAAATATGACGGGATTTTTGGGAAGAATCAACTTCATTAGCGAGGTTTATTTCTCGACTCACGACAACTTTGTGAGCCCATCTTCAAATTATTAAGGAAGAACTCCTCCATGAAATGGAGCGATGAGTGTCGAAAAGCCTTCCTTACCATTAAAAAGCGATTTGGTTAACGCTCTATTTTGGTACCACCCGGGGATGATGTTCCCCTATTCATGTACTGTCCATAATGACAATTATGGGTTGCATCTTTGGGGCAAAAAAGGCGATAGAGGCGAGAGCGAGCTATCTATTACCTCGACAAAAGATTTAGATGTCGGTGAACACAAGTACACTCGATTGAGAAGACTTGTTGTGCTTTAGCATGGGCTTCCATGAGGTTACAACATTACCTCCATGGTCACACTGACCCATCTCATATCCGCGTGGATCCTCTCGAATATGTGTTGATAAGCCCATCTTGAATTATCAATTTATCCGGATGGCGAGTTGATCCTACAACAATTTGACATCATCTACGTGATGCAAAAAGTCATCAAAGGTCGAGGAATTGCGGATCAATGGTGCGCGCCGCACTCTGGGGATTACAAACCCTTGAAACATATTTTCCCGATGAAGGGTAATGGCGATTCAACAACACCATCGATGCGATGCATGCCACACATGGAAAATGTATTTTGATGGGCTATATTAACATGGAAAGTTACGGAGGCTGGAAGCGGTTCTAGTATCGATGCGGGGAAGCGGTATCCGTCGCCGTCAAATTGCGGTTTATCGGCACCAACAACACGGTGAGTATGAAAAGGTTGTATCATGGGGCTAAAACTTGCCGATTCGATGGGCATCGGCGGTTAAGCTATCTTTGGGGATTTCGAATTGGTAATCAAACAATCCACGAGAATCTATCAAACCAAAGAATTACATTTGCTTGCCTTACCATCGGCAAGTTTCTGAGATGGCTTTGGAGTTTGAAGAAATCTCCTTTCTACACACATTCCTCGTAATAGGAATGATTTTGCGGATCACTAGCAACGTTGGCCTCCTTGATTCACATACCTGACAAGGAAAACATGCCAAGCATCACATTTACCCTGCAAAAGGCCCCAGCCTATGGGAACTATGTTGGAGAAGTATCAGATGAGTTCCCTCCCATCCAAAACCCTTGGTATAACATATCGAGGAGTATCTGCGAGATGGATCTACACACATTGAGGTGAGGTGAGCTTGATTGAAAAAGGCGGATCCATCGACTTGCTATGAAATTCTACGGCGGAGATGCACTCTACAAAAGAGATGCGAGATTAGGTCTCCTCGGATGTCTGGACAAAGACCAAGCTCGAGAGGCTCATGGATGAGATCCGTGGTGGAGTATGTGGCCCCCACATGGCGGACCCCTACTTGTTAAGAAGATCCTCGAGAAGCAGGGCATTATTGGGCTACGCTCAAAAGGTGGCTGTGATGATCACGTCGAGAGGTGCTATCGATGCCAAATTCATGGGAATGCTATCCACGCCCCTCGAGGAACTCCTGATATGAGTTCGCCATGGCCCTTCTCGATGTGGGGAATGGGCGTGATCGGGCCCCCATCGAGCCCAAAGCCGATAATGGACATCGATTCATATTCACCATGATCGACTACTTCACCAAATGGGTAGAAAGCGACCTCCTTCCCGGGGTTACCAAAAGAAGTCATCATTGCTTTCATCGAAACAATATAAATTTGTCGATATGGACAACGAGAGGTCATTGTGTGTAGAACAATGCTAAGAACCTCAACAACAAAATGATGGAGGAGTTATGCGATAAATTCCACATCAAACACCTTAACTCCGTCATCTACCGTCAAAGATGAATGGTCTTTGTTAAGCGGCTAATAAAAACATCAAGAAGATCATGCGAGAAAAATGTCGCCGATCACGAAAAGGATGGCACGACCTCTTGCCTCGACTTTATTAGCCTCTGAGAACTTCAATGCGTACTTCCTTTAGGGCAACCCCTACTCATTAGCCTATGGGATGGAAGCGAGTGCTCCCCGTAGAGGTGGAAATGGAATCCCTCGAGTGTTGATGGATGCTCGGTTGGATGAAGACCGATGGGTACAAGGCAGGTATCACCAATTGTCTCTAATAGGCGAAAAGCGAACCGCGACTATCTTCCATAGTCGATTATATCGACAAAGGATCGCGAGATCTACAACGAGAAAAAAGTCGACTCTGGCGGTTAAACAACATGACTTGGTTTTGAAGAAGATCATTGACAACCAAGATCAATCTAAGGAAAATTTGCTCCTAAGCTGGGAAGGCCCATTTGTTGTCGAGGAGGTATTGACGGAGGAGGCGCTCTCGGACTACGAGGAAATGGATGGCGATGAATTTCCACGACTTATCAACTTCGGACACCGTGAAAGCGGTACTATATGCGAGAGTTTACCATCAAGCAAACATCTGGTTTTGATCATCAAATCACCGGTCATTCGGTTTTCTAACCCTTTTTACATACTCTTACGCCCCTCGAGGAAACATACACTTCAAACCAGTGACTGGTTTCACCTCATTTCAAACCTTTCCCACAATTTTGGTTATCACGAAGGCGAGATTGAACCTTTCACACTGCGAGTTTATCACGAAGGCGGGATTAAACTTTTCTATGCTTGCGGTTTGTCACGAAGGCGGGATCAAACTTTTTCCACACTGCGGTTTGTCCCAATCATGGGATCAAACTTTCTTCTCCCATGATATAGCTTTGCACATGGGATTCATACTTCTCTTTAATTGCAATTCGTCACGAGGGCGAACTACGTCGACTGATCTCCACGATACATGCAGAGTGCGTGGTAACCATATTCTATATGGCGGTCGTAATAAACAAAAAAACAACAAAAACATTTACGCCCTTTCTCTACAAAAACAAAAAGCACAAAAACACTTCTACACCTTTTCATCATCGATAAAGCTTCTACACCCATCGCCTTTCACATTCGGCGTTGAACCTCTTACACGAGGTTTGAACTATGAGACTGATCTCCTCTTGATAGGAGTATGCGTGGCGACCATTTATGGTTCGGTCTAACCCCTACCCGAACAAAAATACTTGTCTGCACGTCTTTGGGATCAAACTTGATCCACCACATTTCATCGACTTGGACCAAAGGGATGGAATTACCCAACCTCTCTCTCACAAATAGGAGATTCGGTGACCATCTAAAGCTGCGGTTGTGCCTCGAAAAAGCAACACCAATCCATAAGAGATGGAATTAACTAGGCTTCTCACAAATAGAAGTATTGGCGACCATCGTAGTGCGGTCGATCTCGAAGAGGAAAAGCCACACTCCTCTCCACATTTCCATCTGAAACCGGTCCCAAGACACCAAAGATGGTAGGGATACATACGGATCGATGATCCATTACGACGAAAGATCTGCGATGTCTCAATGTCCACACATCGAGGATGAGTTGAGAATGCATCAAGATCAAAGCCACGAAAAAGCGAGAAAAAATATCAAGCAAGTATTAAGCATAACTGAAAGGGAAGTAAATTAAAATATATTTCTTTGCCATATATATATCTTTGTTTTTGATATATACATATATGTGTTGTACATGACAAAATGGCTAAGCTAGATGCATGCGAGGAAAATACAAAGTCTATCTACGGATCGTATGTATCACGGACTATCGGATCTAACATAGCATCCCTCTCGAAGAAGAAGGAGGTAAAAGGCTGCAAGCTCACCTTGATGGTATCTACGAGCTAGCGGATCGAAGGCTAAGCGCATGGTGGCATGATGCTCATCGATATATGCACTCATATCGGCAAGGATACCCGGTCGTATGGGATCTCTTTGAAGTCTTATGTGATGGCCACATCCGGGCGAGATAGGCGACATCCGCTCCACAATCAATGCATCTCTGGGTGATCTAGCCTCATCTCTCTCTAATAGGTTGCGTCTCTCCATCGAGAGTTGTCGACATCAAAGGCCCTAGCTTTGATCTCTCTCAAAGGTCATCGGATGTAGACTCTGCTCTGAATCTTGTCTTTGAATCTTTGAATGATAGTAGCTTTTCGTAGTGGGAGAATCCATCACAAATCTTTGGCAACCCGGTGAGTGAGTTAATCCTCCTCGATGGGAATATCGGTCTCCTCCATGGGCTCCTCATCGTCGTGAGAATCAATCCCCACTTTATGGATACTACCATGATCGATCGCGTCTCTATCTCCATCCATGCGGAATACTCTGCGAGAACAACCCGGATGGTGACGAAAAACTTCGGCTAACTCTCTTGATCCCAACGGGCATACAACTGGATCATCCTCTGATTGATAAGTGGCGTGAAGTGAAAAGACGACTCGATGCCCCCTCAAAAGGATGGAAGTCCTAAAACTGGTCAAATTGAAACATCATGGCCAGCGGGTGGTAAGTGATCATGCCTCTCAAACCAGCCAGAGGAAGATAATCCATGCTCGGAGCATGAGTAATGAAGCTGTAGGGTGAACTAAGCCCTATACACGATAATATAGCGAATGGATCTCCAATCCCTGCCAAGAAAGCTGACCAAGATGCAGCATCTGTACACTCCATAGGCTGGAAGGAGTACGACATGGCTACATCATGGGTGAAACAATACCCATGCCGTCTAAAAGTGCCAATCGGTCTCAAGTGTGACATAAACCACACGTATAGCATGACCGAGCTGCCTGTGAACACTCCTGTCCGATAAGTGCAGTAATATATGGCCGATCTCAAAGTCTCTGCCATAATCATCGGTATAATGGTGTGACCCTCCCTGAGAGCTCTCACTGCCATAATGACTCCTATGTCCAACTCATCCTTATACTGTGGCATGTAGACATATGACGATCTGCATAAATGAATACATCCACTCTGGTGAACATGATGATCCCTCGGTGTGGTAAAATCCCGAATGTCGTGCATACCTATCCTCTCGAGCCAAATCTATCAAGCGAGAAAATCTTTGGGATATAGCGTGGCGGATGTGATCTCATCCTGTACCACCCTACGCCTCAATCCGGTGAGGGTTATGAACTGCCTATTCATGTCTCCGATCGCCCGTATGCATGCAAGGTGCATCGGCTAATGGCATCTTCAAATGTGCATACTCCTCCAGTAGAGTCGACTCACAGGTCCCGAATTGGAAAACCTGCCTCTCCGATACCCAGTGCTCTAGCATACCCTCTATGAATCTTGTAGGAACCTAAAACATCAGCAGGCTCATAGTATACTGCAACAAACCATTTACAGTCACCCTGTCTGATGTTGACATGCTATCATACCATGATCGCATACCCGATGCCACCAAAAATGGTGGGGTATGATCAATATCATCATCTAATACATCTCTGTACAACCAAAATATAGGGAAATGGGGCAAAACTGCCCTACAACTAACAAAGGCCTATCAAAAGATATAGCGAGAATCGGGCGAAGCTACCCAACATCTAACAGAGGCCTATCAAAAGAGATAACGAGAATATATATCAAAAGAAATCAATGGAATCGATGTCTACATCGTCAATCCTATCCACCTGATGTAACTCCTCATGAGTTACTGGATCTCTATCTCTGAGGAATGTCGAGGCCTATCTGAGGAGGATCTGCACCAAAAAAGCCATATGGGTCACCGAGGGACCGCGGTAGGTGGAAGGATCAAAAGTATCTGCCTCTGAAGGATCTCTACCCAAGTGCCAGATAAAGAAATGTGCCCGGTCCAACTGCCAGGTCAAACCATCAATCTGTGTCAAATGATTCGGATCTCGAACACAGGCTAGCCAATCCGTCATCATCATGGATCCTGGAACCATATCCCGCATAAACTGTGTGGCGAGGGTCTGGGCTCCAATGGTACGAGGGAACCACCAATGCTGGAACATCTCCTGAGTGCAGGGACCCTCTGACAGTTATCGACGTCGGGATTTTTATTTGTCCCTTTTCGTTACTTGTTCTTTGGTGTTCTCATGTAATGTGAGATTTGTTTGAAAAAATAAGTGAAAAAGGTCCGACATGTATGATGTCGACGATTTGACTTTAAGAGTCACCGGTTGGTGTTTTTAAATGGTTGCACCAATGCAACCGAGAAAAGGTTTGTACATTGACCCAGTGATGTGACACTGCTAAACGGGTCTGTGAAACCGAGAGTCATTTGGGTTCGGGGACTTGATTATACGGAGGGAAGGTGTTAGGCACCCCCCGACATCCGTGTTACCATAGTGACTGCAACTTTTCAAGAAATTGTTATATGAATGTGTGTGTGTGTGTGTGGATCAATGTGCAATTATTTGAAAGTAGTGCGAGGCCTCGTTCGCACCTATATACAAAGGGTTTGAATTTATAGAAAAATTTAGTTTTAAATGAATATAGCAATGAAGTTTTTGTAAAAGAGGTTTTCAAACCACATGCTCGATAGGAATTGAGACCTTTTCATACTTCCATTTTATTATTAAATGTTACGACTTGTTTGCTTTTATTTTCGAGATCAAAGCATCTTGAGAAAATAATATCTGTGATCTTGAACTCCTCATAGGCATGATGAGTCATCTAAGGAAATTCGGACACCATAAATAATATATACAATCTGCTATGTTGAAAATGTCCATCACGGCCAGAATCTAGATTGATGAGATGAATCTGTGATCACATGATTCCTAGGCTCACATGATGATCCATAGTTTATATGAAAAGCGATGGCGATTATATATATATAAAAATATATATATATATATATATATATATATATATATATATATACATGATCAACCATCACGAAGCGACTCCATGGGGGATCAGAAAAGTAAATAAAGCAGTAAATGTGATCAACCGCCACAAAGTAAACTCCAGACGGGACTAAATGTAAAGAAAGCAGTAAAGACGATCAACCGCCACGAAGTAAACTTCAGGTGAGACGAAATGTAAATAAAGCAGTAAATGGCCACGAAGTAAACTCCAGGCCTGACAGAAATGTAAATATATATATATAAGTGGTAAACGCACCGGATATAAAACCCAGGCTCATCGGATATGTTTGACAACAGTTATATATATATATGTATATAAAAGCAATAAACGCCCCGGATATTAAATTCAGGCTCATCAGACAAAGTCTGACAACAGTTTATATATATATATATATATATAAGCAAGTAAACGCTCCAGACATAAGTCTAGGCTCAATCGAGGCATAACTCGATAATGTTAGTCCATATATAAATATATACATATATAAGTATATATATATAGATAAAAACAAAAACCACGGACCGAAGTCCAGGCATACACACGTAACACGACTCTCAATGTGAAGAATAGTGTGTGCAAAGATGAAGATAAAGGCTTTATAGAGTGTAAGAAGGCTTACAGTGGGCTGCCAATGCAGGCTTCTATGACTCTAGATGGATAAACACTCAGCTCCTACAGGTAAAAATATAGCTATATGTGAGTTAACAGGTGTTTAAAATGAGAAAGCACTCAATATGGGGTGTGTACAGAGCAAATTGGACAGGGTTTCCTCGCCTTTTTTTAAATGGCCACCCAAGCCCTCTATTTATAAAGGGGGAGCCGTGTGGTGTACTGCTGGGTATTGCAGATGCACACACCCACGACGGCCCGAAGCTATCCCAGCTCTCATGGTCCCATCGTCTCAAAATACGTGCACTCGTGCACTGTGATGTCCACTCGAACTTGCAGAACTTCAATCCGAGCATCCGAATGAGGTGTACAAGACCTTCTTCGAACCACTTTGGTTGAGAGTTACGCAATGACATGGGATTAAAGGTTGTACGAAGTCAGGAAGAGGGGACCATGCCCATGATCTTCAAGCTTCAAATTCTATCCGGTGTGCTGCCACACGTAATAGTCACTCGAGATTGGAATTCCTTGGCTCTTGTGGGACATTACTGTGTAGAATTGTATGTATGAAGTGTTGAGACGGAGCGTTGGGGGTTGAGGTGGCAAGATGATGATTTTGCTCCTCACCGGGGTTATCACCGATTTGGGCTGAGAGCAGACGTTGCTCAGGGTTACATCTGAGATTGGACTGTTGCAAGTGTTTGAATTCCGCAGGGTCATCTATAAGTGTGTCTGTCTTCCCGGTGTTAGCTCCGGGTCTGAGGAATGAGTTCCTCGACAGGAGGTCTGAGATTAAAGTTGATCGCATGCATTTGAAACAAGCATTTTCGGAGTTATCGCCAAAACTGCAACAACATTCCTTGGGGTTATCTCCAAGGAAGAAACTCGGGGTTATCTTCGAGGTTGGAAACAATACTCTCGGTGTGTATTCCGGGGTTGAGACTAAACTTTTGGTAGTATCCGGAATGGATGTGAGCTGTCTTCTAGGGTTATCTCCGAAAGACAAATCTGCCCTCCTGCAATGTTAGTAACAGGTGTGCAAAAAATTTTGAGTGTCTACAGATTCCCCTCTTTATCATATTCATGCAATGCAAGGCATGGATAGGATAAATAATCCTAGGTGCTATGTGAAGACTTCTACTCCATAGAGGTGCCTAGACATGATGCTATGTGCAGCAACATGATGCTATGTACAGTAATCATAGGTGGATAGGATAAAGAATCCTAGACACTTAAAATGCAACAAGATAAACATGATGCAAATGTATGATGCATGATGGAATGATTTCTGGTCCCCCGATAATCCTGTTGGGATGGCAATTACTGATACCTTGGACATTCGATCCAAGTCTTTAAGGATGTTGACGTTGGGGCTATCACCAAAGTCCTGAATCCTTGATACAGACTTCTACTCCATAGAGGTGCCTCTTGTGTACAAGAGATCTATGGGGATAAAGCTTTGTCTGTTTGAGGATGTGTATAACATATTCCATCATTAGTCCTCTCCGATGAGGATGGTCTTCTCTGGTTTGTATCACCAGTATATACCACGATCTTGTTGGAGTTACTGCCAATAGTATGTATTGTCAGGGCTGCCTGACCTTCGCTGATGTGTGTATCACCGGATAGATCCCTGTTGGGAAAAATTTCATGGCTGCTTGACGTTCATTGATGTGTGTATTAATTGTTGACTTGAATTGTGACCCTTGCTTGGGAGTATGCCAAGGCTACTTGACCTTCATTGACGCGTATATCAATGGTTGCATTGCGTTGTGACCCCCGCCAGGGATACTTTGTTAATGTCTAACTTCGGCGTTGTAACCCCCGCCAGGGATACATAGACATGGATACGTTGCTTCGATGGGTTTACTTGCCACCAGTTGAGATAACGTCAAGGTTGCTTGACCTTCATTGATGTGTGTATCAATGGTTGAGAATGCGTTGTAACCACCGCTGGGGATACATGGATGTTTGAAATATTTGCGTTGTGACCCCCGCCAAGGATACGTCTTCAATTTATAACTTCGGCGTTGTAACCCCCACCGGGGAAGGTTTTAGGGCTGTGACCCTGCACTGACGGCATCGGACCTTTGTGAGGTATTGCCGAGCATGATTTGTAAAAGTTGAGGCCACTGGTATAGTATACCTTGTATGCAGGTGAATACCAATGAGGGATATGTGAAGCCAGAGTTTGGCACGTGAAAACCAGGATTTCAGGCTATTACGCTCAATCGCGTAGCATTTTTATTCTTGATTTGGCCTTTTCAGCTTGTGAAACCTCCTTTGCAACTCGAACTGGACCGAGTCAGAGGTGTGGGCCCTATATAGGGGTGCCACGAAGGAAATTTGAGAGCTCTTCTTCAGACCTGCTAAGTTTGGGCAACTTTCTGCACATTCTACCACCGTACAAGCGTTCTTCACTGTCCTGGTAACATATGCATGTATTCTTTTCCAGTTTCTATCCATTGGAAAATGATTTATTACATGAAATGCACTTAGACACATAGTAGTGAATATGCATGCTGATATGACTTTATAAAAAATATTTAACATAGTAAATGTTAGTATTAAACCATGCTGAACATAATGATGTGAAAAAATTTGACTTTTAAAACAGTCAAATTGGCACCTTTTACTGTCATTTCTTATCCTATTTGAGGACAAATGAGTAAAGATAGAAAAGTAAAATAATGCATGTAGGATGTATATAACTGTGGGTAGGTGTGCTACTGAATGGCCACCTAGTCATACCTATGTGCATGTGGATAGTCCCATTTACAAAGGGGACTATGGCAAAATTTTTCCAAAACGTAGGCATTGGGTAGTCATGCATTTTTAACTCTACTGTAGATGTATGTTAAAATAATGCATGCATGCATGTAGTCATACAATGCATTTTTGAAAAGCTCCCAGTAAGAATTTACCACACCCTTTCTTAGGTGATTTGGAGACTTGTTGTCTAGATATTATGGATCTGGATCAGCCGAGTAGTTCCCGCAGGACCACTTCAGGTGTATGGAGGAGGGCTTCTGAAGTGCCTCAACCCTGTTCTGTTAGACAGCCTCGTCGTTTGGTGGAGGCGGTGATACGTCCTATCCGGGTTGAAGTGCCGAATGTAGAGGACGAGGAGGAGGATGTGCCGGTTGAGGTTCCTGCTCCTGCTGCACGTGTTCCCCGTAGGGATTTTCTAGGTATTCAAGTGGTGAACCCAGAGCTTCTGGGTGACTTGAGTCGACATCCTTCCTACCTGCATGCAAACGAGGTATGAAGTTAGATCTTAATCTTCCTTATTTCCTATTGATGAGGAGCAAAGGGTTCTGATGTTGATTTGCATTTGATGTAGGTTCCCGGCTTTACACAGCCTCGAGGGAATTGGTTCAACATCCACTCTATGTATCAGGCTTTGCACAATGACTATAAAGCGATTGTACATGGCTGGGGATCCGGGACGTTCTTTTCCATTCTTCCCCGTCGTTGTCCCTGGGGTTACCTCAGGACATTATCGAAAGTAATTGGTTTCACAGACTCGGTCGATCCATTCTTTGGATGTGAGGTGATGATGACACCGATGGATTGGCGGTTTGTCACAGGTATGGAGTTTGGAGGGGATCCAATGCCTTGTATGGCGAATATCACCCCTACTGCTGTCAAATCCTTGTTGGGAGTTCCAGATGGAGCACTCAAGGGCAGGACTGTACGTACAGGTCCTCTGAGCGTAGATGCTATGAGCGGGCTATTGAGTGAGCCTATATCCGATGATGTGAGAGTCAGGGATCGCATTCTTCGACGATTTTTCCTGATGATCATTAGGGGCTGCTTCATAGCTGATAACTCTTCTACGGTGTCCTTCGCTTTGATCAGCGCCACTCGACACGTGGACCGTATAGGAGATTACGATTGGGGTTCCTACACCTTTGCCTACTTCCTTAGGGGAATGCGTATGCGATCGCAGGGTTTGACCGAGGCTTGGTTAGGATTCTACCCGTTTCTGCTGGTGAGTTTTCTCTTGTCTTTTCCCATGTACAGGTTAAGAGTGTTGACTGACAGCAGATGTTGCCTTTGTGTTGGCAGTTTTGGGCCTATGAGAGGCTTCTATGTTTGTATCTTGTGAGCCTGCTAGGTTTAGACACCTATCCATGAGGAAGGAGATGGCATCATTCTATACTGGCGGAGGTCCCTGTTGCTGAGGGTTTCACACATTGCCGCCTACATGTAAGACCCCGAATTTTATGAAATAAAAGTATTGCACAATATTTTTGAATTATTGATTCTTACGTAAGAAGGCACTCCTCAATAATTGTTACAGTAATTAGTGTTCAATATTTTATTTTATTGATTCAATAATTGCTGCGTTGATATTTTTTATTATTGTTGTTTCAATAATTGTCATTGCACAGTATTTTCCATTATCAGATCAATAATTCATATTATTTGAATAATATTATTAGATAACATTATTGTCAATGTCTAGAAAGTTCTGTCAAAGAGAGGTTTGGTCATCTAATTGCGCGCCTGTAAGGAAAAATTCTTATCGGAAAGCCCCCTCTTTCCTGGGAACGGCCTAGTTGTCATTATTGTGATTCTGTAATATTATTTGTGAATAATTATTTATTGATTTATATGATAAGAAAATATTTATTTTATGTGGATATAAATTAATGATGGATTTATTTATTTTATGTGGTTATAAATGAAAGAATTAATGTTGAGGTGTTTTATCAATATTTTGTCGGATTGGAGGTATTAAAAAATCAAATCGGTGTTCTTAATGCTCTATTGTGTGAGTTATAATTTTGATCCGACCGTTGGATCATTGTAATTTTTGGATATGTTATACATATATAAGTTGAGTATATGTCCACAAATTTTGAACCGTTAAAAATGAACGTATGATTTGTTATGAATTTTAAGAGGTGACTGGTTCAGAAATTGTTGAAGTTTCTAAATTTATCATTTTGGTGGAAAATTCTAGAATGAGTGGGCCCCACCTATGGTTGGTGAAGAAATGTTCTGAAATTTTATTTCAAAAGTGGTGGGTGAAAATAGTAGCAGGTAAAGCCATGAGGTAGTAGGTCAAGTCTGCTTCGGCGTTCTAACATTTTTCTATAAATAGGGTGCTAAGTTAGAATTGAAAATCACACCAGAAACATAAGTTTTCTCTCTCTATATTATCGAGCGTATTTTTGTGAGTATTTAGATACTTTGAGAGTTTTTATTCAGTGCAATTTTCTTTCGGCTTTAAATCCGATATTCCAGTCAGAAATACTGCTCCTTTGAGGTAAGGGATTGTAAGGGATGGTAAGAGATGTTATTTTTTTCGTAATGATGTTATTCTTTCAATATCATTTTACTGAAATATTGATATGAATTTTATTGTGAAATTTTTACCTTTTCATGTCGGGGTTACTATTCACGTATACGACACTATTCATGTATATGACACTATTTACGTATATGACATTATTTACGTATACAGTACTATGTACGAATACGAGTTACTATTCACGAGTTACTATTCATGAGTTACTATTTACGGGTACTATTCACGACAAAATTGGTTTCTTTTTTTGACCAAATTATCGTTGATTTATGAATCTTACTCTTGAAATTAAATGCAGTTGTTGGTCATATTGTTTTTATTATCATATATAACATTTTTATAACCCTAGTGATGGAATTTCTCTTTGACTTGAGTGTAAAGATGGGTAGATTATTGGTATAATCGTGACTATGGGTTCTCTTTGGCCAGTAGTGCAAAGTTGAATCGTTGACTGGTATGATCATGACCATTGAATTTACAATTGAATATTTTTAGCTTAAGTGCAAAGGTGAATTGATCAACATGGTTATAATTATGGTTTATATAAATTCTGAAATGATTATGTATTTCTTTGAGATATTAATATCTTTGGCCTGTAGTGAAAAGATGAATTATTGATGAATATCTTTGGCCCGTAGTGCAAAGATGACCTGTTGTTGAATATCTTTGGCCTGTAGTGCAAAGATGAGCTGTTGTTGAATATATTTGGCCTTTAGTTCAAAGATGACCTGTTGTTGAATATCTTTGGCCTGTAGTGCAAAGATGACCTGTTGTTGAATATCTTTGGCTTGTAGTGCAAAGATGAATTATTGATGAATATCTTTGGCTCGTAGTGCAAAGATGACCTGTTGTTGAATATCTTTGGCCTATAGTGAAAAGATGACCTGTTGATGAATATCTTTGGCCCGTAGTGTAAAGATGACCTGTTGTTGAATATCTTTGGCCTGTAGTACAAAGATGACCTGTTGTTGAATATATTTGGCCTGTAGTGCAAAGATGACCTGTTGTTGAATATCTTTGGCCTGTAGTGCAAAGATGACCTGTTGTTGAATATCTTTGGCCTGTAGTGCAAAGATGAATTATTAATGAATATCTTTGGCTCGTAGTGCAAAGATGAAGTTATTAGTATGATTATGAACAGGAACTATGATTTTGTATAACCATGATCTTTTATGTTTCAGGTAAAGACATGTGATGAAAATTATCTTCGTCCTTGATGAGAAGAGGAATTTAGAACTACAATTATGATTATGAGTTATACACGTGATTGTGGACAGAAATTGTTGATTGATGTTACAGGGATAAAACATTGTTGGTGGACTTTTAACATAGAGAAGATAATAGATCTTATGGTCTATTTGACTCTTCTAATGGATTGCTCGTTCCGCTGCAACTATGGTTGAAAAGTTTTATCATCTACCATATGTTCTAAATCTCTGATTTATTACTGATGAAGACTGTTGATAATTTAATTATCTTTAGTCATGATATTCTTTACTGGGATAGTTTTGCTCACCCTTTTGTTTCACAATTCCTTTCAGGTGATAAGAGTGTAGCTGGGTCGAGCGGGGGTAACAAGGAAATAGAACGATGGTCTATAGCTGTTGAGGTTCTCCCTAAACAGTATGAAAATAATTTTATTATGAATTTGAGATAAGTATGTCATATTTTATACATCATTTAACTGTTAATTTTGGTGAACCAAATAGGGTGAGGTGAACCCAACTTTGGAAGGGTGTTTTGCCACTATCATACAAGATGTCTAATGACCTACGACTTCGTGTTATCATAAGACAGGGTTGTGCACATCCACTTGTCGATTATATTTACGAGCACTACCTATATAATCTTGGAGTTTGGTTGAAATATAATTTTTAATTACAGACAGTGGAGATTGTTATATGTCAAGAGAAGACTCACCATTGGAAAGAACATGATAGTAATCTTCTCATTTTCTTTTGGGGTCTATTGGATTGACCAAGGATAATTACGTGGACATATGATATCTATCATAAACTAGACGCGTGGCCTCCAATGTACGAAGGTTTTCTTGAGCACTTCCCAAAGATTTTAATTTCTAAAATAGTTATCGGGTTGTACCTTTATGTAAGGTATCACTTTGTGAGAGTCATGTCACGGTTGGGACATGAGTCACAGTTGGTATATATTTGTATCAAAACTCAGAGCATATGTGTTGTTGTATTTTATACGACAATTGTAGTAATAAAGTTGTAGTTGTTTTTTGTACCATGTATTTTGCGACTCAGAATAGGTTGGATAGATTGGACCTATTTTGGGGGTGTCACATTTGTTATCAGAGCTTAGGGATATGGTCTCTGATGGAGATCAGGGAATAGAACTAGGAGGGGAGAGACGAGTAATATCCTTCGCTAGTGTGTGTCCTACCTAAGCTGAATTTTCTTACTTAAGTTGACAAATTGTGATATGTCAATTAACCTTTGTTTTGAAGCTGTATTCTAGAATGATATCTGAAATACAGGAGATGAAAAATGGAGAAATCATGAGGACAGGAAAGATGGAATCTGAAATGAAAGCAAGGTGTTCTCAACTCTTTGAAATACCAGGTACGTAAATTTCGGGGACGAAATTTCATAAGGAGAGGAGATTGTAAGACCCCGAATTTTATGAAATATAAGTATTCAATTTTTCTTATAATTACTATTCAGTAAATGGTTAAATTGATAAAAAAGTAAAGTTAAGGGTGATATATGAATTTTTTTTTTCAAAATAAGCAAGTGGCTATAAAATACTTATTGTTGTTGGGGAATATTCGTTTGGTCGTAGAATATTCTTGCTGTCGGAAAATATTCGTACGACAGCGCAGCCATTTATGGGCCCCATAACAGAATAACTGTCGGATGAAGAAAATGACAAGTTTGAGTTTTTATACATAACGGCGTAATGGTTACCGTTAACACTGTTGGATTACCTGGTGGTTAAAATACAGTAATACGCGTGGTTGCATAGTAGCACACATTATTGCATAGTATTTTTGAATTATTGATTCTTACGTAAGAAGGCACTACTCAATAATTGTTACAGTAATTACTATTCAATATTTTATTTTATTGATTCAATAATTGCTGCATTGTTATTTTATATTATTGTTGTTTCAATAATTGTCATTGCACAGTATTTTCCATTATCAGATCAATAATTCATATTATTTGAATAATATTATTAGAAAACATTATTGGCAATGTCTAAAAAGTTCTGTCAAGGAGAGGTTTGGTCATCTAATTGCGCGCTTGTAAGGAGAAATCCTTATCAGAAAGCCCCCTCTTTCCTGGGAACGGTCTGGTTGTCATTATTGTGATTCTGTAATATTATTTGTGAATAATTATTTATTGATTTATATGATAAAGAAATATTTATTTTATGTGGATATAAATTAATGATGGATTTATTTATTTTATGTGGTTATAAATGAAGGAATTAATGTTGAGGTGTTTTATCAATATTTTGTCGGATTGGAGGTATTAAAAAATCAAATCGGTGTTCTTAATGCTCTATTGCGTGAGTTATAATTTTGATCCGACCGTTGGATCATTGTAATTTTTGGATATGTTATACATATATAAGTTGAGTATATGTCCACAAATTTTGAACCGTTAAAAATGAACGTATGATTTGTTATGAATTTTAAGAGGTGACTGGTTCAAAAATTGTTGAAGTTTCTAAATTTATCATTTTGGTGGAAAATTCTAGAATGAGTGGGCCCCACCTATGGTTGGTGAAGAAATGTGCTAAAATTTTATTTCAAAAGTGGTGGGTGGGAATAGTAACAGGTAAAGCCACCAGGTAGCAGGTCAAGTCTGCTTCGGCGTTCTAACATTTTCCTATAAATAGGGTGCTGAATTAGAATTGAAAATCGCACCAGAAACATAAGTTTTCTCTCTCTATATTATCGAGCGTATTTTTGTGAGTATTTAGATACTTTGAGAGTTGTTATTCAGTGCAAGTTTCCTTCAGCTTTACATCCGATATTCAAGTCAGAAATACTGCTCTTTTGAGGTACAGGATTGTAAGGGATCGTAAGGGATGTTATTTTCTTCGTAATGATGTTATTCTTTCAATATCATTTTACTGAAATATTGATATGAATTTTATTGCGAAATTTTTACCTTTTCGTGTCGGGGTTACTATTCATGTATACGACACTATTCACGTATACGACACTATTCATGTATATGACACTATTTACGTATATGACATTATTTACGATATCTGATTACTATGTCACGAATCTGATTCTTATTCACGAGTTACTATTCATGAGTTACTATTCACGAGTTACTATTCATGAGTTACTATTACTGGTACTATTCACTTATTAAAATTGGTTTCTTTTTTGACCAAATTATCGTTGATTTATGAATCTTACTCTTGAAATTAAATGCGGTTGTTGATCATATTGTTTTTATTATCATATATAACATTTTTATAACCCTGGTGATGGAATTTCTCTTTGACTTGAGTGTAAAGATGGGTAGATTATTGGTATGATCGTGACTATGGGTTCTCTTTGGCGAAAGAGTGCAAAGTTGAATCGTGATTTGGTATGATCATGACCATTGAATTTATAATTGAATATTTTTTAGTTTAAGTGCAAAGGTGAATTGATCAACATGGTTATAATTATTGTTTATATAAATTCTGAAATGATTATGTATTTCTTTGAGATATTAATATCTTTGGCCTGTAGTGCAAAGATGAATTATTGATGAATAACTTTGGCCCATAGTGCAAAGATGACCTGTTGTTGAATATCTTTGGCCTGTAGTGCAAAGATGACTTGTTGTTGAATATATTTGGCCTGTAGTGCAAAGATGACCTGTTGTTGAATATCTTTGGCCTGTAGTGCAAAGATGAATTATTAATGAATATCTTTGGCTAGTAGTGCAAAGATGAAGTTATTAGTATGATTATGAACAGGATCTGTGATTTTGTATAACCATGATCTTTGATGTTTCAGGTAAAGATATGTGATGAAAATTATCTTTGTCCTTGATGAGAAGAGGAATTTAGAACTAAAATTATGATTATGAGTTATACACGTGATTGTGGACAGAAATTGTTGATTGATGTTACAGGGATAAAACATTGTTGGTGGACTTTTAACATGGAGAAGATAATAGATCTTATGGTCTATTTGACTCTTCTAATGGATTGCTCGTTCCGCTGCAACTATGGTTGAAAAGTTTTATCATCTACCATATGTTCTAAATCTCTGATTTATTACTGATGAAGGCTATTGATAATTTAATTATCTTTAGTCATGATATTCTTTACTGGGCTAGTTGTGCTCATCCTTTTGTTTCATAATTCCTTTCAGGTGATAAGAGTGTAGCTGGGTCGAGCGGGGGTAACAAGAAAATAGAACGATGGTCTATAGCTGTTGAGGTTCTCCCTAAACAGTATGAAAATAATATTATTAAGAATTTGAGATAAGTGTGTCATATTTTATACATCATTTAACCGTTAATTTTGGAGAACCAAATAGGGTGAGGTGAACCCAACTTTGGAAGGGTGTTTTGCCACTATCATACAAGATGTCTAATGACCTACGACTTCGTGTTATCATAAGACAGGGTTGTGCACATCCACTTGTCGATTATATTTATGAGCACTACCTATATAATCTTGGAGTTTTGTTGAAATATAACTTTCAATTGCAGACAGTGGAGATTGTTATATGTCAAGAAAAGGCTCACTATTGGAAATAACATGATAGTAATCTTCTCATTTTTCTTTGGGGTCTATTGGGTCAACCAAGGATAATTTTGTGGACATATGATATCTATCATAACCTAGACGCATGGCCTCCCATGTACGAAGGTTTCCTTAAGCACTTCCCAAAGATTTTAATTTCTAAAATAGTTATTGACTGTATCTTTATGTAAGGTATCACTGTAAGGTGCTGTCCACGGTTGGGACATGAGTCACAGTTGGTATATATTTGTATCAAAACTCAGAGCATATGTGTTGTTGTATTTTGCACGATAATTGTAGTAATAAAGTTGTAGTTGTTTTTTGTACCATGTATTTGGCGACTCAGAATAGGTTGGACCTATTTTGGGGGCGTCACACTATAGCTGGAGTTGTTGACAGCGGATGTCATCACATGGATTCCCTATTCTGGGGAGCACTTGAGTGTTGGATTTGAGGATGGGTACCCAACTGGGGTCGAGCACATGATTTCCACTCGTAGGATTCATCTCTTTACAGATGGAGGATGGGAGTTCTATTTAGGAGAGCAGGCTATCAGGAGCACTACAAGAGAGATTCGCATGCTAATCTTGCCTCCTGCCAGGTGTTATTGGCCTGTTTCACAGTTACCCGTCATTGATATTCCATTGTTGGGGATTGACAGTTTCACATTATCAGAGGGTTCCTGCACTAAGGAGATGTTCCAGCATTGGTGGTTCCCTCATACTATTGTAGCCCAGACCCGCGCCACACAGTTTATGGGGGATATGGTTCCAGGATCCGTGATGATGATGGATTAGCTAGCCTGTGTCAGAGATCCGACTCATGTAACACATATTGACAGTTTGATTCGGCAGTTGGACCGGGCACATTTCTTTATCCGGCACTTGGGTAGAGATCCTTCAGAGGTAGATACTTTTGATCCTTCCGGCTCAAGCTTTGGCCCTCGGAGTGACCCATATGGCTTTTTTGGTGCAGATCCTCCCTTGTATAGGCTTGACATCCTTGTAGATAGAGATCCAGTGACTCAGGAGGAGTTACATCAGGTGGATAGGATTGATGATATAGACATCGATACCATTGACTTCTTCTGATGTATATTCTCGTTATCTCTTTTGATAGGCCTCTGTTAGATGTTGGGTAGCTTCGTCCCATTCTCGTTATATATTTTGATAGGCCTTTGTTAGTTGTAGGGCAGTTTTTCCCCATTTCCCTGTATTTTAGCTGTACAGAGATGTATTAGATGATGATATACTTAGGAATGTATGTGCAGTCTTCCATTCCCTATATCATATTAGCATCTATTGTATCATGCATGTTATTATGTTATGCATATGTATATATGTCCAGAGATATTCAGCATTGACCCCTGGATGGTCTTATGACACGGCCCGTACAGATGTCTTCTTCGATAGTTAGCTGTATTGGTCATACCCCACCATTTTTGGTGGCATCGGGTATGCGATCATGGTATGATAGCATGTCACCATCAGACAGGGTGACTGTAGATGGTTTGTTACAGCATACTATGGCCCTGTTGATGTTTCAGGTTCTCACAGAATTCATAGAGGGTATGCTAGAGCATTGGGTATCGGAGAGGCATGTTTTCCAATTTGGGACCTAGGAGTTGACTCCTACACTGGAGGAGTATGCACGTTTGACGATGCTACCATTGGACAGACCTTGCGTGCACATGGCGATCGGAGACATGAGTAGGCAGTTCATGACCCTCACTGGATTGAGGCGTAGGGTGGTACAGGATGAGATTACATCTGGCCACGTTATATCCCAAAGCATTTTCTGTTTGACAGATTTGGCTCTGAGGATAGTTATGCACGGCATTCCGGGGATTTTACCACGCTGGAGGATCATTGGCGTTCAGCCAGAGTGGATGTACTGCTGTTGTCCGTACTGTCATATGTCTACATGCCACGGTATATGGATGAGTTAGACATATGAGTCATTATGGCAGTGAGAGCTCTCAGGGAGGGTCACACCATTATACCGATGATTATGGCAGAGACTCTAAGGTTGGCCACATATTGCTGCACTTATCCGGCAGGAGTGTTTACAGGCAGTTCGGTCATGCTGTATATGTGGTTTATGTCACACTTGAGACCGATTAGCACTTTTAGACGGCATGAGTAATGTTTCACCCATGATGTAGCGTATGTCGCATCGCTTTTCGACTGCGAGTGTATAGATGTCGCATCTTGGTCACCTTTACAGCACAATAATGGAGATCCATTCGCTATATTGCCGTGTACAGGGCTTAGTTCACCCTACAACTTCATTACTCATGCTGCGGGCATGGATTATCTTCCTCTGGCTGGTTTGAGAGGCATGATTACCTACCACCCGTTGGCCGTGATGTGTCAGTTTGACCAGTTTCAGGACTTCCACCCTTTTGAGGAGGCATTGAGTCAGCGCTTCCCTTCACGCCGTTTATCAACAGAAGACAGATCCAGGTTGTATACCTATTGGGATCAGCGAGAGTTAGCTGAGTTTTCTGTCAGTCAACCGGGTTGTTCTGTAGAGTATTCCACATGGATGGAGACAAAGACTGTATCGACTATGGTGGTATCCACATTGTAGGAGATTGATTCTGACGATGAGGAGCCTATGGAGAAGTCTGATATTCCCATCGAGGAGGACTTGACTACTGGGTTGCCAGCATTTGTGATGGATTCTCCCACTACGAGTGCTACTCTCATTCAACATTCAGCACAATATTTGGAGCAGAGTCTACATCTGATAACCTATGAGAGAGATCAGGCTAGGACCTTGATGTTGACAGCTCTTGATGAGAGAGAAACAGCTCTATTAGAGAGAGATGAGGCCAGATCAGCCAGAGATGCAGTGATTGTAGAGCGGGATGCTGCCCTATCTGCCCGGGATGTAGCCGTCGTAGATAGTGCTTCAGTGAGATCCCATACGACTGACATCCTTGCCGATATGAGTGCATACATCGATGAGCATCATGCCACCATGCAATTAGCCTCTGATCTTCTAGTTCGTGTAGATTCCATTGGGTAGGAGCTTGCAGCTTTACCTCCTTCTTCGGAGAGGGATGCTATGTTAGATCTGATAGTCCGCATACATACAGATCCGTATATAGACTTGTATTTTCCTGTACAGACTAGCTTAGCCATTTTGTCATGCACAACACATATTGTATATATCAAACAGTATTATATATGGCAGAGAAATATATTTTAATTTACTTCCCTTTCAGTTATGCCTTAATACTTGCTTGATATTTGCCTATTTCTTTAGGGCTTGTGATCTTGATGCATTCTGAACTCATCCTTCA
The DNA here is from genome assembly GCA_020205615.1 of Panax quinquefolius. Classification (NCBI taxonomy): domain Eukaryota; kingdom Viridiplantae; phylum Streptophyta; class Magnoliopsida; order Apiales; family Araliaceae; genus Panax; species Panax quinquefolius. The sequence continues at coordinate 103,284 of JAINUW010000319.1, forward strand.
TGTGTGGACATCGAGACGTCGTAGGATTTTTCAGAACTGATCATTGATCTGTGTATATCCCTACCATCTTCGGTGTCTTGGGACTGGTTTCTGTATGGAAATGTGAAGAGGAGTGTGGCTTTTCCTCTCTGAGATTGACCGCACCACAGATGGTCGCCATTACTCCTATTTATGAGAAGCCTAGTTAATTCTATCTCTTATGGATTGGTTTTGCTCTTTGAGGCACAACCGCAACTTAGATGGTCATCGAATCTCCTATTGGTGAGGAGAGGTTGGATAATTCCATCCCTTTGGTCTGAAGCCGATGAACTATGGTGGATTGAAGTTTGATCCCAGTACTGTGTGCCAAGTATTTTTGTTCTGGTAGGGGGTTGGACTGAACCATAAATGGCTGCCTACGTACTCCTATTGAAGAGGAGATCAAGTCTGCGTAGTTCGAACCTGGTGTAAGAGGTTCAACGCTGAATGTGAAAGGAAGATGGGTGTAGAAGCTTTATTGATGAAGAAAGGTATAGAAGTATTTTTTGTGGTTTTTGTTTTTGTATAGGAAGGGGCATAAATGTTTTTGTTATTTTTTGGTTTATTGCGACCGGGCCATATAGAATATGGTTGCCTACGTACTCCCGGGTATCAGGGAGATCAGGTCGACGTAGTTCGCCCCTCAGGATGAATTGCAACCAAAGAGAAGTATGAATCCCATGTACAAGCTATACTGCGGGGAGAAGAAAGTTTGATCCCATGATTGGGACAAACTGCAGGTGTGGAAAAAGTTTGATCCCATCTTCAGGACAAACTGCAAGCGTAGAAAAGTTAACCCCGTCTTCAGGATAAACTGTAGGTGTGAAAGGTTCAATCTCATCTTCAGGATAATCGAAATTGTATGAACTGTTTGAAATGAGGTGAAACCAGACTGCTGGTTTAAAGTGTATGTTTCCCTGAGGGGCAGAAGAGTTTGTAAAAAGAGGGTTAGAAAACCGGAATGACTGGTGATTTGATGATCCAAACCAGGATATTTGCCTGATGGAAACTTCAGACATAGTACTGTTTCATGGTGTCCAAGTTGATAAGCTGTGGAAATTCATCGCCATCCATTTCCTGTAGTCTGAGAGCACTTCCTGTTAATACCTCCTTGACAACAAACGGGCCTTCCCAGTTAGGAGCGAATTTTCCCTTAGATTGATCTTGGTTGTCAATGATCTTCTTCAAAACCAATTCATGTTGTTTGAACTGTCGTAGCCGGACTTTCCTATTGTAGGATCTGGTGATCCTTTACTGATATAATTGACCATGGAAGATAGCCGCGGTTCACCTTTCGTCTATTAGAGACAATTGGTGATACCTGTCTTGTACCCATTGGTCTTCATCTAGCTGAACGTCCATCAACACTCTGAGGGATTCCATTTCCACCTCTTTGGGAAGCACCGCTTCCATCCCATAGCCTAATGAGTAGGGGTTGCCCCGGTGGAAATGCGCATGGCGATTGTGAGGCTAATAAAGTCGAGGCAAAAGGTCGGGCCATCCTTTATAATTGTGTTGGGTAAAATCTATATACGCACAACACGCAAGTATACATGGTCAACAAGTAATAAAGTGATGAGTAGAGTATCGTTCCCACAGAGATTAACTAGCAATAATCATAAACTGACAAGTAACAATTTCCTATTAATCCAAATTTTATTAAACTAATCAACTCAATAATTATAATTAAAGATTCTAAATTAAAGAATAACAAACTACCACAAAACAATCACAATTATCAAAATCTGGAATTTCAAACAAGTAATGGAGAATTAGACTTATGATTTCACCTTAAGCTTCACTCTGATTTTAACACCTTTATTCCAAATCAATTCACTATCCCAGTTTATTAATCAAGAACACGAACGTAGTATTAACCACCTCTCGATGCACTAATACCGTATTAACTTAAATCCACAATTAAGATAGAAATAAGTTAAACACCTTAATCAACTAACTCACTATATCATTATGTGAATTACAATTAAAGAAAGTTTAAGATTAACTTCTCTATCCGATTACATGCGATGTCAAGCATATCTTTACCTTAACATTCATTAAGATTTTGGTATTCACAAAATTCATGAACACATGCTATATTAACTAAGTCTAGATTTGAATATCCTCTCTCGATTCCATACAAATCCACAAAGAATTGTTGATCAGGCAATTCATAAATTCAAGCTCAAATTAATATAGATAAACTGGAAATAGATTATTGAAATGGAAATTAAATTTTACAAAATCATCGATTCACTTAAAGATCCATCATAAGCCTAATAAATGAATTAGTTCATCATAAACGAAATAAACACTGAATAAATCATAAAAACCATTCTTTCAATTATAAATAATAGCCTAAGATGAAGAATATTGAAAAACACCCTTCTTGTAGCCTAGAATTGCAATCGTCTTGAAAATCCCCTCGAAATACTCCTCCAACGCTTGCTAAGAAAAAACTAAGATTAATCTTCGTAATCTCTTGTGTGTTGTTGAATTCGTTGTTAATAGAGTAGTAGATGTCCAACACACAAGTCCCAACCGAAATTCTCGTAGCCTAGTAGAGTCCATGTGTAATCCAATATGTTAGAAACCATGTCCAACAAGAGTTCCAACCTTAGCGAGAAGTCTTTCAATGAGACATCCCACCCCGGCCGGTGTGTAAAAGTATATACAATTCCAGCCCGTGGCTACCTTCTTCTAAATCAATGTGATGAAGACCCCCGCCCGGCGGGGTATATAAGATCAAAATAGGCACCCCGGGGTATAATCACTAGATAGTTTGGTGAACTTCATGGCTTCTTCCAATTTTTCTCCAATTGACTCCAAATCATCCCAATTGACTTCAAATGTACGTTAAATGTCACAACAACCATCCTACACATGAAATAACATAAAACAAGTAAAAATGAACATGAACATAAGAAATTAGCAACAAATAAGCATAAAATGGACATTGATTCGCGTATATAAAATACACTTATCAAAATCCCCCAAACTTAAACCGTGCTAGTCCTCGAGCACAAAACAACTACTATATCTTATGCAATGCTGATGAGATGAAATGAATATGATCTAAGTTATATGCTTTTGAATCCATCGATATCGCAAAATCAATATTATCTTAACGGCCTCAGCGTAAATAAGAAACTATACAATATCAAAACCAATCTATAATTCCACCTTAATCCTCAAATCTCAAACCATCATCACTGGTATAGTCTGCGTGTGTGTGATCAACATCCAAGATAACTGCTACGAATTCAAATTCAATACATAACCAATCTCTTAGAAGGAATCATACAGTGCAAACTGAAAATTTCCAAAAATAGATAGCTCCAACTAAAACTAAGCAATTACTAATCGGGGGGTACAAGGTAGGTACTTTTATATATATATATATATATATATATATATATTTTTTTTTTACGGGGGCTTTTTGCTCTTTTCTTTTTTATTCATTTTTTTTTTTTTTATATATATATATACACATGTAGTGCAATGTCTCATCCCATTAATTTGTGAGTGCTACCCCCCTTTATGAGCTTTCAACCAACGACTCCCGGACCATAAAAGACCTTAGGGCGCTAGGTGTAAAGACAATCCCCTCGAGGCGTACTTGCTCAAGTAACAAAGGCCCTGAAACAAGACTAGTCACGATATATACTTTTATATATATATATATATAAAGCTTATATACCCCACATATCATCCCCAAAACTTAGGTTTTTGCCTAATTTTTGCCTTTACTGTCTATCCTTGTCGTTCTCTCATTTACTCTAGCATTATCCTCTACAGACTATTTATGTATCAATTTGAACTGACCAGTCAACAAAGATATTATTAATCGTGCTACCCTTTTCTATACCAGTTTCAAACGAGCTCAAGATTCGATTCATACAGAAATTGTATCACAGTTCTAGTGCTCAACGTTGTATTGGTTAACTTATTATCAATCTCATCATTGACCCACAAATAATATGAACTACAACATTGATAGACTTATGCAAACACAATATTTAATTAACTAATTTTTTTTGTATTTTTTTTAGATAACACAATGCATTATTTACAAACCAAAACAATACACCTAAACTACTAAAATAACCTAAACTATATGTATGCTTCTAAGCTATGTAATACTAAACTATGCAACATTGAAATTAAAATAACAAAATGCAATATTTGAAATTAAAAATGACAAAATGCAAAACCTAAGTACTATATATGCATGCAAACATGAATTTAAATCCCCAAAACTTAAGTAATACAATGTTCTTATTGGAGGAATAATCAAAATAAGTACGTGAGGACTTCCCTACTTTATCGCTTAAGTCGAGGAGGAGGTGGTTGTTGCTCTTTCTTAAATACGAATCACTTGGTGGAAACCTCGGCATTGGCATGGGCTGCTAATATGGAAATTGGGCCGCTAGGTTGAAGCTTTGAAGAGTTTTGTTGAGTGAGGCAAAAGATGTGTTCATAGCATCAAACATGTGATCTTGCCTCAGTGCCAATTGTCGCATTTCCCGACGTGCTGCTTTGTTGTGCACATTCATTTAATTTTGGAAATTAAAGAACTAAGGATTGGATATGGCCTCGGTCTGCGTTACCTGCTCAGCCCCTTGATCTCCCATAGCTTCATCATCGTCCTCCGATGCCTCTGTAGTATCAACTTCGTCTTCCGAAGCCGACGGAAAAGTAAAGCTAAGACCACGTGGATGTGATTCGCCTCCTGCTCATACAGAATACCGCGTTATCATTCTAGAATCAAGTAATGCGAGCGGCTATTGTGTGGGCTCGTCGTCGGACCATCTCACCCCCGCATTGCAACACAACCCATATATGAGTGTTGGGTGTGGCAAGCCGCCCAAAAAATTTCCACGTAAACACCGACAGATGGAGAAACAGATAATAGCCTCGACGTCGATAATGAAATCTTGCACAATTGCGTACAACAGTAACTCCTTCTCTTTGGTGACGTCCGAGGTGTGTTGGGACGGAAGCAATTTAGCGCATAGGAATGCGTACCAGATTTTTCCATACCGGCTAAGGTCCTTGCTATGGAACACTATGCCTCCCTTCCGACCTTTGATCCAAGATGTTCCCGGCTTTGTCATCTCCGTGATTATCGCATCATAGTTTGGATCAGAATTTCGTAGGTGAGCATAGTGGCAGTGGCGAGGTACCCTCAGTTGATAGTAGGTGTTGATTGCATTGGCACTGAACGGAACCAAACGACCCCTCACAAACGCGTGGAATGGTTCTTTGTCCTCGGTGTTTGCATAAAATTCCTTGAAAATGTTGACAATAGCTGGTTCTGGCTCTTTGGTGAATTTTGTCCACCCTTTTTGATAAATTTGAGGCATCATCTCTCCATCGTTAAGATCCGGTGCCAACCCCCGCTCCGGTGTAAGGGCTTTGGTGAGCATGTAATCATACCGGTTGGCGGCGGCGGCACTCACCAATTTTCGGCGATCAAAGGTTTGGGTTGGTAGAGATGGCCTTGAACTCTCTCCCCTTTGGCGTTTTGATGTTGAATGTGAAGCCATGGTCTCTTTTTATTGCTTAACTCACACTACTTTGCCCCTCAAAACTTGGTTGATACACATTGACAAACACTTGGTGTGCACAAATGCTTACCCCCCACACTTGTCAATTTGGCCCTCAAATATGGTGAATGAAGTTGAGTAATTTGAAAATAGTGGAGTGCTTGCCTCTCAAATGTTCTCAACTAACCTCTATGCATGCCCTAATTCGAAATTTGATGAGTGTAGTTGAAGAGTGTTGTGTGGAATATGGGATGAGATGTGGTAATATATAGAGGTGGTGTGAGGATGTTCATTGGTGGATTAAAGAGGTGGGGAGAGGTAGTGGAGCATTGGAAATTGTGGGTGTAATGGGTGGTGGGTGGTGGTTATGAGGAGTCTTAATTGAGGGAGAAGTTATGGGAGTTGTGGAGTCTAGCATATGTAATTGCCAAAAATTGGTTGAAATCGGGACCCCCCCTTGGTGGGTGTTAAGCTTGAAAAGCCCGCCCGTGAGCATGCTCTCTGCTATTTGAGTTTGAGGACCCCCACCCGTGAGGTTGTACAAGGCTTAAGCTTAAGAGGCCCTTGGTGGGCATGTCTTCTTATTAAAAGTGCAGGGGACCCCGCCCGGTGGGGGTTGTAGTGTAAAAAGGAGCCCGCCGCGGGTGGCAGGCATACTTTCTTGTCGAGACACCTCTGTTTTCTCACTTTGCTTCATTGTAACTCACCATATTATCCTTTGTTCATCCCGCATGATGTAAAACATGAGAGTTAATGAGTTGTTGATAACATGATGCATTATGGAGAGATTAACGAGACTTTTATTGTATGCTACTACCTAGTATTTTAATAAAACTATATTTTAACAAATATGAATGAAAAATACGAGAAATAAACTAAAGATTGGGTTGCCTCCCAATTAGCGCTTGATTTTAAGTCGTTCGAATTTGACTACTTTCTATTCATGTTGTATACGATGATGTGATGGCGATCACATCGGTGTTAGCTTCTCCACCCCAATAATGCTTTAGGCGATGTCCATTGACTTTGAGCGTATCTAATGGATTGCATTTGTAGAGTTCAATTGCGCCGTGAGAGAATAATCGCTTGATAGTGAATGGTCCTAACCATCTTGACTTAAGCTTTCACAGGAACAATCGCGGTAGTAGTGAGTTGAACAAAAAAGGTGATTACCCCGGCTCGAATGTTCGACGCATAATTTTTTTGGTCGTGCCATCTTTTTTACTTTTCTTTGTATAATTTGGAGTTCTCATAGGCGTGAAGGCGAAAATAAATCGAGTTCATTCGAGTTGAAGTAATCTCTTCTCCCTAATTTGCTTGATCGAAATTGAGTTTTGAAGCGCTTAATAAGCCTTATCTTTGTAGCTTCGGCGGTAGGTAAGTGACATGCCTTCCGTCTGATAGTTGATATGGTGACATCCCAATTGGTGTTTTGTATTCAGTCCAGTATGCCCATAATGCATCATCCAACCGAAGTGACCAATCTTTATGACTTGGATTTACTACTTTTTCCAATATCTTCTTAACTTCTCTATTTGACACCTCAGCCTACCCACTGGTTTGAGGGTGATCGTTATAGCTACTTGTGGTTGACCCATACTTGGCCAAAAGAGTTGTGAAGGACTTATTGCGAAGTGACTACCTTAAATCATTGATTATTGCTCTTGGCGTGCCAAACCTTGTGAAAATGTTTTTCTGTAGGAATTTGAGGACCACCTTGGCATCGTTGGATGGTAGTGTTGCAGCTTCAACCCACTTCGATACGTAATCCACTGCGAGTAAAATATATTGATTATTCAAAGACGAATGGAATGGCCCCATGAAATCGATACCCCATACATCAAAGATTTCTACTTCAAGAATTGTTTGTAAAGGCATCTCATTCCGTTTCGAAATGTTACCCACCCTTTGACACCTATTGCATTATTTGACAAAATGATGGGCATCCTTAAATAATGTGGGCCAATAAAACCCAGATTGTAACACCTTCGCTGCTATCCTCTCACTCCCATAATGTCCTCCATATGCAGATGAGTGACACTCATACAGAATGTTCTTCAATTCACTATAGGTGACGCACCGTCTAATCATTTTGTCGGCGCACTGCTTGAACAAATACAGTTCATCCCACATGTACCATTTCACGTCATGAAGAAACTTTTTTTTTGTTGTCTTGTGAGGTCAGGTGGTAGAATGTTGCTCACAAGAAAATTTGCATAATCACCATACCACGGAATCTCTGCAGAAATCCCAAATAGTTGCTCATCTGGGAATGATTCATTAATTTCATATTTGTCTTCTTTCGATTTGTCTTGGTTTTCTAGCCTAGATAAGTGATCGGCTACTTGATTCTCCGTCCCCTTTCAATCCTTTATTTCTAAGTCAAACTCTTGAAGTAAGAGAATCCATCAGATAAGGCGTGGCTTGGCATCCTTTTTTTATTATTAAGTCTTAGAATCGCCGAATGGTGCATGTGTAGACTATCACCTTAGTCCGATCAAGTAAGCGAAATTTATCAAATGCATACACCACTGCAAGCAATTCCTTTTCTGTGGTTGTGTAATTCATTTGAGTCTCTGTGAGTGTTTTGCTTGCATAGTATATGGCGTGAAACACCTTGTCTCGTCGTTGGCCCAAAAACATTTTAATAGCGTAGTCACTTTCGCATCACACATTAGCTCGAATGGCATGTTCAATCCGGTCACTGACGATCACGAGGGCTGTAGTCAATTTCTTTTTCAATAATTCAAACGCTGACTTGCATTCCTCATCAAAACTGAAAGTAGCATCCTTCTCTAAAAGACTGCATAGAGGTTTTGCAATTTTAGAGAAGTCTTTTATGAACCTCCTGTAGAACCCAGCATGTCCCAGAAAACTCCTAATACCCTTAACTGAGCTCGGTGGAGGCGGTTTCTCGATTATTTCGACTTTGCTTTGTCGACCTCAATCCTTGAGTCGATACCTTATGGCCCAAAATTATGCCCTCTTCAACCATGAAGTGGCATTTTTCCCAATTGAGTACGAGGTTCGTATCCTTACATCGCTGCAACACCATGACCAGATTCCCTAGGCAAGTATCAAAGTTGTCCCCATAGACCGAAAAGTCGTCCATGAAGACTTCAACATTTTTCTCCACCGTATATACGAAAAAATGGCCATCATACACAGTTGGAAGGTTGCGAGTGCATTGCATAACCGAATGACATCCTCACGAATGCAAATGTCTAAGTAAAGGAACGTAAATGTCGTCTTTTCTTGATCCTCGGGGCGATGACTATCTGGTTATATGGCAGAGTACCCATCCAATAAATAATAATATTCATGTCCATGATCTATCAACATTTGATCAATAAAGGGCAGTGAGAAATGGTCTTTTCGGGTTGCCTTGTTTAATTTTCTATAATCCATGCAAACCCTCCAACCTGTCACTGTTCTAGTCGGTATTAACTCATTATCCTCATTTTGCACCACAGTCATTCCTCCTTTTTTTGGCACGCACTGAACCGGACTAACCCACTTACTGTCGGAAGTCGGGTAGATGATACCAGCATCCAACCACTTCAAAATTTCCTTTTTTACAACTTCCTTCATAATAGGGTTAAGTCGACGTTGTTGCTCCACCGTTGGTTTTGCCTCATCTTGCATCAGAATCTTGTGCATGCAAAATGAAGGGCTAATTCCCTTTATGTTCATAATCGTCCATCCAATCGCTGATTTGTGTTCCCTAAGCACCCTCAGCAACTTTTCTTCCTCCAATTCGTTAAGTGTAGCAGAAATAATAACAGGTAATGAATTTGAATTGCCTAAATAAGCATACCTGAGATGTTTAGGGAGTGGCTTAAGTTCCAACTTTGGTGGCTCTTCCAATGACGGTTTTAGTTTTTCTGTGGCTATCTCCTCCGTGTGCAATGGTTCAAACGGTGTTCTGAATCTGCTAACTCGTGGTAATGAATCTAGCATTTGTAAGTAATCCACCAATTTCGGGTCGTCGACCTCTTCATCCCCCAATAAAGTTGTTTCTAACAGATCGTTGACCAAACTCTTGCTTATATCTTCACTGATGATTTATTCAACTAAATCCATCCGAAAACATTCTTCCTCATCCGTAGGGAATTTCATGGCCTTGAACACATTACATTTGATTTCTTGATCTTGGACCCTCATAGTAAGTTCTCTTTTTTTGTACATCTATTAGTGTCTACCCGTAACAAGAAAGGTCTCCCTAGGATAATCGGGATGTTCTTGTCCTCCTCAAAATCAGAATGATAAAGTCGGGGAATATAAACTTATCCACCTTAACCAAAATGTCCTCTACTATGCCTCTCGGGATATGTGGTGACCTATCCATGATTGCAATGAAATATTCGTGTAGGCCTTGGCGCGGGCAAACCCGATTACGTATATCTTGACAATGGCATAAGATTTACACTCGCCCCCAAATCACATAAACACTTGCTAAAATGCATATTCCGATCGTGCATGGGATAGTGAAACTCCCGGGTCCTTAAGTTTTGGTGGTAATTTACTTTGTATAATCTTGCACTACACTCCTCTATTAGTGCTGTTGTCTCAAAATCTTCCATTTCTTCTTCCTTGTGAGAATCCCTTTCATAAATTTTGCGTAGCTTCGGCATTTGCTCTAGGGCTTACGCAAATGGAATGTTAATCTGGAGTTTCTTGAACACTTCCAAAACTTTGCTTGAATTGCTTGTCTAATTTCTATTTTTGGACTCTCTCTTTGAAATGGTGGTGGTGGATAAACAATTGGCTTATTGTTTAACTTTGTTTCCTCAATTTGCTTATCCTCACCTTGTTTCCTTCAACCACGTTCTTTATCATCAACTTTTTCCCTCGATGTCATTTGAATTTTACGCATTATTACCCACAAGATGTTTTCCACTCCTCAATGTAATTGCTTGACTTTGTTTTATGGTTACCCTTGGTTTCTCTCTGTATCGCTTGGTAGGGTCCTTGTGCTATTATTTGTTATTTAGTGCTAAAGCAATTTGCCCCATCGATTTTCAAGTTCTTGATGGCTATTGCTTGATTTTTCATTCTTTGCCTCATTACTTAGTTATGTACTTTGACACCACTTCCTCAAAATCGATTTCCTTTCACGATGTTGAATCGGTTGTTGGTGATTACGAAAACACAGGGGGGATATGATGGTCGTGGAGCTTGATGTTCTTGATTATTGCTCCATGAGAAATTTGGATGATTCTATTCCCTTGATTTATGCGTATTACGATATGTATATTTGTGGAATTACATTATAGTTGCCCCAAACTGCACGAAATCTTTGGATTAATTGCGCATTGATCCGTTGGGTGCTCTCCACACACAACTCACATATAGCGCCCACTTCTTTGTGCTTGAGCTTGCCCCTATCATAGCATCTAACTTCTTGGACAGTCTTTGAAATATGTGCTTGTATAGCTATCACCCCATCCACTTCTAACACCCATTTGCCTTTGCTTGTGTCATTTCTTATTTGTGGGCCCTTTGGTAGTTGTTGGCTGCCATGGTTTCAATCAAATTGTAGGCTTCCTCGTAACTCTTAGCCATGAATGCTTTTCAATTTGCATCAATCTTGGTTACGAGGTTTCCATTCAATCCATTGTAAAACGTGTTCATTTGCAACCACTGGGCAACCCATGATGGGCACACTTTGAGAGAAAATTCTTTGTATCTCTCCATACCTCATATAACGACTCCCCATGTTGCTGCTCAAACATTGTTATCTCGTTCCTCATCTTTGCAGTTTTCGCCGGTGGGAAGAATTTGGCTAGGAATTTCTGAGCTAGGTCTTCCCACGTAGTGATTGATCCCGGCGGTAGAGAGTGTAACCAACTTTTCGCCTTGTCCCATAAAGTGAATGGGAACAAGCGAAGTCTCACCGCATCATCTGACACCCCATTGTACCTAAAAGTGTCGCAAATTTCCAAAAAGCTGACTAGATGTTCATTCGGATCGTCATTAGCCAATCCCCCAAACTGAACTGAATTTTGGATCATCTGAATTGTCCCAGGCTTGATTTCAAATGTATTCACAGCTATTGCGGGCCTGGTGATGCTTGACTGCAGTTCAGTCACCTTGGGTGTGGCAAAGTCCCTTAACGCTTTCTAATCTTCGGCTGCCATTTCCTCTTCATTCTCAGATGTTTCAAATTCTTGCCTCGTTTCCTTGATCCACTTACTTAACCTCTAAAACATTTTCTCTATGTCATCCTCAAAAGGCATCAAGTCTGGATTTTTGGACCGAGTTTGCATAAACTGCTTCCAACACCTGAAATAAGAGGAGCAAAACAAAAATAAAAAATGTTTAAGTAAAACTGGATTAATTAAACTGATATTGTAAAAATTATTAAGATCTATACTAAATTAGTCCCCAGCAACGGCGCCAAAAACTTGTTGGGTAAAATCTATATACGCACAACACGCAAGTATACGTGGTCAACAAGTAATAAAGTGATGAGTAGAGTATCATTCCCACAGAGATTAACTAGCAATAATCTTAAACTCACAAGTACCAATTTCCTATTAATCCAAATTTTATTAAACTAATCAACTCAATAATTATAATTAAAGATTCTAAATTAAAGAATAACAAACTACCACAAAACAATCATAATTATCAAATTCTGGAATTTCAAACAAGTAATGGAGAATTAGAATTATGATTTCACCTTAAGCTTCACTCTGATTTTAACACCTTTATTCCAAATCAATTCACTATCCTAGTTTATTAATCAAGAACACGAACGTAGTATTAACCACCTCTCGATGCACTAATACCGTATTAACTTAAATCCACAATTAAGATAGAAACAAGTTAAACACCTTAATCAACTAACTCACTATATCATTATATGAAATACAATTAAAGAAAGTTTAAGATTAAGTTCTCTATCCGATTACATGCGATGTCAAGCATATCTCTACCTTAACATTCATTAAGATTTTGGTATTCACAAAATTCATGAACACATGCTATATTAACTAAGTCTAGATTTGAATATCCTCTCTCGATTCCATACAAATCCACAAAGAATTGTTGATCAGGCAATTCATAAATTCAAGCTCAAATTAATATAGATAAACTGGAAATAGATTATTGAAATGGAAATTAAATTTTACAAAATCATCGATTCACTTAAAGATCCATCATAAGCCTAAAAAATGAATCAGTTCACCATAAATGAAATAAACACTGAATAAATCATAGAAACCATTCTTTCAATTACAAATAATAGCCTAAGATAAAGAATATTGAAAAACACCCTTCTCGTAGCCTAGAATTGCAATCGACTTGAAAATCTCTTCGAAATACTCCTCCAACGCTTGCTAAGAAAAACTGATATTGATCTTCGTAATACTCCCTGGTGTGTTGTTGAATTCGTTGTTAATAGAGTAGTAGATGCCCAACACACAAGTCCCAGCCGAAATTCTCCATCAAGTAGAGTCCATGTGTAATCCAATATGTTAGAAACCATATACAACAAGAGTTTCATCCTCAAAGAAAACATCGATTTGTGACCCCAGCCCCGTGAGGGTGACGGGTGTAAGAAATAAAACAAGCCCACCCTCAAAGAAAGCTACCTTCCTGCTAAATCCTTATGAAGATCCCCGCCCGTTGAGTATATATAATCTAAACCCGCTTACGGGGTGTAATCTGCTAGATAGTTTGCTGAACTTCATGGCTTCTTCCAATTTTTCTCCAATTAACTCCAAATCATCCCAATTGACTTCAAATGTACGTTAAATGTCATAATAACCATCCTACACATGAAATAACATAAAACAAGTAAAAATGAACATGAACACAAGAAATTAGCAACAAATAAGCATGAAATGAACATTGATTCGCGTATATAAAATCCACTTTATCAAACTTCATTCTTGAATTCCTTGAACTTTTCAAAGGATTCAAATTTGTGTCTCATAAGATACACATATCCATATTTACTGAAGTCGTCAGTAAATGTAATGAAGTAATAAAACCTACCTCTTGTTAACGAACTCATGGGTCCACATACATCACTATGTATAAGTCCCAATATATCGCTAGCCCGTTCACTGTGTCCAGTGAAAGGGGCTTTAGTCATCATGCCTAATAAACAAAACTCGCATTTCTCATATAATTCAAAATCAAATGAATCCAAAAATCCATCTTTATGGAGTTTTGATATGCGTTTCTCATTTATATGGCCCAAACGACAGTGCCAGAGATATGTCAGATTTGAATAATTTTATTTAAATTGTTTTGTATTTATGTTATAGATAGGCATTTCTAAATCAAGAATATAAAGACCATTAAACAATTGTGCAACACCATAGCAAATATCATTTAAGTAAAACGAACAACACTTGTTCTTTATTATAAATGAAAAACCTTTCTTATCCAAACAAGAAACAAAAATAATATTTTTGCATATAACAGGCACATAATAACAATCCTCTAATTCTAATACTAGCCCAGTAGGAAAATATAAATGATAAGTTCCTACGGCCAGTGCAACAACTTTTGCTCCATTTCCAACTCGAAGGTCAACCTCTTCTTTTGCCAAAGTCTTACTCCTTCGAAGTTCCTGCACATTAACACAAATATGAGAACCACATCCAGTATCCAATACCCATGATGTAGAAGTAGACAAGTTGACTCCTATAACATATATACCTGAATCAGAAGTCACACTTTCTTTCTTTTTCTTCACTTCTTCCAAATAAGCATGACAATTCCTCTTCTAGTGTCTACGTTTTCCACAAAAGTGATAATCACCTTCTTTAGCCACCCCGCCTTTAGGTTTTAAAGCTTGTTTGGCTTTGGAATTGGGTTTAGCACCAGATTTAGATCCCATCTTCTCCTTGCCTTTCCAATTTCCCTTAGCATTCCACTTTGCACCATCATTATGAGAGCGAGTCCTGCCTTTTTCATGTTGTTCTCGGCCTTTCCTAACATGCTCAACAACTCAGTAAGGGGTTTCTCAATTTCATTCATTAGATAATTCATAACAAATTGAGAGTAGTTGTTGTTCAAGGATTGGAAAACAAGATCAGTTTGGGCTTCCAGAGTGATTGGAAAACCCAACCTATCAAGGTACTCAATATACCCAATCATTTTTAGCACATGTGGACCAACTGGATCACGTTCACCCATCTTGCAGTGATAAAACGCCTTGCTTGTATCATACCTCTCCTGTCGAGCATTCCCTTTGAACAATTTCTTGAGATGTTCGATCATCTCATAAGCATCCATCAACTCATGTTTCTTCTGAAGCTCAGCGTTCATGGTTGCTAGCATGAGACAACTCACGTCCAGAGAATCATATTAATGCTTCTTGTAAGCATCATGCTCTGCACGTCGTGTAGTATCAGCTGGTGCTGCAGGAATGGCCTTTTCAATGACATATAGCTTGCGCTCTTGTTTGAGGACAATCCTCAAGTTCCTATGCCAGTTAAGGAAATTAATTCCACTCAGCTTGTCCTTCTCAAGGACTGATCGTAGTGAAAGACTACTTGTGTTGTTGTTGTTTGCCATTGATATCTACAATTTATAAGTACCAAAATAATAAGTCAAATTACAGAGTTGATATTATGTAATTGATAATAGTACATTCAAAATATACCTCCCACTATTTTATTCAAATTAATAGCCCTCACCATTAATTCAGAAAGCATTTTCTATTAAATCTTTCTAGTGAGCCAAGATCCATATTTCATTATGACTTAAGTTAGCTTTGGATAATCTCTTAAAACACAATTATTTAGGTAGACAACCGTTTGTCAATTATATCATATATAACTCTTGGATAGTTTGGTAAACAACAATTGTTTCTAGTCCATCTTATGGTACCTACCAAACTCTATGCATCTAAGTCCACAATCTTATTGAGATAACTTAGTTAAGTCGGGCCCAATGATTTTAATAGTTTGGATATCATAATTATCTTATCGCATCTTACCTAGATAAATAGGGTACTTTGCTTTGGCTAACCTACATCTATTGATCAAGGTCTTGATGAGTGTTATTCATTGGAAGGCATCTGATTTAGACTTAATAATTTAATGAGGGATTTTATTAATAAATTTAGATCTCACCAATTTTAATCTTATTAAGCATGCACATTATTCATCATATCATATACAAGCATAAAGTGCAAAAAAAATTTGTCACAGTTTTGGCCCAATCCACTGTCAATCTTTTCAAGCTAATGAAAGATTGAAGGTCAATCTAAGGTGGTAAAAGATCTTAAAATAAGTAGCTTCCTTGGATCTTCCTCAAGCATGTGCCTCCTCTCCATCATCATCTTTCCATCGTGTCCTTCATCTTGTCATCTTCATAATAATAGATTATTACATGACATAAAGAAACCTCGAGTTACATTCGAGGGGATTTAGATGAGAAAAGAATATTACATTGGAATTTATAGAAAGGCATGACATGCAAGCTGTATTTCAAAACCAAAAACCACTAACCTATGGGTCAAAAGGCCATAACTGTGCACCATGCATATCACAATAAGCACATAACAATTTATAGATAATTAAAGAAAACTATATATAACATATTGGGGTCACGACCATCGTGCGCAACGATGGGGGGGGTCTCCCCCCTGGCGGTGGTCCAGCTGATCTGTATCGTAGAATTTTTCGAACTATAATCTATATTGTAGAATTTTTCCAAACGAATCTCTGAAACAGTTTCAGAATCATATATATTTAATCCACCAAAACACCCATAATAACAATACACTCAGTACATATCATATATGTCTAGTTTCAATTAATCATATTAAACTTAATCTTCATGCTTCTAATCCAATTAGAACATAAGTTTTATACTGTTATTACGCCATATAAGATACAATTAACAAAACATGATATACATACATATCTATTATCGATATTCATAATACCAGAATACGCCTACAGACAGAATATAATATATGCAATTTCAGATCGGTAAAATTGTATCATCATATATCATATATATCAAAAACAATATAATTAATTTCAGATCGGTAAAATTGTATCATCATATATCATATATATCGGAAAAAATAAAACATGTAATCTGAATTAATCGTTTCGCAAGTAGCTCTGATACAACTGAAGGGTTTCGGCACATAAAACGCAGTGGAATAAAACCAATTTAAAGGCAATTCCAAAACCCTAAAACAGGATCCATTCGAAAACCAAATTAATTCAGTGGTTAAAAATTATACCAATAATTAAAGCTAGAATCGATGCGCGCGGTCGAATCTCCAACGCAATTCAAACTAATTGCGTCTCTACGGTATCCACACGAACGCCCCGCGAATCGTCGTACGATCTACAGGAAAAAAAGTACCGCGGTACTAGCCACCAAGGATAAGGATTTTTCGAAACTGTTTTCTCTAGTCTCTCTCTAAAAGCGGCTAGGGTTTTTGTTTTTGATGTAATCCCTAAAATGGCTGATATATATCATATATATAGCAGTTAGGAGTAATTAATCAAAACCTAATATAATTAAAATCCGAATTTATATATATATATATCTTAATTAAGTCTTACTTAATTAATATACATATATACAAATTATCCTTTTAATTTAAATTCGTGATTTAAAATACTATCAATCATATTGATATATTTAAATCCTTACAATTTAAATTAATTTCCTTTTAAATTACGTTCTATGTGTGTGAACTTATAAGTTATTATTACATTGACAATAATTTTAAAATCATATTATAAAATTATAAACAGTGAGCGGCATCTAGTAATCCATCACTGCTACCCAAGTAATAATAAGATCAATGATTCGATCCAACCTTTTCGTGACCAATGTTTCAATGTAATTTAATCCTTTTAACCTTAATATCCTAGATTAAACTTGAGTAATGGAATGTGTCATACTTTTCATAATTTAATCTGAGTTTTTCTTGATCAATGAGTAGACTATATGAAACAAATCACTATTTGAGCATGGCCATGTATTTCATAGTCCTATTCAATCAAGAGGCCTATATATATCACCCCTAATACATAGGAGGGTTAAATTCCATCTAGATCACTCATATTCCTCACACGATTCATGATGTACCCAATAATAACCTTTATAGTCCACCCTATTAAAGGTGGCCTTTGATGATATCAAAGAACATAAATTTCTGTGTAATAATATAGTGATTTCAGGTCGGAGGATCATTACATCATTGTCACTATGAGAATCGCTAATGACACTTTGCATAATGCTCTACATAGAATTCTCATGGTGGGTCTGTCCAGTACATCGTTCTCTAACACGTACCTATGCATTGACTTAATATGTCATATATATTTATGACCAATGAGATTTGGTCATCGGGTCGATCCACATATATTAGTCTCAATGCATCATTGTTGTCCCATCAACAATGATACTCGACTAGGGACATTTAAGAACAATGATACTAATTGTAATTATATAATCTCATGTTCAAGTCACATACTTGAAACTATATAATTTGTATCATTATTCTAAGGAATTTTATTATGTTAACATTTATATAATGCAGTAAATAAAACCATAATAAAATCATTCATTTATTAAATCAAATATAATATCAAAATGTTAAGCAATTATATCAAATAATTGGCCTCTAGGGCATAAACTCTAACAGTGAGACCTCCTTTGCAACTCAAATTGGATCAAGCCGGAGGGTTGGGACCCACCTAGGACAGCCGCAGGTAGACCTACGGTAGCCGCAGATACACCTACGTTCATCCGTTGGTATTTTTGAGGCTCTCATTGCTTTCACAAGTCATTTTCAAGTTCTGCCACACAGAGAATATGAGAATTCTTCTTCAGATCTACTGAGTTTGGGCTGCTTTCTGCAAAATCTGTCACCATACACGTGTTCCATACTATCCTGGTAACGTATGCATGTCTTTTTTTCCAGTTTTTGTCCATTAGAAAATGAGTTATCACATGAAATGCTTCTGAACACATAGTAGTGAATATACATGCTCATATGACTTAATAAAAATTATTCAACATAGTAAATGTTAGTATTTAACCATGCTAAACATAATGATGTGAAAATTTTAACTTTTGATATAGTCAAATTGGCACCTTTTTTTTGCTATTTCTTATCCTATTTGAGGACAAACGAGAAAAGCTTGTAAAATAAAGTAATCCTGGTAATTTAGCTACCCTTATGGATTATTACTTTGATGTATTTATTGCATATAGGATGTTTATGACTAATGATTGGTGTGTTACTGAATGGCCACCTAGTCATGCTTACGTGAATGTGGATAGTCCTTTTTACAAAGGAGACTGTGGCAAAATTTTTCCAAGAGTCTAGGCATTTAATGAACATGCATTTTTAACTCTACTATAGGCGTATGTTAAAATAATGCATGCATGCATATAGATATAAAATGCATTTTAAAAGCTCCAAGTTAGAAGTTACCACACCCTTTCTGAGGTGATTTGGAGACTTTTGTCCAGATACTATGGATCTAGACCAGCTGAGTAGTTCCCGCAGGACCACTTCAGGTGTGAGGCAGATAACCTCTGATGTGCCTCAACCTCGTCCAGCACGACAGTCTCGTCAGTTGGTGGAGAGAGCGATTTGTCCTATTTGGGTTGAGGAACCGGATGTTGAGGACGAGGAGGAGGATGTACCGGTTGTGGCTCCAGCTCCTGCTGCTTCAATTCCCCGTAGAGAATTGCCAGTCGTCGATGTCGTGATTTTTATTTGTCCCTTTATGTTCTTATTTTTTGGTGTTCTTATGTTAGGTGAGATTTGTTTGAAAAAACAAGTTTGAAAGGGTCCGACATGTATATGTTGACGATTGGACTGTAAAAGTTGCCAGTTGGTATTTTTAAATGGTTGCACTAACTCAACTGAGAAAAGGTTTGCACATTGACCAAGTGATGTGACACTGCTTAACTGGTCTGTGAAACTGAGATTCGTTAGGGTACGGGGGCTTGATTATGCGGAGGGAAGGTGTTAGGCACCCCCAACATCCATGTTACCACGGTGACCGCTACTTTTCAATTTAAACTTATATCTAAATGTGTGTGTGTAGGTCAATGTGCAATTATTTGGAAGTAGTGTTATGCCTCGTTTGCACCTATATACAAAGGGTTTGAATTTTGTATAAAAGTTCAGTTTTAACAAGATATAACAATGATGTTTTAGAAAAAAGGTTTTTCAAACCCTTATGCTCATAGTAATTGAGGCCTTTGATACTTCCATTTTATTATATTTTCGGCTTGATTGCTTTTATTTTCGAGATGCGAAGCATCTTCGAGAAAATAATGTACAAAGTAGTGCCGAATTCCTTGTGGGCATGTAAGCCATCTTTTACAAGCTTGTTACAGCCGAAAATGTCCATCATGAGAACCGAATCTAGATTCAGGGACTGAATCTGTGATCACATGATTCCTAGGCTCACATGAGGTTGCAGTTTGTAGGAAAGTTGTAAGCAGTAATATATATATATAAAAGCTATATATATATATATATATATATATGAATGATCAATCGCCACGAAGTAAACTCCATGGGGGATTGGAAATGTAATATATAAAAGCGGTAAATATATATATAAAGATGATCAACCGCCACGAAGTAATCTCCAACCGGGATAGGAATGTAAATATATATATATAGGGGTTCCATTCACAAAGAATCGATTGGAGCAACCCCTTTTTAGCCTTGTGTTGTAGCAATTTGGAGCAAAAAAAATAAAAATAAAAATTGATTATTAAGACTAAAAAAAGGTTGCTGCTCACAAAGAACCGGTTCTTGTGGATGGAACCCCATATATATATATATATATATATAAGAAAGTAATAAAAAGCCACTTGATGATCAAGTCTCAAGACATTTACACACATGACTCTCAATGTCAATAACTGTGTGTGAATGAAAGTGGAGAAAGACTTTAAGAAATGTGAGGTGTGTTATAGTGGGCTGCCAAGAAGACTTCAAATAGCTTTAAATGAATAAATGCTCAGTTTCCACCGGTAAAATATAGCAAAACACAATCTCACAAGTGTTTAGAAAGAGAAAGCACTCAGTTTATAGTGTGTACAAAGCAAAATAGACAGGGCTCCCTCGCCTTTTCTCTTCTTAAAATGGCCACCCCAAGCCCTCTATTTATAGAGGGGGGAGCCGCAGCTGTACTTGAGGCAGCCGCAGGTCCACCTGCGGCTATTGTGACAACCCGAATTTTTATAAATTATTAAAATAAGAATTTAATAATTAAAATTCTTATTATGAGATGTTTTGAGTTTGTGTATGTATATATACATGCTATATATTTTTAAATATGTGACCTGGTGTGAAGAGAAATATATATATCATATATTGGGAAAGTGAGGTTTAATAGTTAAGTTAACTATTGAAGGGATTAAATGACTTTGGTAATTATTTTAAATATTTATTGAATTAAATAAATATTTTAAATAATTTATTTATTGAGAAAAATAAATAATTTATGAAATTGTGGCATAATAATTTAGTTACGGGAATATGATAATTAAATTAAAGCAAAGGTAAATTGTATTCGTTGAAGATTTAATTTAATGAATTAATTAAATTAAATGAGTTATTTAATATTAAAGAAAATAAGTAAATTAAATAAAGCAATGTTTAAGTCTAATTTATTAATTAAATTAGATATACAATTATTTATTAATCATCAGAATAATTATAATAAAAATCATAATTATTATAATTATTATAATGGTAAGCTATTTAAATTGGTGGCAGGTGTGACACATGAAACTATATAATATAATATTATTAAAATAATCTAGTTTGGGGGAATGGGTGTGTGGCTAAACAAGGCCTTGTAGCCTTTGGTCTAAATTAACTGATGAAGATGTATTATTTTATAACTGACGTATGTGGGGGTGAGGGAGGCCAGTTTATTTTCTACGCTTCTTATTTTCTCCTAAGGCAAAATAGCAGAGTTTAGAGAGAGGGCTTGGAAGAAAGAGAGGAAAAAAAACTCAGTGAGAGAGAGAGTTCTCTGTGATTTTCAAGAGGAAGGAGAGGAGTTTCTAAACCTAATCATCATCTTTTTGCTAGCAATTAATCAAAGGAACAAGGTATAACCTACTCTAATGTTAACCCTTGTTTTTGAAATTTCTATTGATAATTATGTTGGATTGATACATATATAAGTATGTAGGGTTTATAATCTGTTATTTGTTATATATAAGTGTTATTTGATGATTAAAGGCATGAAATTGGGTTGTAGTAGAAGATTTCATATAACAGTGTTTATGTTATTGGATATGGCTTAGAAAGTACAAAATTTCATGGTCAATACTTGTTATAATCTGCGAATTGATGATGGATTATGTTAGTATGTGAGGAAACGAAAATAACGTAGTTTAAATCGTGTCAATTGGTTAAGAAACAAAGTCGTGGTGATCGAATTCGCTAAAAGTGTAAAAAAATGAAGAAATTTGGAAAATTAAGGTTTTGATTCTTCAAATATGTGTATATGTAATGTTTATGTATTTAGAATGGTGTATAGCATGTTTATTGATGTTATTACATAAGTTTAGATGTTGAATTTCATGAATTTCTGTAAGAATTGGGTTGGTTTTGGGAGTTAGGCCTGAAGTAGAGCTGCTTTAGTTTTCATCGTGTTGGTGGCAATTGCTACGTGATATTCATAGCCAAAAAAGCAAGCAAAGAGCATTCACTGGTTTTTGGTTTTTCTTGATGAGCAGACCAAGATAACAAATTGATGTGCCTTGAGCCTAGGCAGTGAAGTTTGTTTGTTGTAGGTTGGTATAAAAGGGTCTAATTTGGCTTGGCAAGTGTGAGAATGATGTTGAACCCTAACATAAGACATCATAACAGATTGTAGTATGATATAATATCAAAATATGGAGATTTTAGTTGTCACTTGAGTAAGTTATATAATGAAACCAAATGTGATGTTATCAAAAGTTAAAGATAAATGAAAAGGTTTATGTTGGTTTATAGTAAGATATAAGTTGAAAGAACGATTTGAATGTTAACTTGATTAGTTAATTTAATATATGTTTAAAAGGATGTAAATATGCGTTAAAAGACTTAATTGTCAATTATAAGAGAAGTGTAACGAGATATAAGGCAGAGGTTATATAACCTAGTAGTTGTTAACAAGTGTAATACATCTAATATGTGGTAATAGAATCTATGATGACTTTAATGAACGTTAAGTGTCGGTTTCGAAAGAAGTATAAAGAAACACAAAATTGGATTATGTAATGATAAGTGTCATACGAAGAGGAGTAAACACCTAAAGATATGTGTTAAGTTTCAAAGAGACGCAAGTTATAAAAAGATTAAGACTAAGAGTCATTGTGGTTTCGTTATATGTGTAACTAATGCATGTGAATATGAACCTTTGAACTGTTGTAGGATGTACGCAAAGCATTTAAGTCGCTTTTTTCGGTAATTGGTAATCTACTTAACCGTGCAAGTCTTTCAGTTCCTATTTGCTATGTGAATTTGATTATTTTAAATCTTTATTGCAAAGAGCATGATGTGTTATATATATGTTGAATGTATGAAATGTTAAAGTCAACTTATGACTACGTTGATTGAGTAAAGCATGCTAATTGAGTAAGGAACTCAATCTTTATACTTGTTATATGAACTGTAACATGTATGTTATGTTAGTCCAATGTTTATGAGATATATGTTGAGCATGTTATCATGTGCTACGTGATGCATGAAAACTGTTAGATTTTGTTGGGCTGTCGAGCTCAGCCTTGCAAATAACCATTTTTGCAAGCTAAGGATTAAAGGTAACCCTATGTGCTACTTGAATGACGTGGATCAGAAATAATACACAAAGATTAACATTTTAGCTAAAGTTGTTATTTCTTTATACCATGATTAAGATTCATGAGATGTACTAAATGTTTTATGATGTATAGTTTTATGTTGAGTTGTAAAACTAAAGTTAGAGTTATCTGATATGTAAAGGTTATCGGATTGAAATATAAAATTTTATATAATAACAGCGATAAAGTGAATCATAAAATAAGATTGATTCAAAGACATGTAGATGATAAAGGTTTTGATTCAGGGATTTAAAGTAAGAAGACATAAAAATTTTAATTATTCCGTATTTCATAAAGTTTAACATCGAATAATGATGTAAAAATTAGAAGGTAGTTGTGTTATTAACGACCAAAGTCGAGAATTAAATTGTATAAATTTTGGGGTCGTTACAGCTACCCCGGGTTCCCTCGGACTCCATGGGTCCTGTCATCTCGAAGTACGTGCACGCATACAATGCGTTATCCGCTCGAACCTTCATAACTTTTGATTCGGGCATCCGATTAAGGTGTATAATACCTTTCTAGAATGCTGTTTTCGAGAGCTACACAATGACATGGGATAAGAGGTTGTACGAAGTCGGGAAGATGGGACCATGCCAAGGTCTTCAAATCTTCAAATTCTATCCGGTGTCCTGTCTTGTGAAGTAGTCACTCGAGATTTTGAGCTATGGTTATTATAGGACACTTCTGTGTAGAATGTATGTTGAATTGTTGTTAAGACGGTGTGAATGTGGGATCAAGGCTGCAAAATGATGATTTTTCCCCTCACCAGGGTTATCTTCAATTTGGCCTGATTGGGCTACTGTGAGTACTGAAGGTCTTCAGGGTTGTCTCTGAGGTGTGCCTGACCTCCCGGGGTTATCTTTGGGGTTGGAACTTAGTGCCTCGGGGTTATCTCTGAGGTTGAAGCTGACTACAAGGGCTTGAAATGAGCTTTTCTGGGGTTATCTCCAGAACTAAAATTGCATTCCTCGAGGTTGTCACCGAGGTTAGAACTGAGTATCTCAGGGTTGTCTCCGAGATGGAAAACTGAGAATTCCAAGGTTGTCTCTGGAACTGGAACTGCATTACTCGGGGTTATCTCTAAGGTTGGAACTGAAACTCCCGGATTATCTCCAAGACTGGAATTGAGTATCTCAGGGTTATCTTCGAGATGGAAAAACTAAGAATTCCGGGGTTGTCTCCAGAACTGGTTTGTCCTCCAGGGTTATCTCTGAAAGACGATACTGCCCTCCTACAGTGTTAGTAATTGGAATACAAATATTTGAGTGTCTATAGATGCCCCTCTTTATCATATTCATGCAATGTAGTTGTAAGACCCCAACTTTTATGAATAAAGAATAATTTTCTCGAAATATATTCTTGAATATTATGGTGTGGATTTGATATAATGTTATAGTTGTGGGTAATATTTAAAAATTTTGCAAACTAAGCAAGTGGTTATATAATATTCGATTGGTGGGGAATATTCATTTTAACGGGGAATATTAAATGACGGCAAGACAATCATTGGTGGACCCCATTAACGGAAGTATTGTCGTAGTAAAGAAAACGACAAAATTATCTTTTATAAAAATAACGGCGGAAGTGTTATCGTTAAAACTATTGAACTACTCAGAGTAAAAAACTACGAATGTCTGCGTGGTTGCATAGTAGCACGGTATTGATTATTGATGCTTAAGTGAGAAGTCACTCGGTTATACTCAATTATTGCTACGAGAATTCTTTGTGATCATATCTCTCATATTATTGATTCAATTATTGTCACAGTATCATCTGCATAATATGATATATTATTAAATCAATAATTAAGACGACAAAGTTATTCATATTATAAACTTGCAATATTGACAATGTCTAGAAGTTCTGTTAAGGAGAGGTTAGATAATATAATTGCGCGCCAATAGGAGAAATCCTTAACGGAAAGCACCCTCTTTCCTGGGAACGACCTGTTTGTTAAATATTGTGAGTTATAATATTAATGATGAATAAGTTCGTGTTGATTAAAGATGAAATTGATAGTTCCATTGTGTTGGAATTATTTGTGTTAGTGAAAATTGACATTTATTTCGATAATAATTGATGTCTGGAGGTTATATTCACCAATCGGGTAATTAATCGGATAAATGAGCAATTAATTGCTATTAATTCACATGATTATAACTATTTGTTCACATGTGTGTACTATTGATTCACATTCTTATACTATTAGGGGTGGTGGTGCAAGTTTGATAATACTTGCATGACTAAGTTAAAAATGGAGGTATAGATGGAGGTACTATACTGTAATTCGTATTTTCACATGTCTAGAACTATTGATTCACATGATTTACTATTAGGGGAGGTGATGTAAGTTTGATAATACTTGCAGGACTAAATTAAAAATGAAGGAAAAGAGGAAGGTATTATATTATAATATTTCGAGCCCCAAAACGTGCAATTATCGAAACTATATTTTCCTATAAATAGAAGCTCATTCTTCCTTCATTTCTCACCAATTCACTAAAGCTATAGAGCAATTATTATAGAGAGAAATTATCGAGAGAAAGAAGAAGAGAAGTCTGCTACCTCACTATTCCAGTATCCAGTCTTCTTCTGAGGTAAGGGGTATTATTTCTTTCGTATTCATGAAGAGAGCTATTGTTATTCCATTCCTTATTATTCTGTTAGAATAACTTGTCTATGCGAAGTACTGCATACATGGTGAAATTCTTCTGTTATTCCATTCTTTATTATTATGTTGGAATAACTTGTCTATGCGAAGTATCGCATACATGATGAAATTCTTTTGTTATTCCATTCTTTATTATTCATTTGAATATCCTTTCGTATGGATTACGCATTTGACCGGTTCCATTCTTTATTATTCTATTGGAATAACTCATTCGTGTTGATCTATCGCATTTATGGTGAATTCTTACGTTATTCCATTCTTTTTATTATTCATTGGAATATCTTGTCTCGCAAGCGGATTACGCATTTGATTCGGTTCCATTCTTTATTATTCTATTGGAATAACCCGTCAATGTGGATTATCACACGCATGGTGAATGATCCTTCGTATTCATTCTTTATTAAATTGTGGAAATGATTCATTCACGTGGATTATCGCATGGCGGCGAAAATCCATTTGCGCTTCATATATTCTATTATACTCGGTTGGTTAAAGTTTGGCTTCTATACTCCATGAAATTAGTGGAATATCCTTGATATTTGCGCTTCATCCAGTATCTTTTCATGGAAATATTCTTCTGAGCATTCTTGAATTTTACTCTACAAAGTAGTATCATGTTGACAATTTAGACATTATTGATTTCTGGATAAATTAAATTATAAATCTTTAAAATTTATCCTTGAACTTGTTTTATTGAATTATTATGTCATTGTCATCATCCTCATGCTTATATTGTGATTAAAGTCATCTTTGGCTTATGTGCATTGATGGACTTGGTATGATTATGACCAGAGATTATTCGGTATAATCATGACCGTAATGTGATGAATGATGTGGTAAAAGTCCTCATTAGTCTGTTGTTCATTGATGGACAGTGGTTGGTATGATTATGACCAGGGATTCTCTGGTATAATCATGACCATTGATGATTACATGAATATCCTTGGCCGTGGTGCAGGGATGATGTGGTTTATTTATTAAGCTGAGTCTCAGCGATAAAGTTGATGAAAATCTTTTTAAATCATAGAAGATAGTAGATTTTATTCTCTACTTGACTCTTCTAATGAATTGCTTATTCCGCTGTAGTTGTTGATCTAAAACTTGTTGTCTATTATATTCTATCAGTTGTTATACTGTTGAAGGCTAAGGATAATTTATTCTGCATTATCTTAGTCATAATATTTCTTACTGGGCTAGTTGAGCTCACCCTTTGCTTTCATTGTTCTCTTCAGGAAATGATAATATAGTTGGGACTAGTCGGGAAACAGAGTGACGTTCCAAATGATAGCATTAGTAGTCCTCACTATTTTGTTAAATAGTGTGATAATAAATGTAATGAGGGCTCCATTGAGTGTGGATATTGTCTAGATGACAATATTTGTATTAAAACTCATAGCATATGTTTTGTCGTATTTTACACGACAGTTGTATAATTAAGTTTTTATTTGTATTTTGTACCATGTATTTGGCGACTCAAGATGAGTGATGTATACCTATTTTGGGGGCGTCACAGTTGGTATCAAAGCTTAGGGATATGATCCCTGGCTGAGATGTGAGACAAGAACTATGAGGGGATAGACGGGGAATTCCTTCGCTAGTATGACCTACCTAAGTTTATTTGTTATTTAATTGGTCGGTCAGAGTATAGGGATAATATGTGATATATAAATTAACCCTTGTTTTGTGGAAGTATTTGAAAATGGCATCCGAAAATGTTGAGATAAGCAATGAAGCACATGAGACCGTTGAGTCACCACAGATTAATACCCAAGATAATGTGCAACAGGAAGACAATAATCCTCAGGTAAACAACAACGATCAAATGATGAACGATGGGACGTTCAGAGGCGTTATGTAATTCATGCAACATCAGGCGAGGGCGACTCCTGTCCAAAATGCAGGTGGAAACACTGACAACTCTCGGACGGTCACCGCTAAGCAGTTCAAGGAGCTGGGACCACCGGAGTTTTTTGGAGAGCCAAAACCACTTAAGGCGGAGACGTGGATAAAGCAGATCAACAAGATATTTGATCTCTTGGGATGCTCTGAGGAGCAAAAGGTTCTCTTTGCCACCTTCATGTTGCGAGCAGAGGCAGATTACTGGTGGGAATCTGTAAAGCGTACTCAACCTGCCGCACTAAAGATGTCTTGGGAGAAGTTCCAAGAACTATTCAACGACAAGTACTTTCCTGAAAGTATTCATCACATGAAGGAGGTAGAGTTCATCAAGCTTGAGCAAAACAATATGACCGTGGCACAGTACAAAGCTAAGTTTTCCGAGTTATCCCGGTTTGCGTCCCACTTGGTTGATAATGAGGAAAGAATGACGCGGATGTTTCTAAGAGGTTTGAAACCCGAGATACGTCAATACTTAATTTCTCACAAACTGTGTTTGTATTCAGATGTTGTGAATATGACTCAGTTATTGGAGCGCGATAATGAGTCAACCCAACCAAGAGAGAGCAACCAACAAGTCGATAATACCAGTGGTAGCAGTCATCGAAGCGGTGACAACAAACGTGGAGGGAATCAACATGCCAAAAATGGTAATCACTTCGGTGGTAATCATGGCCATGACAATAAGAGTGGACATTTCAAGAAGAGGAGATTCAACAAGGATGGAAAGACGTCAAAGACCAAAGACCTGTTGTTAAAGAAGGAGAAACGACCACGATCGTATGTTATAAATGCGAGAGGGGAGGGACATCTCGATCAAAGCATGTAATGCGATAAAGCGTGTTATAATTGTGGAAAAGAAGGACACCTAGCGATTTTGTTGATGCACCAAAGTCAAGTCCAATTTGGGATGGAGGCATCGAAAAGGTGTCCCAGATAAGACAAAATCCAGAGTTCGAGGAGAGCGTTTATCGCAACCTCCCAAAAAGCGAGGAATCCGAACGAGGTGATCACGGGTAAGTTAATTATAAACTCTAGCGAAGTTTATACTTTATTTGATACCGGTTCTACCCATTCTTTTATTTCTCCTACTTGCGCTCAACGTTTAAATTTGACTCCGGAGAAGTTAGACTTTGACTTATCTATTGAAACTCCGTTGGAAGAAACCTTCATTACATCCACTGTTTATAAGTCTTGTTTGATTTAAATCGGTAACCGCACGTTACCTGTCGATCTTATTTCTTTGAAAATACTTACATTTGATGTGATTTTAGGGATTGATTGGTTAACTACTCAACATGCTAAAATCGATTGTTTTCGTAAGGTTGTTAGCTTTCATATTCCTAACCAACCTATTATGCGAATTCAAGCAACCAAACCACTAAAGTCAATCACTGTCATATCAAGTCATAAAGCTATTCGTTTATTGAAAAACGGATGTCAAGCTTTCTTAGCCCATGTTATGGATTTAAATAAAAATACGTCGATTTGAATGATATTTCTATTGTTAATAAATTTCTCGACGATTCCCGAAGAACTTCTGGCCTACCCAGGCGTGAAATTGAATTTTGTATCGACCTTGAATCCAAGACAAAACCTATTTCCAAAACCCCATATCGAATGACTCTATTGAACTTCGTGGAGTTAAAACCCAACTACTGTGAATTGTTAGACATCGGTTTCATTCTGGCCCCAAGACGTCTCCTTGGGGTGTTCTCATTTCTATTCGTGAAGAAGAAAGATGGAAGTATGCGATTTTGTATTGATTATCGGAGTTGAATCATGTCACCATCAAAAAAAAGTGCAATTACCTCGTGATTGATAATCTGTTTGACCGATTCTGGCGCTAAATTCTTTTCAAAGATTGATCTTCGTTTGGATATCATCAATTGAAGATTAAACCGATGACATTCCAAAGATCGCTTTCAGAACTCCAGACGGGCATTATGAATTCTTAGTCATATCTTTTGAATCGACTAACGCTCCCGCCGCCACTACTTCAAAATCTTAAATAGACAATGATTTTAAATCACAACGCTTTTTATAAAACGTTGTTGTTTTTTTTACATTATTTTTAAAAAAAACGTTGTAGATATATATGCAAAAATATTATCTATTTAAAATAGTATTTTTTTGGTTTTAATTAGATAACGTTTTTTTAAAAACGTTATCTATGAAGAAAAACCGGAGCTAAAAAAAAGGCGGTTAAATGAAAACTTAAAACCAAATCCGCTCTCTTTCGCATTTGTCACCGAGTGTCTTCTTCTCTCTCCTATCCTATCTCTGTACTTTCTCTCTATGATGGAAGTACTTTCTGTGCGAACGAACGCCTCATCGGCGACACTCAAGCTGTGTCTCCGTTCGATTTAATGACTGCGATTTTGAAAGGAAGAAACATCGACTTGTCCAATTCGTCGAAGTCTGGTGTGTCGATGCCGCCGTCACTGGCGATGTTTGTAGAGAATCGGGAGTTGCTAATGCTGCTCACAACTTCGGTTTCTCCTCAAAATCTCGCCATTTATGAAGCTTCAGAATCATTAAGAAGCTTTAATTCGGTTTGTTTCACGGTTTCAAGCATGGAATTCGAGGTTTTGGTTTGAGGAATTTGGATAAATCTAGGGCTTTTATGAGCGTCTCTGTTGGATCTCAAACTGCTGCTAATGATGCCTTTTTCTCGGATAAATCTAGGGCTTTTACGGTGTTGGCTGGCGATCTCCGGTCAGTGTTAGGGCTACGGCGACTCCTGGGCTCGAACGTTTCCATTGAAAGATCGCGACTATGGGTATAGTCAGCTCTTTTGTATTCAATTGTTGTATATTTCGTGTTTATTGATTGTGAAAATGGATATCATTTATTTTATTTGCTCCGGTGACAAATGTTGAGAAAGTATGATGTTGTTGGCAAATTTGTTGAGTTCTATGGTAATTTCATGTTCATGAAATTGAGTGACTAGGTTCACTTGATGTTCAGTTCTTTATATATCTATCTATCATCTTTAAGGTTTAATTCTCTTTCTATGTGCATACAAGTGAAGGTATGGGCGAATTGTCACTGGCTGATAGGGCTACTATTGCAAATATGTCACCCGAGTATGGAGCAACTATGGGTTTTTTCCCTGCAGATCATGTTACATTGCAATATCTTAAATTAATTGGAAGAAGTAATGGGACAGTGAGTTATCTCTCAATGTTTCACTTGTATATGTAAGATATATACTGTGTTTAGTTGGACCCTTAAATGTGATTTTTTTTTATTGTTTTATGCATACTAGGTATCAGTGATGAAGCATATTTGCGTGCAAACAATATGTTTGTTGACTATAATGAGGTAAAAGTCTATTTGGTTTCTTATTTAATGACAATTTCCTGAGCAAGTAGTTCCGAGTTGACAGTCTGAGGTTAATGACTAAAATACTTCAGGATGATGATCAGAATAGACAACGATTGCTGGCTTGTTATTTCTGGAAAGGTCAGATCTCTAATTAGTTTTGATTGATTCTCGATTCTAGATTTTTTGTAATCAGGTTTGTGCTTTTTCTCTTCTTCTAAGTTTGAATTGGCTGTCTTTAGATTAATTCTTCTAGTAGCAATATTTGACTTCGGGTTGTTTAAGAAATGTGCTATCTTTCCCTGTAATTTGTTGTTTGAATTATGGGGTGGTTTTTTATCTAATTATTTGGGACTTTCTTGTTGCAAGTGTGAATCAATCTTAACGGTAAAGCTCTTGATTCCATGTCTGAAGCCTTGCGGGGAAAATTCTCTGAACTTGATCGAAACCACGAAAGGAACGTTCTGGCTGATAGGCGTAATCAGGAGTCCAGTAAGACTTTGAGAAAAATGATATCATTCACCAGAAATGCACTTGCTCAACCTCCTCCACTGTGTTCAATATGTCGGCACAAAGCACCCGTATTTGGAAAACCTACTCAATGGTTTACCTATGCTGACTTAGAACATGCCACAGATGGATTCTCTAAAGCTAATTTCTTGGCCGAAGGTGGATTTGGTTCTGTTCATAGAGGGGTCTTACCAGATGGCCAGGTCATTGCCGTCAAGCAACATAAACCGGCTAGTTCTCAAGGTGATCAGGAATTTTGCTCAGAAGTGGAAGTACTAAGCTGTGCACAACATCGTAATGTTGTGATGCTGATTAGATTGTGCGTAGATGATAGAAGAAGATTGCTAGTATATGAATATATTTGCAACGGTTCTTTGGATCATCACCTTTATGGTACTTACATTTCTCTCCTTTTATATCTGCAATCTGTAAAACGAGTGTAGGCACCACACTACTTATGGAAATAAGCCCCCTTTTTTACAGAGTTGGTTAAATTAGTGTTTCTACTCGTGTGACTTTATTTGTAGTTTGTGTTTTCTTCATTGCTGGACACACTGTATACAATCTAAAATCAGCCCGGAACTTTCCTATATTAGTTGTCACAAAACATTCATAAATTCACATGAGGGTATAGTCTTGTATTCTCTTTTATATCATTTTTTCTTTTATTTTGTGTTTGTTGTCATAATCTACTATTTCCAAGCTAAGCAAATGAACTGCTATTCCACTTTCCATTCTGTGAACCTTGTCATTTGTTTGCTAGATAACTTTAAGTTGGGTAAATACTAGTCCTCTCAAAATTTGTAGAAGATAATCTGTTATTGAACTTGTATAATTTAATAGAATATAAATTTACAATTTTAATGTTGATAATATTCTACTACGTTGTTGATGCTGTAATTCTATGGCTTATCTACCTCTGTTTAAAATTGGAACTGCAGGCCATAATAAGGATGCACTAGAATGGTCTGCGCGACGAAAAATTGCAGTTGGCGCTGCTCGAGGATTGAGATACCTTCATGAAGAATGACGAAAAATTGCAGTTGGCGCTGTTCAGAGCAAGAACTTTATTGCATGTTACATTGTGCTTCCTTGTGCATTCGATGGGATCCTCATTCAAGGCCTCAGATGTCTCAGGTTGTGCATTTAAACTCTTCTTTAAAAATCTATGGGTATCTTATAGACAAGTTAAAGGACTGCTTTGTTCTCCCAAATAATTATTAGAAAATGGATGGCCTGAGTAGATATTCTTGAAATGTCTCTCCGTACACGCATCCAAATCTACTCGATTATGCAGCAGATCATTTTATTTGAAGACTGCTATAAAAATAAAAAAAAATGTCCAAAATAATTGTAAGAAGTAGTAATACATTCCATATTATCAAAACTGGTTCAACTTGAACATTATGACATTTGAAGTAGGTAGTTTGAGTAGCAATGTTGATGCAGTTTTCAACTTTTCATTCATTTTCCAATCGAAATAAGGATTAAACTTGTGTTGTTGAATGGAATTTTGTGGATAGCTTGAACACCAAAATTCTTTTTGATAAACTCTTTTGATACAATATTTGAAAGTTCTTAAGCAAAGTATTACAGTATACTTGCATAGAGAAATCACATATATTACAATATACTTGTTTTGGCAGTCACTGTATCTTTATGATATGGTGTTTTGGCAGTCACTGATATGGTGCATCACTGTATCTTTGTTTTGGCAGTCAACTCTTCTCGGTTTGCCTTGTCCTGCTAATTCAGTTGGAAATTTGCCACTTGGTTACATCAATTTGAATGAGGTTATGTGTCTATTGCTCTGATGAATTGCCGTTTTCATTGTTACTAATTTTTTGATATACCATGAGTGTAGAATGTGGATTCATCATGTCTCACTTAGTTAATTAGTACTGGTGTTGATTAGTAATTTTGATTGGTGCAAAAGTAACAAAGCAACTCAGTTTATACTTTCTTCTTTTGGACCAGGCAGAAGAAGTTGAAGCTGTGCTAGCTAATGCAAAACAATGGAGCTATATGTAAACCCTAGAAGGTTGGCACTAGCCCAATATTCTTCAGTTTTGGATCAAATTCAATTGCGGATCTATTGGAGATTATGAAGCAGCAATGGAGCTATCTATAAACCTTAGAAGGTTGGCACTAGCCCTATATATGCAACTGTACACATGCTATTCTGTGGCTCAGCTACTATAAATGTTGTTTTGATGACTTACTTTAATTTTTAGATTGCAATATTTCAAAATTTGGTGATGGGATTATCAATTTCATTTTAGTTATTTAATTTTATGGATAGTTTGGTTTATTTTGTGGATGCATGTAATCGAATTCACATTTCAATATAGTAGTAATTTATATTGAAAAGTGAATTTGAGATGCATATATGGATAGTTTGGTATATATTTTGTGGATGTAGTAATTTGAAACTGTAAATAAATGGTATTATTGGGATGTATTTTGAATGGTTGATACATTTTGGCTTTAAATTTAAACGAGAATTTAGACCTTTTAGCTATATATCATGTCATTAGTATATTGCAGGTGCATTGGTAATGTAGGTGAACCACAATATTTTTTTTCCTTTTTTTAATCTACAACATTTTAAAAACGTTGTGTAAATGTGTCTAAACGTTGTCTGATATATTAAACTATAACATTTTTATCTAGAAAACGTTGTGGAATCATACCTTCTACAGCGTTTTTAAGCATCTACTAATTTATGAAAAATAAATCTACAATGTTTTTTTCTTAAAAAATGTTGTGTAATGTGCTTAACTACAACGTTTTAAAAACGTTGTGAAAGGGTGTCAAATAGATGACTCCCTTAACCACGATATTTTTCTGACTGAAACTACAACGTTTTTTTTCGCGTTGTCTATTTACTGTTTTGTAGTAGAGTGCTTTCATGGACATGATGAACTGAGTATTCAAGGAATATTTGGATCACTTTGTGATCGTCTTTATTGATGACATCCTCATATACTCCAAAATCCGTGAAGACCATGAGAAACACTTGAGGCTGATACTACAAAAGCTTCGTGAAAACAAGCTATATGTCAAGTTGAAGAAATGTGAGTTTTGGCTTGAGGAAGTTGCATTCCTTGGGCACGTGATATCAAATCATGGAATATCTGTTGACCCGGCAAAGATTGAAGCAATTCAAACCTGGGAGCAACCTAAGTCAGTGACCGAAGTACGTATTTTTCTCGGCTTAGCTGGTTATTATCGGAGATTCGTAGAAGGGTTTTCTCGAATCGTTACTCCATTAACTCAGCTGACTCGAAAAGTTACAAAGTTCGGTTGGAGCGAGGAATTTGAGAAGAGTTTTCAAGAACTCAAGAGAAGACAAATTTTAGCACCTGTTCTGACAATACCATCTGGCTCAGAGGGATTTGTCATCTACAGTGATGTTTCAAGCAAAGGGTTAGGATGTGTTCTCATGCAACATGGGAAAGTCATAGCCTATGCCTCACGACAACTCAAAGAATATGAGAGAACTTATCCTACTCATTATCTAGAGTTGGCAGCAGTCGTTTTTGCGCTTAAGATTTGGAGGCATTATCTGTATGGAGAGAAGGTGGAGATCTATACGGAT
Source organism: Panax quinquefolius (assembly GCA_020205615.1). NCBI lineage: Eukaryota > Viridiplantae > Streptophyta > Magnoliopsida > Apiales > Araliaceae > Panax > Panax quinquefolius. The sequence goes on from JAINUW010000319.1 coordinate 138,691, forward strand.
CATAAAAGCCTCAAATATTTCTTCAATCAAAAGGAACTCAACATGCGACAATGAGGATGGCTTGAGTTGTTGAAAGATTATGATCATACCATCCAATACCATCCTGGATAAATGAACGAAGAAATGACGCATTGATCGAAAAGATAAGATCATACGCGCACTAAGTACAATATTGTCAACGCAAAGGCCCATTTTGTATGACTTGGAAAGGATGAAAATAGATTTAAAGACTCCAGGTGTAACGATCCGAAATGTTAAAGTGTAATTTAAATATTTATTGAGTTATATAAATATTATTTGAGGTGTTTATTGTTAAATAAATATTTTATTAATGTGATGGTTGATGAATCTAAATGTATAAAAGTAATTTTCTAAATTAAATTAATTTATAATTTAGAGGTTAGTATTATTACGTGAGGTGTTATGTTGTTGTGTTGATTTAATAATTTAGATGATATGTTAAGTTATTAAATAAAGTTATAATGAAAATTATAATTTGGTGATATTTGCTAAAAGGCTATATTTAATTAAAATATAGTATGTGATTAATTTAATGGGTTAATGATGGATATGAAAATAATATGTGATTATAGTTTATAAACTAATGTGTTTATTAAAATAAATTAAAAGGATTTAAATTAGTTTTTTTGTCAAACAAGGCTTAAGTATATTTAATTCTTTTAAAATTTAAATGGTGGCCAAACAAAGCCTTATGGCTTTTGTTATTTCTAATTTTTGAAATTTAAATTTAATAATATAAATAAAATAAAATAAATAATAAATATAATATATTTATATTATATACGTTTATGTTAGAATCGCCATTATAATTAAGTTGGCGATTAAGACTATCGCTTTTATTTCCTCTATTGCTATCGGCTTTTGGCTTAGTTTTGTTCACTATACGCATATACTAGTTCTTTGGGTTTTGAGAGTTCGAGAGAGAGTTCGAGAGAGCTTGTCGAAATTGAAGCTTGAGAGAAATTGAGAAGGATTGTCTGCAATTGCAAAAGAATTATCACACTAGTTGAAGGTATTTTCCCTAATTATATATGAATATGCATATCAAAGTTTTTACGCCATAAACCTTCTAAGTCTGTGAATTCAATTTGTGGAATTGTTGAAATGAATAACTGTTAATTGTGATTATACATGTTTATGATGCTAGGGTTATGTGTAAAACAACAATTGAATGCTAATTTCGGTTTATAGTAGAAGAAAATTTTGACAGTGTATGTTTATATGTATTTTTCATATGTTCATGAAAAATACCAATTTTGGTGGCCAATTAGTATGTGAAATTATAAATTGAAGCTTGTATATGTTAGTTCAATGAGATACGAGCATAACGTAATTTGAATGAGATGATTTGGTCATGTATTGAATTCACAATGATGATTTTTGGGATGAATATCAAAAAATTGAGTTTTTGTATGAAAATAGGAATTTTGAGAAATTAAAATAGTTTTAGTTGGTGTCAAATTGTTACAATTGGTTGTAAATGTGAGCAATCATGTTTATGATAGTGGTATATTTATTTTACATGTTAATATCACTGTTTGATGGGTGAAATTCGTGTTAGTTGGTTTAAGAAAAGTGTCGTGACTCTACATTACGCAAAAATGGTTGCATGCAAGTCACATAAGGCCAAGAACCTTTAAGCGCAAGGCTAAAAGCGTGATGACATCCCCATATAAAACTTGCATGGCGCTGAAATGTGAGTGGCCATTTTCAAACACTGAGGTCTGTTTATTCTGCAGACTTTGGTTGTTCGTTGTAGCTTAGCTTAAGGTTATGGAATGTGAAGAATCGTGTAACAACAAGGTTAAATAGAGTCATGTTATGTGGTTTATGAATTCAAAATTTGTAAAATTGATTAGTAAATCAAGAACGCATTATGTGGTAATTTAGTATACATAATGAAAGTTAGATATGTATTGCGAAGTAAAACACTTAGAGTTTCTGAAATATGAATGGTAATGAACATGTTATGATATGTTAGCATGTCTAATAGGTATTGTGGTTTTAAAATTATATGTAGGTGATCGTGAGTTTAACTTTATAGCTTACGCTCAAGGCAAGTTTTCTAACTCTATATTTACATTGAGCAAGTCTCTAAAATCTATCTTTTACATTGAGAAAGTTTCTTAATTCTTTATTTTCGTTGAGCTAGTTCCATTATTACATTATGAAGCTTCATTCTTTGATTGAGCAAGCTTTCTATTTCAACTGTTGATTGAATAAATCAATCGTCCTAGTTCATTCGAACTAACTTTAACTCTAATGTTATTTGAATTCTCATTTTTTTGGTTCATTCTAAATTGTTTATAGTTAAGCAAGTTTCTTGAATTCTATTATTGTATAATGAACTCAATTTTTGAATTCTCGTTTCTATTATTGAATTGTTTTAACCCTTGCATGAATTTAATACCATGTTGGGCAAGTTTTTAGTTTCCAGCTTGCTATTAGTTATTATACAATTAGTAAATTCATTTCCAATGTTATATGACTCTAACCTTAGCTTATTTATTGTTCAAGCAAAGGTTAACCATTTTATCATTTTATTGAATATTTATGCTCTATAGTTATTTCAAGCATGAGTTTGCTATGTATCACCAGTTCATTTATGATTTTCAATTATTCTATGTTATGTTGTGATTATCAAACATTATTAATTCAACTAGTCCTCTAGTTGATGTTCGTTAAACTTCAAATTACCCTTGAAAGCTTATCCATACCAAACTTTCTTTGGTGCGGACTTGTACTCTAAATACTGAGATGAACAACCCTATTATTATTAGGGGATAACTTACGCGTAGCGTTAAAATGTTTGTGCATAATACATTGTACGAAGGGCTGATCCCCCTAAGTACGAGGAGTCCTTATATTCTTATGACTATTAAAGTTGGAGTTGAAAGATTACTCGCAACCGTGGACATAGTTCATGGTCTTATGACCCTCAGTTAGATATATTCTATATTTTGGATTTCAGTTTCTGATTATCATCATTAGAGTACTATTCAGTTTTGTTGAGCCTATTGCTGGCAGTTATTATTATTCCTCTGTTGATTCATTGTTATATTCAGTGAGCAATTGTTTTTCTCACTCTTGCATATTTATAAACTCATTGCAGCTAAATAGAAGAAGGTAGATGAACCTTCAACTATCAAAGGAAAGGGAAAATTGTACAAGTGATGCTGATTTGTACTTTTAATTATTATGATGGTCTTAGACTTTATTTTAATGATGTTATGTAATAATTTATTTCTGCATTTGAATGACGTGTAAAGGTTAGATAACCTGGGATGTTTTTGAACTTAATGATGTAACCCTATTTACGGGGATGTTTTATGATTCAAATATTATTATATTTGGGTAGATAGTATGAATGTTTGAAGAGTGAGCACCAAATCTTGTGGGAATGAAGTACCTAGATTTGGGGGTGTCACAGGTTGGTATCAAAGCCTTAGGTTATGAACCTTAGGTGGGGGAAAAGCCTTAGGAAGTAACCTTTGAAAAGATAGTGATGATGAACTCTTATCGAGTTTTAGAAAAGAGAAAGTAATAAAACACTTATGTGCTTATGTGATTACAACTTATGTGCTCGTGAGTGTCAAGTAGTAATGATTAGTAATTAAAAACTTAAACTTTGGTTGATAGGATGACTAATATAGGAGGATCCAGTCAGGCTAGAGAGGAGGAGCCTCGAGATATTCAAGTGATCTGTGAACAACTACTGCCATGGGAAATAGTTCCGTCGGTCACAATAGTTGAGCAGGAGAGGGTACCTGATGAGGATGATGAGATAGGATCCCATGGAGCTGCCACAGTCGGATGAGGAGGACGAGGAGGAAGAGCTTCCACTTAATTCGATAGCCTATATGTATTTATTTAGAGGTATATGATCACAATATGGAACTTCAAGATACCGCCGAGAGTTTGCAGAGATAGTAGTGAACAATGCACCTCGATGGCATAGAAAGACGACGAGATCCAGGATCGAGAAGAACGACTGAACAACGTTGAAGAGAAGCTGATCCACATAGAAGGGGAAAATGAGAAAATGATGGAGAAGATTTTAGACCTGGAGAATAAGCTGAAAGAAGTATCTATGAAGAGGGCAAGAGCCGAGAACGCGTATAGTGAAGCTTATCAACGAGCCGGAATAGCAGAGAGGGATGCACAAGCAAAGAGGAGAATGATGGAAGAAATGAACAATGTATTCAACACCGTGGTCAATCAAGCTCAAGATCGAGTCATGAGTTATCCGATTCAGTTCGAGACGCTACCATCATACGTATTGGATCGCCGAACAATGTTCCGAATTATGGATGAAGAGCGTCATAAAGCTACGCATTATCTTAGTAGGACATTGTAGAGAATGTAATTGATAGGTGATTTTGAAAATAAACGAAATGTAAATCCCGGGTATGATATAACCAATGGGATAGATGATGATGATGTTGTCCTGCAACTGTTATAATTCAGGAAAGTTTATAGTTCAGGAAAGTAATGTAAATAGCAGTGATGTTATTGTTTTGATGTTTTTATGATGAATGAATAAAAGTTATTGTTTTATTCAAAGTGTTATGTGATAAACTTTTATGATGTGCAACCTAAGTATATAATACTTAAAAAGGTTGAATAAAAGCTAATAGGTGTATTTTAACAGAAAATTGCCTCAAGACGTCAACCACCACGACGGAGAACCACTGAGGAAAATAATAACAATATGGAAGGAAACACGGTTCAGCAGCTAGTGACGTTACTGACGGGTGCTTTGTAGAATCAACCTCAGAATCAAGGTACTACGTTTAAGGACTTCAAGGCGGTTGGACCACCAGAATTCTGAGGGACCATGAATCCAGTTGAGGCTCAGACCTGGAGCATGGAAATCGAGAAGGTTTTTGATGTTGCTAGGGTAGAAGATAATCAGAAGACTGCTTTTGCAACGTTTATGTTGAAAGCGGAGGCTAGCTATTGGTGGCAGGCCAACAAAACTCGGGAAGGACCAGGAGTGATTACCTGGGATAGATTTAAGGAGTTGTTCTTCGAGACTTATTTCCCAGAGAGTTCGAAGAGTCAGCTAGAGGTTCAGTTTTTGGAATTGAAGCAGGGAACAATGTCGGTGTCTGAGTATACCGCAAGATTCAACGAGTTGGCAAGATTTACGCCATACCAAGTCAGCACAGACGAACGCAAGGCGAAGAGGTTCGAGCAGGGATTGAAACCCTAGTTGTACAATAGGGTTTCCCTGTTCTAATTGAAGACATTTGCAGCAGTGATGTAGAAGGCAATTCTCACTGAAAGTGAAGGCGAGGCAGTAACAAAACATAATCAAGAGTAGAGGAAGAAGAAAGGTGAAAGTGAAGGTAAGAGTGGTGGTAGTAACGGCAGAAATGGAAACAACAACCTAAAGAGAAAGTGGAATGCGAATGGGGGGGGGGGGGGACTAGAAATCAGCAAAGAAACCAGCAAAATAAGAAGTTCGAAGCATGTGCTACGTGCGGAAAGTTTGACATGGGAGTGTGTTTGCTAGGGAAACGAGTATGCTTCAATTGTGGCCAGGAAGGTCACATCGCCCCAAATTGCACTCAAGCTAAGAAGAATGTGTGCTTGACGTGCGGATCCAGGGATCACTTTGCTCGTGAATGACCTAAGAAGAGATCTGGTGAGACAAATGGGAGCAAAGGAAATGCTAGTGGAGGAGCATTGGCTATTGCTGGACCAACATCAACAAATAAGCCCACAGCCAGAACCTTCAACATGACGGCAGTGCAGACGCGGCAATCAAAAGATGTCGGTCGTATTATCCCAATCAATGATATAGATGCATATGTATTATTTGATTTGGGTGCTACTTGCTCGTTTATATCTGATGAATTTGCTAAGAGGTTAGAAATACCTTGTGAAGAGTTGAAATTCCCTTTAAACATAGAAATTACGAATAGGGAAGTGATTCCTGTTAGGTTCGTATACAAGAACTGTAGGGTGAACATTAAGGGGAATGTTATGAAGGTAGATTTAATCCCGATAAAACTCGGAGAGTTCGATGTTATTTTGGGCATGGATTGGCTGTTCAATTACGGAGCGATAATTGATTGCCAAAAGAAGTATGTAAACCTTATGACTCCGTTAAAGGTAGTTTTTTATGGTAGCAAATCGCCTAGACAAATGAAATTTCTGATGATGATGCAGGCCAAAAAGTTATTGAGTCAAGGCTGTGTAGGGTATTTAGCTTACATAGTTGATACTCAAAAGGAGAAGGGTGTGAAATTGGAGGAAATACCAGTAGTTAGGGAGTTCGTGGACGTGTTTCCGGAGGAATTGCCAGGACTTCCACCTGACCGTGAAATCGAGTTCGTGATCGACTTAGCGCTAGGAATCGCTCCGATATCGAAGGCCCCGTACAGAATGGCTCCGATAGAAATGAAAGAACTAATGGTGGAACTGCAAGAACTATTAGACAAGAAGTATATTCAACCAAGTGTGTCACCGTGGGGAACACCGGTGTTGTTCGTAAAGAAGAAGGATGGGTCGATGCGTCTCTGCATCGACTATAGGGAATTGAATAAAGTCACTATTAAGAACATGTATCCGTTGCCAAGAATAGATGACTTGTTTGATCAGTTGAAGGGTGCTAGATATTTCTCGAAAATAGATTTGAGAAGTGGATATCACTAATTGAGAGTAAGGAAGGAGGATGTACCGAAGACGGCATTCCGAACTAGGTATGGACATTACAAATTTTTAGTGATGTCATTTGGTTTGACAAACGCCCCTACAACATTCATGGATTTGATGAATAGGGTGTTTAAACCATTTTTGGACAAATTTGTGGTGGTGTTTGTGGATGATATTCTGGTGTACTCCAAAACTCAAGAGGAACACGTGGAACACTTACGTCTGACGTTGGAGACGTTAAGAAAAGAAAAGTTGTACGCAAAATTCTCTAAATGTGAATTTTTGTTGGAACGTGTACAATTCCTTTGGCATGTAATTGATAAGGATGGGATTTCCGTAGATCCATCAAAAGTTGAAGCTGTAATAAATTGGGAATAACCAAGAACTCCATCAGAAGTGAGAAGTTTCTTGGGGTTGGCAGGCTATTATAGACGGTTTATCCAGGATTTTTCCACGATTACCACTCCGTTAACAAATTTGACAAGAAAATCTGTAAAATTTGTTTAGACAGAAAAGTGTGAGGAAAGTTTTTAAGAATTGAAGAAGAAGTTAAGTGTGGCACCTGTGTTGTCGTTACCAGATAATACAGGAAATTTCGTAGTGTATAGTGATGCGTCACACAAAGGATTGGGTTGTGTCCTTATGCAAAATGGAAAGGTTATTACGTATGCATCAAGGCAACTAAAAGACTACGAGAAAGGGTATCTGACTCATGATTTAGAGTTGGCGGCGGTTATGTTCGAATTGAAGATATGGAGACACTATCTCTACGGAGAGAAGTGTGAGATTTACACAGACCATAAAATTCTAAAGTATATTTTCACACAGAAGGACCTGAACATGCGTCAAAGAAGATGGATGGAACTGATAAAAGATTATGATTGCGAGATCTTTTATCATCCGGGTAAAGCTAATGTGGTTGTAGACGCATTGAGTAGGAAGGGAAGAGAAAAGTTGATGATGTTAACTGATAAGGAGGAGCTCATTTCAGCAATGGCAAAACTAAAGCTGGAAATCAAATTTCCAGAAGAATCCGAAGAAAAATTGTTCCAGATGGAAGCTAGTCCAACTTTGGTGGACAAAGTGAAGACCGCTCAGCTATAGGATGAAGAATGCAAGAAAATAAAGCAAAGTGTAGTCGAGGGTAAAGAAGCGAAGTATCAAGTTGATACTACGGGAGTACTAAGATTCGAGGGACGAATTTGGGTTCCAGCAATTCAGGATATTAAAGAAGAAATCTTAACGGAAGCACATAGCTCAAGGTTTTCAGTTCATCCGGGAAGTACAAAAATGTATCAAGATTTGCGACGTCATTTTTGGTGGCCGAACATGAAAAGGGATGTTTCAGAATGCATTGCAAAGTGTTTGACATGTCAGAAAGTGAAGGCCGAGCATCAACGACCAAGCGGATTACTTCAACTGTTGGAAATACCGGAATGGAAGTGGGAGCATATCACAATGGATTTAGTAGTAGGTCTTCCAACGACTCAGAAAGGATACGACGCGATATGGGTGATAGTGGACAGATTGACAAAATCTGCACACTTTTTGCCAATAAAGATTAGATTTAATCTTGATCAGCTGGCAAAACTATACGTTAAGGAGATCATCTCAAGACATGGAGTTCCAATATCAATCATATCTGACAGAGATCTGAGATTCACATCAAATTTTTGGAAGAGACTACAAGAATGCATGGGAACGCAACTGAAAATGAGCACAACATATCATCCGCAAACCGATGGGCAAAGCAAAAGAACGATCCAGACGCTTGAAGATATGCTCCGAGAATGCATTATGGATTTCAAAGGAAACTGGGATGATCATCTACCGTTGGTGGAATTTGCATACAACAACAGTTACCACGCAAGCATTGGTATGCCACCATATGAAGCATTATACGACAGGAAGTGCAGAACTCCACTATGCTAGGATGAAGTTGGAGAACGACAACTGTTAGGCCCAGAACTAGTTCAGCAGACCGCTAAAGTCGTCAAACTCATCAGAGCAAGACTAGTAGCTGCTCAAGATCGACAGAAAAAGTATGCTGATCAACACAGGCGGAAGAGTCGTGAGTTTGAAACAGAAATTTTGTGTTTCTGAAAGTTTCTCCTTGGAAGGGAAAAATTCATTTTGGCAAGAAAGGAAAGCTCAACCCAAGGTTTATTGGACCTTTCGAGATTCTACGAAAAGTGGGGGAGGTGGCTTATGAGGTAGCCCTACCTCCAGAATTAGAGCATGTGCACAATGTATTTCATGTGTCGGTGTTACGACCTTATAAACCCGATTACAGGCATGTGATTGAATATGAACCATTGCAGTTCAGTAAAGATTTGTCTTACGAAGATATTCCTATCCAGATAGTCGACAGGAAAGAACAAGTGCTCAGGAATAAAGTGATACCTTCTGTGAAGGTGATATGGAGAAACCACAACGTCGAAGAGGCTACATGGGAACTCGAAGCTGATATGATGAAAAATTACCCTGAGTTATTTGTTTAATTCGTGTCTTCGATTCTGGGGATAAAATCTTTGTAAGTAGGGGAGAATGTGACGATTTGATTGTTTGAATTGTGATTATGGGGACAGAATCCTTGTAAGGAGGGAAGGATGTAATGATCCGAAATTTTAAAGTGTAATTTAAATATTTATTGAGTTATATAAATATTATTTAAGGTATTTATTGTTAAATAAATATTTTATTGATGTGATGGTTGATGAATCTAAATGTATAAAAGTAATTTTCTAAATTAAATTAATTTATAATTTAAAGGTTAGTATTATTACGTGATGTGTTATGTTGTTGTGTTGATTTAATAATTTAGATGATATGTTAAGTTATTAAATAAAGTTATAATGAAAATTATAATTTGGTGATATTTGCTAAAAGGCTATATTTAATTAAAATATAGTATGTGATTAGTTTAATGGGTTAATGTTGGATATGAAAATAATATGTGATTATAGTTTATAGAATAATGTGTTTATTAAAATAAATTAAAAAGGATTTAAATTAGTTTTTGTCAAACAAGGCTTAAGTATTTTAATTCTTTAAAATTTAAATGGTGGCCAAACAAGCCTTATGGCTTTTGATATTTCTAATTTTTGAAATTTAAATTTAATAATATAAATAAAATAAATAATAAATATAATATATTTATATTATATACATTTATGTTGTAACTGCCATTATAATTAAGTTGGCGTATTAAGACTATCACTTTATTTCCTACGCCGGCTATCAGTTTTGGCTTAGTTTTGTTCACTATACGCATACTAGTTGTTGGGTTTTGAGAGAGTTCAGAGAGTTGATAGAGCTTGTCAGTGAAGCTTGAGAGAAATTGAGAAGGATTGTCTGTAATTGCAAAGAATTATCACACTAGTTGAAGGTATTTTCCCTAATTATATATGAATATGCATATCAGAGTTTTTACTCCATAAACCTTCTAAGTCTGTGAATTCAATTTGTGGAATTGTTGAAATGAATAACTGTTAATTGTGATTATACATGTTTATGACGCTAGGGTTATGTGTAAAACAACAATTGAATGCTAATTTCGGTTTATAGTAGAAGAAAATTTTGACAGTGTATGTTTATATGTATTTTTCATATGTTCATGAAAAGTACCAATTTTGGTGGCCAATTAGTATGTGAAATTATAAATTGAAGCTTGTATATGTTAGTTCAATGAGATACGAGCATAACGTAATTTGAATGAGATGATTTGGTCATGTATTGAATTCACAGTGATGATTTTTGGGATGAATATAAAAAAATTGAGTTTTTGTATGAAAATAAGAATTTTGAGAAATTAAAATAGTTTTAGTTGGTGTTAAATTGTTCCAATTGGTTGTAAATGTGAGCAATCATGTTTATGATAGTGGTATATTTATTTTACGTGTTAATATCACTATTTGATAGCTTCCACTTAATTCGATAGCTGCCCGTATGTATGATGAGGTATATGATCGCAATGTGGAACTTCAAGATACCGTTCAGGAGTTGCAGGAGATAGTAGCTGAACAACAGACCTCGATGGCACAGAAAGACGACGAGATCCAGGATCGAGAAGAACGACTTAACAACGTTGAAGAGAAGCTGATCCACACAGAAGGGGAAAATGAGAAAATGATGGAGAAGATTTCAGACCTGGAGAATAAGCTGAAAGAAGAATCTATGACAAGGGTAAGAGCCGAGAACGCATACAGTGAAGCTTATCAACGAGCCAGAATAGCAGAGAGGGATGCACAAGCAAAGAGGAGAAAGATGGAAGAAATGAACAACGTATTCAACACCGTGGTCAATCAAGCTCAAGATCGAGTCATGAGTTATCTGATTCATTTATCTCAAGGTGTCTAACTTGTCAACTAGTCAAGGCAGAGCATCAAGTGCCAAAAGGTCCATTGCAACCACTTGAAATTCTAGAATGGTAGTGGGAGCACATTACCATGGATTTCGTTACTGTTCTTCCCAAGGTTTCTCAAGGCATAGATGCGATTTGGGTTATTGTTGATAGATTGACCAAGTTTGCTCATTTCTTACTGATACGAGAAACTTATACACTTGAACGTCTTGCTAGTATGTACATAAACAAGATTGTAAGATTACATGGTATGCCAATATCCATAGTTTCTAATCGTGACCCAAGATTCACTTCAAGATTTTGGGTTAGTTTGCAAAAAGCTATGGGCACGGATTTACGATTTAGTTCGGCATATCATCCTCAAATGAATGGGCAGTCGGAAAGGACTATTCAAACTCTTGAAGATTTATTAAGACTTTGTGTCCTTGACTTCAAGGGAAGTTGGGACAAGTTCTTACCATTGGTGGAGTTTTCCTACAATAATAGTTATCAAGCAAGTATTGGCATGGCTCCATTTGAGGCGTTGTATGGAAGAAAGTGTCGTTCTCCAGTATGCTGGGATGAGGTGGGTGAAGCAACGTTGTTAGGACTAGAGTTGGTACGTATGACTACAAAAAAGATTCAAATGATCTGACAACGTAAAAAAACCTCACAAGATCGACAAAAGAATATTATGCTGATCTTCATCGAAAGGACGTGGAATTCAATATTGGAGATCATGTGTTGTTACGAGTTGCTCCATGGAAAGGAGTTACGAGATTTGGAAAGAGAGGAAAGCTCAATCCTTTATTCATTGACCCATTTTTAATCCTTGATCGAGTAGGAACTGTGGCCTATAGACTCGCGTTACCGCCAAGTATGTCTCGTGTTCATAACGTTTTTCACATATCTATGTTACGTAAATATGTGAAAAGACCAACCATATTATCAATTAGAACCGACGAGATAAATGAAGATTTAACATATGAAGAGTTACCTGTTAAAATCTTGGATAAGAAGGATCATATTCTACGCTCCAAGGTTATACCTCAAGTCAAAGTTTTGTGGAGAAACCACGATATGGAGGAAATGACCTGGGAGTTAGAATCTGAGATGAAGTCAACATATCCTCACCTCTTTGATATACCAGGTATGTACCCTAATTTCGAGGACAAAATTTCATAAGAAGGGGAGGTTGTAAGACCCCAACTTTTATGAATAAAGAATAATTTTCTCAAAATATATTCTTGAATATTATGGTGTGGATTTGATATAATGTTATAGTTGTGGGTAATATTTACAAATTTTTCAAAGTAAGCAACTGGTTATATAATATTCGATTGGTCTGGGAATATTCATTTTAATAGGGAATATTCGTATGATGACACAATCATTGGTAGACCCCACAACGAAAGTATTTTCGTAGTAAGAAAATGACAGAATTATCTTTTTATAAAAATAATCTGGAAGTGTTACCGTTAAAACTGTTGAACTACTCGGTAGTAAAAGTACGATGAATACGCGTGGTTGCATAAGAGCACACAGATTAATTATTGATGCTTACGTGAGAAGTCACCGCTTATACTCAATTATTTCTACAAATAATTCTTTGATCATATCTCTCATATTATTGATTCAATTATTGTCACAAAGATCATCTGCGATAATATGATATATTATTAAATCAATAATTGAGACGACAAAGTTATTCATATTATTAAATTACAATATCGACAATGTTTAGAAGTTACATCAAGGAGAGGTTAGATAATCTAATTGTGCCATGATAGGAGAAATCCTTATCTGAAAGCCCCTCTTTCCGGGAATGACTGGTTGTTAAATATTGTGAGTTATAATATTAATGATGAATAAGTTCGTGTTGATTAAAGATGAAATTGATAGTTCCATTGTGTTGGAATAATTTATGTTAGTGAAAATCGAGATTTATTTCGATAATAATTGATGTCTAGAGGTTATATTGACCAATCGGGTAATTAATTAGATAAATGAGCAATTAATTGCTATTAATTCACATAATTATAACTATTTGTTCACATGTGTGTACTATTGATTCACATTCTTGTACTATTAGGGGTGGTGGTGCAAGTTTGATAATACTTGCATGACGAAGTTAAAAATGGAGGTATAGATGGAGGTACTATACTGTAATTCGTATTTTCACATGTCCAGAACTATTGAGTCACATGATTTACTATTGATTCACATGATTTACTATTAGGGGAGGTGGTGCAAGTTTGATAATACTTGCAGGACTAAATTAAAAATGAAAGAAAAGAGGAAGGTATTATACTGTAATATTTTGAGCCCCAAAACGTGCAATTATCAAAACTATATTTTCCTATAAATAGAAGCTCATTCTTCCTTCATTTCTCACCAATTCACTAAAGCTATAGAGCAATTATTATGAGAGAAATTATCGAGAGAAAGAAGAAGAGAAGTCCGCTACCTCACTATTCCAAAGATCCGGTCTTCTTCTCGAGGTAAGGGTATTATTTCTTTCAGATTTATGAAGAGAGCTATTGTTATTCCATTCCTTATTATTCTGTTGAATAACTTGTCTATGCCAAGTACTGCATACATGGTGAAATTCTTCTGTTATTCCATTCTTTATTATTATGTTGGAATAACCTGTCTATGCGAAGTATCGCATACATGATGAAATTCTTTTGTTATTCCATTCTTTATTATTCTGTTGGAATATCCTTTCTATGCGGATTACGGCGTGACACAGTTCCATTCTTTATTATTCTATTGAATAACCTATCTGCATGCGCGGGCTCATCGCACGCATGGTGAATTCTTACATTATTCCATCCATTCTTTATTATTCATTGGAATAACTCGTCTGTCGTGAGGCCTATCGCATGCATGGTGAATTCTTACGTTATTCCATTCTTTATTATTCTCGTTAGAATATCACGTCTGCGTGCGGATTCACGCATTTGACTGATTCCATTCTTTATTATTCTATGGAATAACCTCGCATACATGTGGATTATCACACGTATGGTGAATGATCCTTCGTATTCATTCCTTATTAAATTATGGAAATGATGCATCACGTGGATTACCATACGACATGGCGAAAATTCATTTGCAGATTTCATATATTCTATTATACTCGGTTGGTTAAAGTTTTGGCTTCTATACTCCATGAAATTAGTGGCATATCCTCGATATTCAAGGCTTCATCCAAAGATCTTTTCATGGAAATATTCTTTTGAGCATTCTTGAATTTTACTCTACAAAGTAGTATCATGTTGACAATTTGGACATTATTGATTTCTGGATAAATTAAATTATAAATCTTTAAAATTTATCCTTGAATTTGTTTTATTGAATAATTATGTCATTGTCATCATCCTCATGCTTATATTGTGATTAAAGTCATCTTTGGCGTATGTGCATAGATGGACTTGGTATGATTATGACCAGGGATTATTCGGTATAATCATGACCGTAATGTGACGAATGATGTGGTAAAAGTCCTCATTGGTCTGTAGTTCATTGATGGACAGTGGTTGGTATGATTATGACCAGGGATTATTCTGTATAATCATGACCATTGATGATTACATGAATATCCTTGGTCGTGGTGTAGGGATGATGTGGTTTATTTATTAAAATTTGAGTCTCAATGATAAAGTTGATGAAAATCTTTTAAATCATAGAAGATAATAGATTTTATGCTCTACTTGACTCTTTAATGGATTTCTTATTCATTGCAGTTGTTGATCTAAAACTTGTTATGTCATTATATTATATCAGTTGTTATACTATTGAAGGCTAAGAATAATTTATTCTGCATTATCTTAGGCATAATATTTCTTACTGGGCTAGTTGAGCTCACCTTTTGCTATCATTGTTCTCTTCAGGAAATGAGAATATAGCTGGGACTATTCGGGGAACGGAGTGACGGTCCAGATGATAGCATTAGTAGTCCTCACTATTCTGTTAAATAGTGTGATAATAAATGTAATGAGGACTCCATTGAGTGTGGATATTGTCTAGATGACAATATTTGTATTAAAACTCATAGCATATGTTTTGTCATATTTTACACGACAGTTGTATAATTAAGTTTTTATTTGTATTTTGTACCATGTATTTGGCGACTCACGATGGGTGATGTATACCTATTTTGGGGGCGTCACAGTAGTGGCATGGATAGGATAAAGAATACTAGACACTTGAAATGTGACAAGATAATGATGATGCAATGTAATGCAACATGATGCAAATGTATGATGTATATGGTTTGTTGGACCGTTTTCTAACGAGATGTGATGACTGTCTGCTCCCACGACTTCTGATAGGGACTGGAGTTATCACTGTTGATATTAATGAACTTCTTAGATGTGTACTCCAAAGTTCTCAAGAACTTCCAGGATGTTGTCGTTGGGGTTGTCATCAAAGTCCTTAATCCTAGGTACAGATTTCCCATTTGAGGATGTATCTCTCATGTACAAGAGGCTCTGGGGGAATTGTGTTCTGTCTAACGAAGATGTGTATAACAGATTCTATCATCGGTCCTCCCTGATGAGGATAGTTGTTTCTAGTTTGTATCGCCAGGTCCTTCCAATCGCTCGTCGAGTTATCGCGATAGTGCGGGTTGTCGTCGTGGTTACGACCTCGTTGAAAATGTGCATCAACCATTGGTGAAATCATCGGATGATTTCTGATGCTTTGTTGGATTTACTTGCCAACGGATGGTGATGTCAAGGCAGCTTGACCTTAGTTGAAATTTACATCAATGGCTGAAATCATCGGATGACTTCCGACGTTTCGCTAGATTTACTTGCCAACGGATGAATGAATGTCAAGGTTGCTTGACCTTTGTTGAAATGTGCTTCAACGGCTGAAGTTGTATGAAATCCCTGCTGGGGATAGGTTTTTGGAGTTACAACTCCGAGCTGACGGCATCGGACCTTTGTGAGGTATTGCCGAGTGTAGTTTGGAACAACTATGATAATTGGTGTTGTGAACCCTGTGTCTAGGTAAATACCAATGAGTGATATGTAGACCCACAGTTTGGTCTGTGAAAACCAGAATTTCAGGCTTTTCCGCTCAATCGCGTAGCATCTTTTTTCCTGATTTGACTTTTTTAACTTATGAGACCTCCTTTGCAACTTAAATTGGACCGAGCTGGAGGGGTGGGACCCATATAGGGTAGCCCCAAGTACACCTGCGGCCAACCGTAGGTGGATTTAAGGCACATGTTGCTTTCATAAGTCATTTTTAAGTTGCGCCACACAAAGAATCCGAGAGTTCTTCTTCAGATCTGCTGAGTTCGGGTAGCTTTCTGAAAAATCTATCACCGTACAAGTGTTTCACACTATCCTGATAACATATGCATGTCCTCTTTTCTAGTTTTTGTCCGTGGGAAAATGAGTTATCACATGAAATGCTTCTAAACACATAGTAGTGAATATGTATGCTCATATGACTTGACAAAAAATATTCAACACAGTAAATATTAGTATTTGACCATGCTGGACATAATGATTGAAAATTTTGATTTTGAAACAGTCAAATTGGCACCTTTTTTCTGCTATTTTTTTTATCCTATTTAAGGATAAATGAGCAAAGGTTGTAAAGCAAAGTAATCCTGGTAATTAGGCTACCCTTATGGATTATGACTTTAATAGTGTTTATGCATATAGGATGTTTATGACTATAGGTAGGTGTGCTATTGAATGGCCACCTAGTCATGCCTATGTGCATGTGGATAGTCCTTTTTACAAAGGAAACTCTGGCAAAAAATTTCCAAAAGTCTATGCATTGGGTAGACATGCATTTTTAACTCTACTGTAGGTGTATTTTAAAGTAATGCATGCATGCATATAGTCATAAAATGCATTTGAAAAGTTCCAAGTTAGAATTTACCACACCCTTTCTAAGGTGATTTGGAGACTTGTGTCCAGATATATAGATCCGGATCAGCCGAGTAGTTCCCGCAGGATCACTTTAGGTGTGCAGAGGAAGGTTTCTGATGTGGTTTGACCCTATTCAGTTAGACAGCCTCATCGTTTGGTGGAGGCAGTGATCCGTCCTATTCGGGTTGAGGCACCGGATGTTGAGGACAAGGAGGAGGATGTACCGGTTGGGGCTCCCGCTCCTGCTGCTCATGCTCCCCGCAGGGATCTCCTAGGCATTCATGTGATTATTCCAGAGCTTCTGGATGATTTTAGTCGACACCCCTCGGTTTACTTGCAGGCAAACGAGGTAAAAGATGGATTTTGATCTTCCTTTTTCCTATTGATGAGGAGCAAGGATTCTGATGTTGATTTCCTTTTGTGATGTAGGTTCCCGGCTTTATATAGCCTCGAGGGAACTGGTTCAATATTCACTCTGTATATCAGGCTCTGTATCCCAATTATCGAGCGATTGTGCATGGTTGGGGCTTTGAGGCGTTCTTTTCCATCCTCCCCCATCGTTGTCCCTGGGGTTATCTCAAGGCGTTGTCTAAGCGCTAATTTGACCAGACTCAGTCTCTCCATTTATTGGACTGTGAGGTGATGATGACACCGATGGACGGGCAATTTATCACAGGCATAGAGTTTGGAGGGGCGTTAGTGCCTTGTACGATGAACATTACCTTGACTGCCATTAGGTCCTTGTTAGGAGTTTCGGCTGAGGCGCTCAAGGGAAGGATAGTCCGTACAGGTCCTTTGAGCATAGATGCTATGAGTGGGCTATTGAGTAAGCCCATACCCGCTGATATGAGAGTCAGGGATCGTATTCTTTGGCGATTGTTCCTGGTGATCATTAGGGGTTGTTTCATAGCGGATAACTCTTTTATGGTGTCATTCACTTTGGTGATTACCACACGAGATGTGGACCGTATTGGAGAGTATAATTGGGGCTCCTATACCTTAGCTTATTTCCTTAGGGGAATACGCATGCGTTCGCAGGGCTTGACGGAGGTTTGGCTAGGATTTTACCCGTTTCTGCTGGTGGGTATTTCTCTTGTGATTTCCCATGTACAGGTTAAGAGTGTTGACTGACTGCAGGCGTTTGCCTTTGTGTTGGCAGTTTTGGGCTTATGAAAGGCTTCCTTACTTGCGTCCTGTTAGTGTGTTAGGTCCAGATACCTATCCACGAGGACGGCGATGACACTCCACACTGGCGGAGGTTCCTGTAGTTGAGGGTTTCACCCATTATCGCCTACAGTTGGAGTTGTTAACAGCTGATGCCATCACTTGGGTTCCCTATTCTGGGGACCATTTGACCGTTGGGTTTGAGGATGGGTACCCGACTGGTGTCAAGTACGTGATATCCACCCATAGGATTCCTCTCTTCATAGATGGAGGATGGGAACTCTATTTGGGAGAACGTGCATCAGGAGCACCACATGGGAGATTCGTGTACTGATCTTGCCTCATGCCAGACATTATTGGACTGTGTCACAGTCGCCTATTAGTGATATCCCATTGATGGGCGTTGACAACTTTACATTGTCAGAGGGTCCGTTTACTCAGGATATGTTCTATCGTTGGTGGTCCCCTCGTACCATCGAAGCCCAGACCCGCGCCACTCAGTTCACGGGGGATATGGTTTCTGGATCCGTGATGATGACGGATTGGATGGCCTATGTCCGAGATCTAACTCATTTGACACATATTGATAGCTTGAACTGACAGTTGGACCGAGCTCATTTTTTCATCCAACATTTGGGTAGAGATCCTTTAGAGGCAGCTACTTTTGATCCTTCTAGCTCTGGGGCTGGCCCTTCAGGTGACCCATATGGTTTTTCCAGCTCAGATCCTCCATTGTATAGGCCTGACGTCCCACTTGGCGGAGATCTACTGACTCAGGAGGAATTACATCAGGTGGACAGGATTGATGATGTAGACATCAACACTATTGACTTCTTTTGATGTGTATTCTCGCTATATCTTTTGATAGGTCTCTGTTAGATACTGGGTGGTTGTGCCCCATTCTCGTTATATCTTTTGATAGGCCTCTGTTTGTTGTTGGGCGTTTGTGCCCCATTTCCCTATATTTTTAGCTGTACAGAGATGATGTATAAGATGATGATGTACTTAGGAATGTATGTATTGCTTTCCATTCCCTACATCATATTGCCATCTATTGTTTATCATGCATGTATTATGTTATGCATATGTACGTCCTGAGATATTCAGCATTGACCCTTGGATGATCTTATGATACGGCCCACACAGATGTCTTCTTTGACAGTCAGCCACATTAATCACACCCCACGAGTATTGGTAACCTCATGTTTGAGGTTATGGTATGATAGCTTGTCACCTCTAGATTGGGTGACCGTAGATCAGCTTCTACAGCACTCTATGACCCTCATGATGTTTCAGGTTCCTGTGGGCTTTATAGAGGGTATGCTGGAGCATTAGGTACCGAAGAGGCGGGTATTCCGGTTTAAGACCCATGAGTTGACTCCCACCTTAGAGGAGTACGAACGATTGACGCCATTGCCACTGGACAGGCCTTGCGTTCATATGGCTATCGACGATATGAGTCGGCAGTTCATGACCCTTACTGGGTTGAGGCATAGAATAGTCCAGGATGAGATCACATCAATCCATGTGGTGTCCCAACATTTTTTGATAAATAGATTTGGCCGTGCGGACAGTTATGCGCAGCACTCCGGGGATTTCACCACTTCGGAGGATTAGTGGTATGTTTCTAGAGTAGACATACTCATGATGTATGTAGTGGCTTATGTGTATATGCCACTGTACATGGATCATCTGGATATCGGTGTTGTCATGGCAATGAGAGCTCTCAGGGAGGGTCTTACCATTATGCCGATGATTGTGGTAGAGACATTGAGATCAGCCACATATTGCCACACATATCCTACAAGGGTGTTCGTAGGCAGCTCGGTCTAGCTGTATGTGTGGTTCATGTCACACTTGAGACCGATTGACACCTTCCGACGGCATGGGTATTGTTTTTCCCATGAGATAGCCATGTCTTACTCCTTTCAGCCAACGGAGTGTACAGACGCTACATCCTGATCGGTGTTTTTGGCAGGGATCGAGGATCCATTTGACATTTTGTTGTGTACAAGGCTTAGTTCTCCCTACAGCTTCATTACTCATGCACCTGGCATGTATTATCTCCCTCTTGCTGGTTTGAGGGGCATGACCACGTATCACCCACTGGCTGTGATGTCACAGTTTGAGCAGTTTCAAGACGTGTATCCTTTTAAGTGGGGATTACGTCAGCATTTGGCTTCCCGCCATTTGTCAGCAGAGGATAGATCCAGGGTGTATGCCTGTTGGGATCAGCGTGAGCGAGCTGAGTTTTTTGTTAGCCATCCGGGCCATTCTACAGAGTATTCTGCATGGATGGAGGCAAAGATCACATCAGTAGGGCTTGTATCCACCATGCTGGGTATTGATCTTGATAGTGGGGAGCCCATGAAGGACACTGATTCTCCCACTGAGAATGAGCTATTTGCTGGGTTTCCAGCAGCTATGATGGATTCTCCCAGTATGACTGCTACTGTGACCCCACATTCAGAGAGTATTTAGTGCAAAGTCTTCATCTGATGACATTTAAGAGAGATCAGGCTAGGGCCTTAATGTTGATAGGTTCTGCTGGGAGAGATGCCGCTCTATTAGAGAGAGAGAGAGAGGATGCCTTAGCTCATAGAGATATCGATATTATTGAGCGAGATGAGGCTAGATCATCTAAAGATGGATTGATTATTGAGCGGGATATTGCTATATCTGCCAGGGATGTTGCTGTTATAGATAGTACTGCAGTGAGGTCTCATACTACTGATATCATTGCAGAGATGAGTGCCTATATAGATGAGCATAGTGTCACCATGCAGTTGGCTGTGGATCTGTTGGCTCGTTCTTTGGAGAGAGATGCTATGTTGGACTTGTAGCACGTATATCCACTGGATTATAGATGGGCTTGGATTTTCCTGCGCAGACTAGCTTAGCCATTTTTTTCATGTACAGTACACAGTGTATATATCAAATAACATTATATATGGCAGGTAAAAATATATTTTGATGCACTTCCCTTTTAGTTATGCCTTGTTACTTGCTTGATATTTGCCTATTTCTCCAGGACTTATGATCTTGATGTATTCTGAACTCATCCTTGATGGGTGGACATTGAGATGTCTCAGGATCTTTCAGAATGGATCATTGATTTGTGTGTATCCCCTACCCTTTGGTGTCTTGGAACTGGTTTCTGTATGTAGTTGTGGATAGGAGTGTGGCTTTCCTCTCTGAGGTTGACCGCACCACAGATGGTCGCCGGTACTCCTTTGAATAGGGGAGCCTAGGTAGTTCCATCTCTTACGGATTGGTGTTTCTCTTTGAGTATTCAACCGTAGCTTAGATGGTCGCCGATTCTCCCATTTGTGTGGGGAGACCAGGTAATTCCATTCCTTTGGTCTAAGCTGATGAAGTGTGGTGGATTGAAAGATGATCCCAATACCGTTGACAAGTTTTTATGTTTTCGTACGGGGGTAAGACCGAACCATGAATGGCTGCCTACGTACTCCTACTGAAGAGGAGATCAGGTCTGCGTAGTTCGAACCTGGTGTGAGAGGTTCAAAGTTGTATGTGGAAAGGGTGTAGAGATGTTTTTTATGTGGTGTGACCGTACCATAATAATGGCTGCCTACGTACTCCCGTGTATTGGGGAGATCAGGTTGATGTAGTTCATCCCATGTGCAGGATAAATTGGAGATGAAAAGTTTGATCCGATGTACAGGTCAAACTGAAGGTGTGAAAAGATTTTATCCCTGGTGGGACAAAACTGTAGGTGTGAAAAGTTTTATCCCTAGTGGGACAAAACTGAAACTGTGAAAGGCTTAATCCCTTGTGGGATAACCTGAAGATGTGAAAGGTTTTGAAAATGGAGTTGAGTGAAGGATTTGTAACGCCCCAGAAAATCGAACCTTTTGCAAATACATTTATAATGAATAAAATAATATTATTTGTTATTATTATCTGTTAGTAAGATGAATGTCGTTCTATAACCTAGAAATGTCAGAAAGTCGTAGTATTTTAACTTCGTGAATGAATTAAAGTGTTTGAATTTCCAAGACGAAAATAAAAGCTTTCCGAGAAATTTTCTGAAAAACACTATTCATCGATTTCTGCTCAGAAATTATTTTTGAACTTCTGAGAAATACGTAACGTTATAATATCGAGGTGAGATGGATTATGTAATAATAATCTAAGTATGGAAAACACAATATTTCGCATGCGGACTTAATTAGAGAACGTTAGGAATATTAAGCGTTAAGAAGAGAGTGTATTGATCGTATGATACGTAAGTATTGTACGAGATATTGAATACAAGTATAATACGAAGTATTATACGAGTATGTACGAAGAATGGAATAACGTATATTACGAATTGATATACGAGCTAGAATACGAGAATTATAAGTATAGTATATGTAATAAGGTCTGTAGTCAATTAAGTGAGATTTGTAGGATTGTTAATAAATTGGTAGAGTCCAATAAGAATTGGATGTACAAACCTAATTGTTTATTAATCAAAAGCCTAAAGTAAATTAATGCAAGCCCAATAGGAATAAGCTAAGTAATTAAACCTAAGCCCAATGTAATGATCCAATGGACTAGCTTGATCCATGGGGCAACCCATGGGTAATCTTGGTGACCAAGAATTTGTTGTGGTGACCAAGAAACAAGTGTAATGACCAAGTAAAAGTTGTGCGTAGCAAGTAAACTTAGGGATTAAGAAATGAATAGTAAGGAGGTTATTAAGAAGGTGGGAGGGCCTAAATGACTAAATTACCCTAACCTTTGAAATCCTGTAAATAGAGGACATGTTAGTTCATTTGTTGCTTGCTTAAGTTTCATCCAACAACTTCCATTTAGCAAAGTGCTTATTGGTTAGAGATAATAAGTTAGCAAAAGTTAGACTTTGAGAAAGAAGTAAGATCAAGAAGGAGTCAAGAGATCATCAAGGTTAAGCCTCCTATGATATTAATCTTCCAACTCTTTTATGGTAGATAGAAAAGTGATGGTCTTGTATGCTAAGCAATCATAAGAAGTGAATAATCAATGGACTTAAGCCGAATAAGTCATGAATAAGTAACTTGAACCTAAATAAGTTATGAACTTATAAAGAACAATGATGAACTTGTCATATGTTTGCCATATGAAGTTAGTATGTTTGCTAAGATGTGAGAATGTTGATTAAAGGACTTAAATCTATAATAAGTCATAAGGAATGAAAACTTGTAGTTTATAAGTTATTAAGTTATGAGCTTATGAAGAATAAGTCAGAACCTAACTTGAAAATAAGTTGATATAATTTTTAGTTTGAAATGTTCATAGGATGATTATAATCCATTTAGAACAATGATCAAATCGTTAGTAACGAAGTTTTACCGGAATTCACACGATTAGACGATAATCGTCGAATTTGTGAAATTCTCGGAATGGAAGTTAAATTTTGTGTTTGAACTAGGAAACATTGGTTTTCGATGGAGACAAGTCATATTTGGCATTATAGAGTTGCGGACTCGAAAATGACCGGATTCCGACTTAGAACGAAGAAACGAGCGTTGAACGTTCACAAACTTTTACCGTTTTCGTTAAAAATGAACTAATAGGTGAATTTTTAGCAAACGAAGTCAAATAGAAAAAAATTCTTTCATGAACGCGTAGAGTATGTAATTTGTGAACCATAGGCTCTTGAACGAGCCAATTCAGACTTATAACGAAGAAGTTACGAGTCTAGGAAGTTCGCAAAATTTAAAGTCTATAAAAAAATTTTGGTGCACAGAGTTGTGTAGCCATGGCACGCCAACCCAAGGTATATTGGTATACCGCTGCGATTGCATATACAAAGGCACATACCCAATGAACTTTCACACCGCAGTGCGACATGTAACACTGGGACTCGAGCCAAGACCGCCGAAGTCAGGTCCTCGACCATCGCAGAGTGAAAGTAGTGGCAATATGACATGACATAGAGAAGAAGGAAGGGTGGCGCCGCAGTGCCAACCCTAGGGTTTTGATAGAGAAGAAAGTTTACAAGTATGAAATGAATGGTAACTCATTAGTAATGAACTAAGTCTTGATTATAATATTGTTAATACATGTTTAAACCTTAAGTATTATCAATTAAGATTAAAGTAAGTCAATTGTATATGAATGTAAGAACGATGTAACAAAAAGCCGGAACCAATAATAACAAATCTAAGTCATGATTAGATTGAGAAGAAGGGTAAGATTCATTAAGAACCATGTATGTTCATTCATGACCTAATGTGTTATGTGATGTTACCATTTACTGTAGAGACTTAAAGACTTAACATGAACGTGTTATAACTGTAGCAGACGCTAAAGGCAAGTATTCTAACCCTTGTCTAAGTTCAATCTAGACAAGTTTTGTAGTTCATTTATTCTTACGCATGAATTGATGTATGATGAAGTCAAAGCCAACTCTTTCGGCCAGACTTATGATATGTTGGATTTCTTACAATCTATTAATGTATGGTCAATGTTTTACCAAGTTATATTGGTGTGGTTTTCAAACGAAGACTAAGTATGCTAAAAAAATGTTTTGTCGTCAAACGACAGGCACGTGAGGTTGCCACAACTTAAACGTATACACGTGTAATGAATGTAGTGTTGATCAACATAGAGTACTATAGGCTGATCACCTAGACGTGCTCGTAAGAAATGTCGGACTTACAGACTTAGTTTTGGGATGTCCCTTTTCAAAAGAACTTATGAACTGCTCAAGATCTTGGACCAGAATTGATGTTTTACTGAATATTGTTGTTGTAAAACGTTTTGAAGGAAAAGAAGTGCTATTTTGAATTATCGATAGTACTTCATAACTATTGTTCAGTTATTGAAGATATATGATTCCTATGTTTCAAGCATGTTGTTTATTAGAATTTTTGTACTTGCTGAGCTTGCCATGCTCACTCTTGCTTGAACCATATGAACACAACTAAGATCGAATGGACCGAAGGCTCCGACAAGGATAAATGCAAGGCAAAGACGAACGTGTAGTATATTTATGTAATAGTATAGGGTGAATGATTGTAATATATTTGATATTATGACAAGAACAAATGTAATGGTTATAAAGAATCTGGGGGAATGTTAATATTATTTTGAATATATAAAAAACATATTCGTTCTATTGAGGCTTTTCAATTGAATGTATGTGTGAATGGTAGTACCGTGTAGCACCATCTGTCGGGTTGGAAGATACCCGGATTTGGGGGTGTCACAGGTTGATATCAAAGCATTAGGTTATAAAACTTAAGGGGGAATTAAAACCTTAAGTCATAACCTTAATAGAAGTTAAAGAGGTAAAAGAAGAAAATAACCTTATAAAAAATGCATTATGAATATGTTATGTGTTTTTATTATTCTACTAACGTGTACTAATCAACTTAATTATTTTGTGTAGATGTCAGGAGTAAATGGAATGCATTTAGATGTACAGGCAGTTGGTGAGTAATCGATTAACCAAATAGAGGTTATACCTAATCCCATAGCAGAAGAGCCCGAGATAGTTGTCATTGAGTCTGGAGACTCGGAGGATCCCGACCTCATGTCCGTGTTTGATGGCATGATAGAAGAGGAGGTGGAGGTAGTGTCCTTCAACCTGGTAGGAATAGCAGCAGAGATGGCTCCGGGGGAGTTAATGATGTCACTATTTATGTCAGCGTTTGATAGAAATATCCATTACTGTCAGGAGGTTAAGGAGCTGAAAGCAGAGCTCCAGGCTGTTATAGAGGACAAGACGGACGTGGAGTCCATGTGGGAGCAGGAACATGATGAGAGAATTTTAGCCAAGGACAAAGTCCATGATCTAAAACAGGAGGTCTTTGAGCTCAGGGGGAAGCTAAAGACTAAAAAGCAGAAGATAGGGAGAATGTCCTATATTCATAGGAGTTCTCATGCAGATTTCCAATGATGTAGTAGTTGGTTATCCTCAGAGAAAGAGGCGGGCGCGACATACTATTAGCCGTGATATTATTGTCGGTCTTGCCAAGGCAGATTTTGATAATGCCTTAAGACAGATGTAATCTAGTAGTAGCTAGAGTAGTTTAGATATGTAAATATTTTGTAATTAATAGTGACGTAAAACCCTCTTTTGTATAACGAAGGGTAATCTTTTGTAAATCCCAATTTTTGGAAAGCAATAGTGGGAAAGTAATGTAGTCAGCTTTAGCTGTGTAATGTAACTAATGTAGTATTATACTATAATGAATTAATGAATATAAGCCTTTTTATGGAACATAATAAGCAATGGATGATTGAAGTTATTGTTTAATATCGAATAATAACTAATTAATAAGGAAAGAATAATAACGAAATGTGTTGTTTATTGTATCAGCAAAATACCATCGAGAATAGTACAACGTAATCAAGGACCTAATGTAAATCAACCGGAGGGAGGTCCGGTTAACCCTATGAAAGAGTTTGTTAATCTTTTAACAACCGCATTTAATAGAATGGGGCTAATATCCCCGTAAATCCGGGAGTAGTACGAGCTACTACCTTTAAGGATTTTAAGAGTGTAGGTCCGCCGGAATTCAAAGGAACTACGGACCCTATCGAAGCCCAAACATGGGTGAAAGAAATCGAGAAGACATTTGTGATAACAAATGTCGGCGAGGCCCAGAAGTTGCCTTTGCAACCTATATGATGAAGGGAGAGGCCAACTTTTGGTGGGAAGCCAATCAGGCTAGGGCCGGGATCGAGAATCTAATGTGGGTGAGGTTCAAGGAGATATTCTTCAAGAACTACTTTCCCAGGAGCATGCAGGGAAGGATGGAGATGCAGTTTCTAGAATTGAAACAAGGGGACATGACGGTTCCCCAATACGCTGCCAAGTTTAATGAATTGGCGAGGTTCGCTCCACACCAAATGGACACCGAGGTTAGAAAGGCATGACGGTTCGAGCAGGGCTTGAAACCCTGGCTCTATAACCGTATTTCTGTGTTCCAAAGTACATCTTTTGGGACCATTTTAGAGAAGGCGATAATCACCGAAGGTGGTAGTGAGGCTCTGAGCCAATACCACAAGGATAAGAAGAACAAGGAGAAACTGGATGGGGGAGTGAAAATAGAAGGAGCCAATGGTAGTGGCGGGGGACAGAAGAGGAAAACATTCAGCTCTGGGAATACCAGAGTGAAGCAAGGGGACCCAAAGAGGAGTATGGAAGCCTGTAAGACTTGTGGGAAGACTCACTTAGGAGTCTTTCTCAAGGGGAAGGCCGTATGCTATAACTGTGGACAGGAAGGGCACATCTCGCCTAACTGTCCAAGTCCGAAAAAGAACCACAGATGCTTTGTGTGTGGGGCAACTGACCACATGGCAAAGAACTGCCCGAAGAAGGGGACGGACGGGAATCGGGGCACTAATGGCGATAAGTTAGCTATTAATGGTCTAGCGAAGCCGGGTAGCCTGATTGGCCGTACCTTTAACATGACAGTCCAAGATGCAGTTGCATAAGGGGACGTTGTCGCATGTATTATTCCGATCAATGACATAAATGCTTACGTGCTGTTTGATTCGGGTGCTACTTGTTCGTTTATAGCATGTGATTTTGCTAGACGATTAGGATTACTTCCCAAAAAGTTTCCTATACCTTTAAATATTAAGGTAGCAAACGAAGAAATAATTCCTGTTGAAAATGTTCATAGGAGTTGTTGCGTAGATATACGACGTTGTAAATTATCGATAGATTTGATACCGGTAAAGTTAGGAGAATTCGATGTAATTCTCGGAATGGATTGGTTGGTAAACCATGGGGCAATTATAGATTGTCAGAAGAAATGTGTGAACATTAAAACATTAAGACAACCTCAAGTAGTATTTTACGGGAATAGATCGTTGGGACATTCGTGTTGTTTAACTATGACACAAACTAGGAAATTATTGAGGAAGGGATGTGTAGGTTATCTGTATCATGTTGTTGAAACTCAGAGAGTGGTAGCAACCATGGAACAAATATCTATAGTTAGAGAATTCGTCGATGTATTTCTGAGTGAATTGCCAGGTCTTTCACCGGATAGGGAGACCGAGTTTGTAATAGGCATCGTGCTAGGTGCGGCACCAATTTCTAGGGCACCATATCGTATGGCGCCAGTGGAAGTGAAGGAGTTGATGGTGCAGTTACAAGAACTGTTAGACAGGAAGTACATTCAACCGAGTGTTTCACCGTGGGGAGCACCGGTACTATTTGTCAAGAAGAAGGACGGATCGTTGAGACTTTGTATCGACTACAGAGAGTTGAACAAGTTGACGATAAAGAATAAATACCCATTGCCCAGGATCGATGATCTCTTTGATCAGTTGAAAGGGGCTAAGTATTTTTCTAAAATAGATTTAAGAACGAGGTATCACCAGTTGAAGGTTAGAAAGGAGGATGTACCGAAGACAACATTCAGAACTCGTTATGGTCATTACAAGTTTCTAGTGATGTCATTTGGGTTGACTAATGCACCAGCTGCATTTATGGATATGATTAACAGAGTGTTCAAACAATATTTGGACAAGTTCGGCGTGATGTTTATCGATGATATTGTAGTCTATTCTAAGACGCCAGAAGATCATGCGGAACACCTAATATTAGTGTTGGAGGCACTAAAGAAGGAGAAGTTATATGCGAAGTTCACTAAGTGTGAATTTTGGTTGGAAAAGGTACAGTTTTTAGGTCATGTCATTGACTATGAGGGGATTTCGATAGATCCAGTGAGGGTAGAAGCCGTGATGAATTGGGAACAACCAAAAACACCGACTGAGGTGTAGAGTTTCCTAGGGTTAGCATGTTACTATCAGAGATTCATCTAGGATTTTTCAAAGATAGCTACTCTGTTAACTAACTTGACAAGGAAGACAGTTAAATACGCGTTGACTGATAAGTGCGAGGAAAATTTTCAAGAACTGAAGAAGAGATTGAGTGAAGCGTCTGTTTTGTCATTACCTGATGACACAAGAAATTTTGTAGTTTATAGCGATGCTTCACATAGAGGACTTGGTTGTGTGCTCATGTAGCATGGCAAGGTCATTGCATACGCATCAAGGCAGTTGAAGGATTATGAGAAAGTTTACCCTTCTCATGATTTGGAACTGGCCGCAGTAGTTTTTGCTTTAAAGATATGGAGACATTATCTTTACGGAGAAAAATGTGAGATATATACGGACCATAAGAGTCTAAAATATATCTTCACATAGAAGGAGTTGAATATGAGACAGAGGAGATGGCTGGAGTTGATAAAGGATTACGACTGTGAAATCCTGTATCACCCTGGAAAAGCCAATGTAGTTGTCGACACCTTAAGTAGGAAGGGTCGGGAGAAGTTGTCTATGTTAATGGCTCAAACTGAGTTAATAACAGAGATGGCTAGGATGGAAATAGAAGTGAAGTTGCCAAGAGAATCGGAACAAATATTGTTTGCGATAGAGATTCAATCTACCATCGTAGAAAGAGTCAAGGAGGTGCAGCTCAAAACTATTGAGTGTGACCTGATAAAGGAGCGGCTAAACAATGAAAAAGATACTAAGTATAGTCTTGATAATGAGGGATTATTAAGATTTGAAGGAAGAATTTGGGTTCCGAATGAGATAGAATTAAAGGAGCAGGTGTTACAAGAGGCTCATAGTTCGAGGTTTTCGATTCATCCTGGTAGTACAAAGATGTATCAAGACCTTCGATAGAGTTTTTGGTGGCCAAACATGAAGAGAGAAATAGCAGAGTATGTGAGTAAGTGCTTGATTTGTCAAAAAGTTAAGGCCGAACATCAACGACCAAGTGGCTTGTTACAGTCATTGGAGATTTTGGAGTGGAAGTGGGAGAATATCATGATGGATTTTGTGGTAGGACTTCCGACTACAACAAAAGGGTATGATGTGATTTGGGTAGTAGTGGACCGATTGACACAGTCAGCTCACTTTTTGCCAATTAGGGTCAAGTATAACTTAGACCAGTTATCTAGACTTTATATTAACGAAATAATTTCCAGACATGGAGCACCAGTATCGATTATGTCAGATTGTGATCCACGATTCACATCAAACTTTTGGAGGAGTCTACAAGAGCAGTTGGGAACGCAGTTAAAGATGAGTACGGCGTATCATCCACAAACTGATGGACAGAGCGAGAGAACAATTCAGACGTTAGAAGATATATTGAGATCTTGCGTCATGGATTTCAAGGGTAGTTTGGATGATCATCTACCATTAGTAGAGTTTGCGTATGACAATAGTTATCATTAAAGCATAGGTATGCCGCCTTACGAAGCTTTGTACGGAAGGAAATGCAGAACACCATTATATTGGGATGAGGTAGGAGAACGCCGAATGCTAGGGTCGGAATTGGTGCAGCAAACAGCGAATATTGTCAAGTTGATACAGATGCGTTTAGTAGCAGCTCAAGACAGACAGAAGAAATTTACAGATTCGCATTGAGAGAATAAAGAATTTGAAGTAGGTTCTTACGTATTTCTAAAGGCATCTCCCTGGAAAGGAAAGAAACATTATGGAAAGAAGGGAAAGTTAAGTCCGAGGTTTATAGGACCTTTTGAAGTGTTAAAAAGGGTAGGTGAGGTAGCTTATATGATAGGATTACCTCAAGACTTAGAACGAATACACAATGTGTTTCATGTATCGATATAATGTCCTTATAAGCCGAATTATAAACACGTGATAGAATATGAGCCTATTCATATCGAGAAGGACTTAACG
The DNA here is from genome assembly GCA_020205615.1 of Panax quinquefolius. Lineage (NCBI taxonomy): Eukaryota > Viridiplantae > Streptophyta > Magnoliopsida > Apiales > Araliaceae > Panax > Panax quinquefolius. The sequence continues at coordinate 169,450 of JAINUW010000319.1, forward strand.
TACGAAAAGACACCGATTCAAATTGTCGACAGGAAAGAACAAGTTCTGCAAAATAAAGTTATACGTTCTGTGAAGGTGATATGGAAGAACCACGATGCATAAGAAGCAACGTGGGAATTGGAAGAAAAGATGAAAAAGAATTACCCTCATTTGTTTGTGTAATTTTTTTATATAGCGAGATTCTAGGGACAGAATCCTTATAAGGGGGAGAGAGTGTAACGCCCCAAAAAATTGAACCTTTTGTAAATACTTTTAAAATGAATAAAATAATATTATTTGTTATTATTATGTGTTAATAAGATGAATGTTGTTCTATAACCTAGAAATGTCAGAAAGTCATAGTATTTTAACTACGTGAATGAATTAAAGTGTTTGAATTTCTAAGACGAAAATAAAAGCTTTTCGAGAAATTTTCTGAAAAACACTATTCATCAATTTTTGCTCGGGAATTATTTTTGAACTTCCGAGAAATACGTAACGTTATAATATCGAGGTGAGATGGATTATGTAATAATAATCTAAGTATGTAAAATGTAATATTTCGCATGTGGACTTAATTAGAGAACGTTAGGAATATTAAGCGTTAAGAAGAGAGTGTATTGATCGTGTGATACGTAAGTATTGCACGAGGTATTGAATACAAGTATAATACAAAGTATTCTACAAGTATGTAGGAAGAATGGGATAACATATATTACGAATTAATATATGAGCTAGAATACGAGAATTATACGTATAGTATATGTAATAAGGCTTCTAGCACATTAAGTGAGACTTGTAGGAGGATTGTTAATAAATTGGTAGAGTCCAATAAGAATTGGATGTACAAACCTATGTGTTTATTAATTAAAAGCCCAAAGTAAATTAATTCAAGCCCAATAGGAATAAGCTAAGTAATTAAACCTAAGCCCAATATAATGATCCAATGGACTAACTTGATCTATTGGGCAACCCATGGGTAATCTTGGTGACCAAGGATTTGTTATGGTGACCAAGAAACAAGTGTAATGACCAAGCAAAAGTTGTGCTTAGCAAGTAAACTTAGGGATTAAGAAATGAATAGTAAGGAGGTTATTAAGAAGGTGGGAGGGCCTAAATGACTAAATTACCCTAACCTTTGAAATCCTATAAATAGAGGACATATTAGTTCATTTGTTGCTTGCTTAATTTTCATCTAACAACTTCCATTTAGCAAAGTGCTTATTGGTTAGAGATAATAAGTTAGCAAAAGTTAGACTTTGAGAAAGAAGTAAGATCAAGAAAGAGTCAAGAGATCATCAAGGGTAAGCCTCCTATGATATTACTCTTCCAACTCTTTTATGGTAGATAGAAAAGTGATGGTCATGTATGCTAAGCAATCATAAGAAGTGAATAATCAATGGACTTAAGCCGAATAAGTCATGAATAAGTAACTTGAACCTAAATAAGTTATGAACTTATAAAGAACAATGATGAACTTGTCATATGTTTGCCATATAAAGTTAGTATGTTTGCTAATATTTGAGAATGTTGATTAAAGAACTTAAATCTATAATAAGTTATAAGGAATGAAAACTTGTAGTTTATAAGTTATTAAGTTATGAGCTTATGAAGAATAAGTCAAAACCTAACTTGAAAATAAGTTGATGTAATTTTCAGTTTGAAATTTTCATAGGATGATTATAATCCATTTAGAACAATGATCAAATCGTTAGTAACGAAGTTTCGCCGGAATTCACACGATTAGACGATAATCGTCGAATTTGTGAAATTCTCGGAATGGAAGTTGAATTTTGTGTTTGAACTCGAAAACATTGGTTTTCGATGGAGACAAGTAATATTTGTGATTATAGAGTTGCGGACTCAAAAATGACTGAATTCTGGCTTAGAACGAAGAAACGAGCGTTGAACGTTCACAAACTTTACCGTTTTCGTTAAAAATGAACTAATAGGTGATTTTTTAGCAAACGAAGTCAAATAGATAAAATTCTTGCATGAACGCATAGAGTATGTAATTTGTGAACCATAGGCTCTTGAACGAGCCAATTCAGACTTATAACGAAGAAGTTACAAGTCCGAGAAGTTCGCAAAATTAAAAGTCTGTAAATATTTTCTGGTACACAGAGTTGGCGCCACGGCGCCAACCCAAGGTATATTGGTGGCTGTGATGCCTCCAAATTCGGGTCCTCTGACCCAAATTCAGTCATCATGATAAACAACAAACATTCACCTCTAAACAACATACGATAACTAAAATGCGAAATATAATAAACGTACGTCGTTCATTCAAAAGGTGTTACTAGTCCCAAGATATGATAACCTTAATATCATTCTACAAACATACCCTAAAATAAAATTAGGGTTCATATTACATAATAGTAATTTAAACTAAGCATAAGGTAAAGTTTTCTCCTTGCCACTACTCTACATCTTTCCTTTACCCTTGTCCTTCCCTGAGGTCTCGGGCTTAGCTGCAATATAATTCATGATATAGCATGGATGAGAAACAAGTTTGCTCAGTAAATTTAAGTACAACAATAAGGATATATCATGATGAATGGAAATGTATCTGGCAATGAATTCAACAATATGAATATTTGAAGGATTCAACAATATGAATATCATAAGCAAAGATAATGATTGCTTTTAGAATGACTTCTAGTCAAATAGACTTTGAACTATAACACTCCAATGGAATCAATAGCTAATTGAACCTTTGGTTACTGGCTACAGACTAAGTACTTGAGGGGATCAGCCTCACGTACACTATGTATATGCATAACATTTAAATCTGCTCTATGTATCTTATATTAGATACCTGGGGTACTCCCCTATCATTGAAGGGGTGTTCTTTCAGTCTAAGAATCCTTACCATTAATTGGTTTGGATAGCTTTTATAAAACTTCATACTCATGTCTGACTGAACAAAGGTTCAGACTCTATCCAACACAGTTCAAGAATTATTGCACTTTAAATAATGTACAAGTCCAAGACTGTACAAACTCAAGTGCACTAAGTGCGAATATCAATAATATCGATGTGGAATAATTGTAAAGTAATTAAACAACTTAATAGCATTCTTGAAAATAAGATTCAAGCTTAAATGAATAACTTTTAATTCAACAATATCCTACTCAATACAATATGAGAAGGATAGGAAACTTTCACAACAAACAAAGTTGTGTAAGTTAGGAAACTTGCAACACAATAAAATAGTGTTCGGATACTTGCTCAATATACATTTGAGTAAGAATTAAGGAACTTGCTCAATAAACATATGATTCAAGGAAACTTGCTCAAGTAAAAGAGTAAGAATTCAGGAAACTTTCTCAATAACAATTGGAGTAAGTTTAGGAAACTTGCATGTTTGCTCAGCTACAATTAATTCTAGCTTTAATTACTTGCGTTGAAACGACCTAACATTAACAAGTTGGTCTTTTCAATTAGTATGTGTAAACTAATACGAGTCTACACTTAAAATAATCAAGTCTTCACATAGCATGCTTCTTAACACATTACATGGCACATTGGTCACATATTACAAGATAAAGAGATCATGTAAGCATGCCTTAAATTTCAGAACCAACAACATAATCTATTTATGACTGCAGGAAGGCGCAGTTGCACCTGGTCTAGGCTTAGGGATGGCGCAGCTGTGCTGTCCCTTGGCCAGACCAAGGTTGGGCTATTGCTCTCCTGACTTCAATCCAACTCTAACACACTAATCACACGTAATTTTAACATACATACATGCTAGATTTTCACATATAACACATGATCATACTTGAGTTCATTACCACAAGTTTAACTTACCATCTTTATGTCATTAAAACACAAAAAGGTCATGTAATCATCATGCTTAATACATATGGATCATGTTTAAAAGTGATATATCTATAACATGACATCTTACTACTTTAGTATCTAAGTACTCACATAATATGCAACTTATGTTTGAAAGCATATCCAAGGTTGTCTTTGAAATCATTTTAGCACGAATGATGAAAGATAACACATATAAGACAACTTCAAAACTCTTATCATAAGGAGTTAAGTCATGTTAACCTCCTTTCAAGATCAGAATCTAAATCTCTTAGCGTTCATGTTCATTAGCCTTATTGTACTAAGCTTTTCTTTTCAAACTAAGTCCTAGCACAACGCTTATCAAGTTGGTCATGGATACAACATTTATGAATCACATATCATGTTTATTTAGGTTCCAAATTAGTCATGTATATGGTCTCGTAAGTTCAGAACTCGTGAACACAAGTTTTCTACAAAGTTAGTTTTGAAAACTTTAAGTTTTGCCACAACTTTCTTACTAATCATAGTTGATTACTTCATACCACATACGAAAGCTTTACATATCATGTTATACTCCTCTATAGGTATGTATAGGTCATAAAATCAATTTAATAACACATATCACAAACAAAAACCAAAGAATTGGTTTCGAGTGAGTACAAGGCAAATTGCTACCGCACCTAAGTCTGAATAAGTAGCATTGCGCCGTCTTTGGAGACAGAATCGATTTTTGGAGTTACTCGCATTGCGTTGCACAGACCCTAGTACAAATAGGGGCAATTGCGCCATGCTCGCGATAGAGAGCGAGAATTTGCTGCTTCGCAGAGCATCAACCCTCAACCATTCTCCTTGAATTAAACATGCTTCATACCAACATTTAAGAGTTCAAACATGTAATGGTACTTCCTAAACACATCATGGCATGCCAAATCACTTTGATTAACAAAGAATTTCAAGTAATTTCTATCATTTGACAAAACCCAACTAAGAACATAAGTAAAGTTTATACCTCCTTAAGCTTGGATTGGCTTCCTTACACACTAAGTATGCTCCCAAACTTTCTCAGCAACTTAGAACTTTCAATATAGACTTAACAAACAACAAAAAACTAAATTTGAAGCTTGTATATATAGAAGAAACTATGAACTGGACAATCACATTATCCTAATGTTGGAGCTCATGTGCAAAGGAAGGACTCATTGGTTGCTAAGGAGTGGTTGAGCAACCCACCACCAGCCATTGGCTAGCAAATGATCACCTAAGACTAGCCACTTGAAGAATACGTAACTAGCTTTTGTTCACTGTTCATGTACTTTGGTGACACTCAATTTGGGACAAGAAAGAAAACTCAACAATTGTTATTCTAAGGCTTGGTTTGGACACTATAATTCCCATAATGTAATATAAATGTGTTACTGCTACTACACAAAGGAAATTTGGGGTTTATTTATGTACTCACATTACATATCCCATGTACATTAAATACACGCGATTAAAATAAAACAGTTAAGTTTTATTGTCCGGGTAGTTCCATAATTATCTCTACTACTCACATAGCCATATTATAACATTATTATATATCTAGTGTACACACATAATTTCTTTTCCCAATTTTTGGGATACACAGATATTCAATTATTTCTGTTTAACAATCACTTATGATTTTATTGCAGTACTTGATACTCCATATCATTAGAATATATTCTTATTAGATGATTCTATGCATGTCACACATTACACTAATGTTCCAATTAATTTCCTATAACAGAACTTAATTGTCTCAAATCGACATCCAAGCATATTTGCGCCATTTTTTGTATATTGGAGATGACAGCAATGCTGCCATTCCCCTCGGTAGTGCCAAAATAGGTTAGCTTCAAGCTAGTTCCAAATCCTATCACCACATAAGTTTCATATGGGATAATTTAACTTCTTCAATGGTGATATACCCATACTTGACATAATTCAATATGTTCAACTCATGTCACCATATTCAAATAAATTGAATATTTAATCATTAAGAATCCTATCAATTTTTTGATATTAAAGCCTTAAGGTTAGTCCACTAATTTAAAAAACTATTAGTGACTCCCTTTAATCAATTCATAAATTCACATAACCACTTAAGGTTTAAATAAACTCACAAAACTAACTCATTAAAATTAAATCACATATTTAATTAATAAGGAGTTTAAAATTCGTAGACGTTACATCCCTCCCCCCTTATAAAAATTTCGTCCTCAGAATTGTAAAAATAAGGTTACTCAAATAAAAACGGATAATTTTCTCTCATTTTCTCTTCTAACTACCACGTAGCTTCTTCTACGGCGTGATTCCTCCAGAGAATCTTAACGGAATGAATAATCTTATTCCTTAACTTCTGTTCCTTCCTATCTAGTATCTGGACATGAACTTCCTCGTACGATAAATCTTTCTCTACTTGAATTGGTTCACAGGAGATAACGTGCTTGTAGTACGGTTTATACGGCCGCAATACTGACACATGAAACACATTGTGAATGTGCTCAAGTTCAGGAGGTAACGCTACCTTGTACGCCACTTCACCGACTCGCCTCAAAATCTCAAAAGGTCCCATAAACCTAGGGCTCAACTTGCCCTTCTTCCCAAAATGAATCTTCCCTTTCTAGGGAGATACTTTCAGAAAAGCATAGCTTCCTACTTCAAAATCTCTCTTCTTGCGATGTAAATCTGCATACTTCTTCTGGCGATCTTGACCTGCTACTAATCGTGCTCTTATCACCTTGGTGATTTCTACCGTCTGTTGTACCAACTCTGGCCCCAATAGTCGACGCTCTCCAACTTCGTCCCAGCATAAGGGCGTTCTACATTTCCTCCTATACAGTGCTTCGTATGGTGGAATTCTAATACTGGCGTGATAACTATTATTATACGTAAATTCTACTAATTGAAGGTGATCCTCCCAACTACCCTTGAAGTCCATCACACAAGCTCGGAGCATGTCTTTAAGTGTTTGAATTGTTCTCTCGCTCTGCCCATCGGTTTGCTGATGATATGTGGTACTCATTCGTAGTTGTGTCCCCATTCTTTCTTGAAGACTCTTCCAAAAATTTGACGTGAATCACGGATCTCTATTTGATACGATAGATACCGGCACACTATGCCTCGAGATAATTTCTTTTACATACAATTTGGCTAACTAGTCCAAACTATACTTAATCTTAATCGGCAAGAGATGACTTAGTAAGATGATCTACTATCACCCATATGGCGTCCTGCCCTTTCTGCGTTGCTGGAAGTCCCACCACAAAGTCCATTGTGATGTGCTTCCATTTCCATTCTGGAATCTCTAATGGTTGTAATAACCCGCTTGGTCGTTGGTGTTCTGCCTTGACTATCTGATAAGTTAGACATCTACTTACACATTCCACAACCTCTCTCTTCATGTTTGGCCACCAGAAGTTGTGACGCAAATCTTGGTACATCTTCGTGCTTCTTGGGTGTATCGAATATCTAACACTGTACACTTCTTGCAAAATCTCTTCTCTCAGTTCTGGTATTAGCGGTACCCAAATTCGTCCTTTAAATCTTAGCAGTCCAGTGCTATCAATCTTAAATTTCAACTCATCACCTTCAGTCAATCGCTTCTTGATGTTATTGCAATCTTCGTCCTTTTCTTGTGCTTCTTTAACCTTATCCAATAAAGTCGGACTCGCTGTCACTGTAAATAATTGTTCGTTCGCCTCCCTTGGATACCTAATCTCCAAGTCTAGTCGTTCAAAATCTTTCACCAATTCTTCTTGAATTGTTAACTTCAATAACTTATCTCTGCCTTTTCTGCTCAAGGCATCTGCCACTACATTTGCTTTTCCTGGATGGTACAAAATCTCACAATCATAATCTTTGATCAATTCTAACCATCGATGTTGCCTCATGTTTAATTCTTTCTGCGTGAAGATATACTTCAGACTCTTGTGGTCCGTATATATCTCACACTTCTCGCCATACAAATAATGCCTCCAAATCTTCAAGGCAAAAACTACTGCTGCTAACTACAGGCCATGAGTCGGATATCCCTTCTCATAATCTTTTAGCTGACATGAAGCATACGCAATGACCCTGCCGTGTTGCATCAGTACACAGCCAAGTCCCTTGTGTGACGCATCACTATACACTACAAACCCTCCCGTGTTGTCCGGTAAGGCTAACACAGGTGCTTGACTAAGCCTCTTCTTCAATTCTAGGAAACTTCCTTCACACTTCTCCGTCCAAATGAACTTAATTGTCTTTTTGGTAAGATTGGTCAACGGTGATGCTAATTTTGAAAAATCCAGAATAAATCTTCGATAGTATCCCGCCAATCCTAAGAAACTACTAATTTCGGTTGGTGTCTCCGGCTGCTCCCAATTGATAACCGCTTCTACCTTCGCTGGATCCACCAAAACACCATTCTTGTCAATAACGTGCCCCAAAAATTGCACTCTTTGCAACCAAAACTCACACTTGGAGAATTTCGCATACAACTTCTCCCTCCTTAATGTCTCCAACACTACCCTAAGATGCTCGGCGTGTTCTTCCTCTATTTTTGAATATACTAGAATGTCATCGATGAATACGACAACAAACTTATCAAAATACTGTTTGAACACTCTGTTCATTAAATCCATAAATGTTGCTGGCGCGTTCGTCAAACCAAATGACATTACCAGAAACTCAAAGTGTCCATACCGAGTTCTGAATGCCGTCTTTGGAATATCCTCAAACTCACTTTCAGTTGGTGAAAACCGGTCCTCAAGTAAATCTTTGAAAAGTACATTGCCCCCTTCAACTGATCAAACAAATCGTCTATCCTAGGCAACGGGTACTTGTTCTTAATGGTGACCTTGTTCAACTCTCTGTAGTCGATACAAAGTCTTATCGACCCATCTTTCTTCCTTACGAATAAGACTGGTGCTCCCAAGGTGATACGCTCAGTCTAATGTATCCCTTATCTAACAACTCTTGTAATTGAGCCATCATTTCTTTCATCTCTATTGGTGCCATACGATACGACGCTTTGTATACCAGTGCTGTCCCTGGTGCCAAATCAATGACAAACTCAATTTCTCTATCCGATGGCAATCCCGGAATCTTGTTTGGGAAGACATCAACGAAATCCCTTACAATAGGTATCTGACTCAGTTCACTCTCAACTCATCGAGTATCAACCACGTGAGCCAAATAACCTATACAACCCTTCCTAAGCAATCTCTGCGCTTGCACCATCGTCAGACAATGAGATTGTCTCGGCGATTTACTACCATAAAATACCACCTTTGACTTATTTGGAGTCTTAAGGTGTACACACTTCTTCTTACAGTCTATAACTGCTCCGTGAACCGATAACCAATCCATTCCAAGGATTACATTGAACTCCCCCAAACGAATCGGTATTAAATCCACTTTGAGCTTAAATCCTCGCAATTCGGTATAACAACTCCTCTGAATGTATTCTACGGGGATAATTTCCTTGTTGGCTACTTCTACGTTCGTAGGGTGTTCTAACCTCTCACGGGGTAAGTCTAACTGTTTAGCAAATTCTTCAGAAACAAAAGAGCAGGTAGCATCCAAATCAAATAATACGTATGCATCAATATCATTGATCGAAATGATACCTGACACCATGTCCTTAGACTCCACCGCATCTTGTACGATCATGTTGAATGTTCATGCCATTGGTCTGTTGGCTTGACTGACTGGCCCTCCAATGTTCAGCCCATTGTTGTTGTTGTTGCGGTTGCCGCTAACTGCATCACCCTTTTTCTTCGGACAGTCCTTAATTTGATGGTCCGTGGCTCCATACGAGAAACATCCCCCCTTCTGCTTATTTGGACACTGAGGAGCCATGTACCCCGGTTGTCCGCAATGATAACAAACACTCTTTCCCTTTATGCACTCCCCTAAGTGATTCCTCCCACAGTTGTTGCACTTCATACTTTTCTTGGCCTCCCCTCCGGACTTATTACCTCTAGAGGATTGGCTCTCCGTCCACTTTCGCTTGTTGGGGATGCTGCCTCCGCTGCTTCTATGACGACCCGAGAATTTATAAAAAATTATTTAACTCTTAAATAATTGATTAAAGGTTAAATAATAAACATAGAAAGAAAATAAGTGAATGGATTCGATATTTTCAGGAAGGAATTTTGTGAATTTAAAATTTTTGTGGTGAATTATTCAGGATTAAGGGTATACGTGAATATGTTCTGTGTATATGGTATTATATGTGAATAGAATGTGGTTAAGGGTCAAGGGTTGACCAGATAACCTATGTCAATGTCAAACCCTAATATTATATTTAGAACGCCCACGTTCAGTTAGAAAATTCTTACAATTTATAAGAAACCCTAGAAATCGGTTCTGAAAACCCTAATTTCAATTCCGGGAATTTGAAACCCTAATTCGAATATTAAAATCCTAATTTTGGAATTTAAATGCTATGTATAAGGTTTTTGTATAATAATTACAAACCTAATTAAGGATAACCCTAATGATTAATTAGATTTTCTTATAATTTAGAAACCCTAATTCTTGTATTATAAACCCTAGTGTATAATTATGAACCTAATTGCTAATTTAGCAATTTTAATTATGAAATATAAATCCTAATTAGCAAACTTGAATTTATGATTAGGAAATCTTAATATAATTAGAAAACCCTAATTATAATTTAGAAATACTAAATTTCTATTTTTAAAACCTAAATCGAAAATCCTAGAAAGTTAATTTTTAAAACCTTAGGTTTTAACCTTAAGGGTTAAACCCTAAGGGTCAAACCCTAAGGGTTTGCACAAGTTACTAAAATACCCTTAAAAATGTAGGCAAAAAGTCTAAAATGCCCTTGGTTCATTATTGAAGGTAGATTTCAATTATTGCCCTATTTGTAGTTAGGGACTAGCTAAGATGCACCCATGTGCCTTAAAAATCAAAAGATCAGCCATATATCACAGCCACAATATTGCTTCCAAATTTAAAAATAATTAAAGAGAGAGAAAGTTAACAAATTGTGCTAATTTGCTATCAAACTCTCAACCCACACTTTCTCTCTCTAGACTAACAAAAATATGAAGTATATTAGTTCCTAGAATGATCACAAGCAAGCTAAGAATAGATCATGGATCGAAAATCAAGATCAAGGCTCAAAAAGGTATAAAAACCCAAAATCTTAAAAATCAGTAATCTTATGTTATATGTTATAATTTGTTGGCTAAAGTTGTGTATTAGGGTGTCTTTTAGTGATCTGGGTTGATAGATCATGGATCTATAGCATCTAGATTCACGATTTAAAAGTTTTCAAAAATCTGGAAATCTGGAAAAGTGGTGTCTGACAGTCAAATGTCAGGTCTCCTAGATCTGTCTCTGTTTATGTTTTTAGAGTTTTAAATGTTTATATTCGTAGTATGATATGTGGGATTTTATCTGAAACTCAAATCGAGGTCAGTTCATGTTCGGATTGAGAGTTATTGTTGGTCAAAACCCTTTGACCGTTCACGAAATCTGGTTTCTGGGTAACCCAGAAACCTAGATTTTTCTGACAGCGTTTTTACAGGCCACGGATCTTGCTGGCTTTTAGGTTGTTATGTGACATATAGGCTACACAATCATGCTTCTAGATTACTCAGACCATTACCAGAATGTCAATTAATCGTGGTCAAACAGTCGTTGACCAACTTAACGGATGAAGATTTCTGGGAAACCCAAATCTTCAAGAATCGTTTCCTGAGCAACACTTTGACCGGCCTAAATCTTCCTTTGATGTTGTTTTTGGATTGATCTGATGGTATATAATTGTTCACTGACATCTCCACTACAAATAAGAACCTTAATATCACACAAAATAGAACTGGATTGCAAGTTACAAGGATCGAAAATAGTACCCATGAACTGTTCTTCATTTCTGGAAAACCCAGAAATGAAGAACAACTCTGACATGAGATTTGACAACCTATATCTCTCAGTTATGATGTTGGATTTCCATAAACATTGTTGATGTTTGTATAGTTACATCAATACTACAACATTGATGCTTGAAACGGTCCAGAAAACCTTAGGATCATGGGACAATTTATGGTCAAACCAAGCGCCTCGAACTCTTACATGAGTTTCTGGGTTTGGGCTCAAGAACACAAAGACCAACATTAGCGACGGATTTGTCGCCTAAAGCCCCTATAGCGACAGTTAATTTCGAAAATTAATTACTTTAATTAATTAATTGATAAAAATGGTTTTTAATTATTAAAAATACAAAATAAATTACTAAAAATTATTTTAAAGTCTGAAAATTAGTTTTTAATAATTCAGAGTATATTTCATAAATATTTAATATTTTGGAATATTAATGGTATTTATTTTATTATAAGATTAAATTAATTAGTTAAAATGATTTTTAATACATGAAAAATCATGAAAAATTATATTATGATATAAGAAAATATTTTAAGTTATATTTAATGGCTTTTAATATTTTGTGATGAATTTCATTAATTAATTAATATTAATGATAATTAATTAATTTAATAAATATATTAAATAAATTATTGAAAAATAGAATTAATGATTTATAAATCATATAAAAATGATTGAAGTGTTATAAAAATATTTTAATTTATAGAATATAACTTTTGGATATTTTGTCATGAAAATATTAATGTTTTAATATTAATGACAATTATTTAATAATGATTTTAATTATTTTAAAATCATTTAAAAGTAATAATAAATTATTAAAATACCTTGAGATATTATAAATATATTATAATATTATGACATGTATTTCATTAATATTTAATATTAATGATAATGGAATATTGTGGTATTTAATTCATATAAATATGAGTTTAATGATTAAAAATTCATGATAAATGATAATAATTACCTGAAAATTATTACGAGCTTATGAAAAATATTTTGACTGATAAGAAAATTATCTAAGATAATTGTTTAGTGTTAGGCAGAGTTTAATTGAACTTAAACTCGATATTTATCCGACTGAGCCGTCGGGATGTCAGAATTGTGCCAAACTCGACTCGGACTGTAAAACTTTAACTTGAGGTTAGGTTATATGTGTTGTATAGACGAATAGGGTTGTGTGTTAATGTGTCTAGGTTATTTTTAAATATTTTGATGATATTATTCTAACTTAGAAATAAATATTATTAATATTAGGTCTTCAGACCAAGCTTATTGAATTGCATAGCGGTAATCAACGATTCAGGCAAGTTTTTCTTAACTCGACCTCGAGTTGTTTCATTCAAATATACTCATGGTTAATCATTACTGATTCCCATGTCTATGAATTATTTATTCGCACTGTGTGCATAATGCATGTATTCATCAGGTATGAAAGGCTGATCACCTTCATTACCATTCGGTCCAGATATAATTGCTATGTTCATGTTCAATGTTCGTTCAGCTATGAAAGTTTGTTCATTCTAGTTCTCAATTATATTGTAGAATTATAGCCAGCTTATTGTTCAATTCTTTCCATCATGATATATATCCTTAAATAAATTTATACTTGCTGGACAAACTTATGATCACGCTTGCTATATCATGATTAACATTGTAGATTAAGAAGCATACGTCGGATATAGGAAAGGATAAAGCCAAGTTCAGCTTGGGATTTTATATGCAGCTTAATTGTAATAGTATAGTATGATAATAATGTTATATGTTAGACAGGTTATGAATTGTGTATTAGTTAAGGTTACTCGACCTTGGGGAAATATTGTGTAAAGTTTAATGTATAAACAATTTATGTTTATATCTTTTGCAAATAGTTATAGAATGATTGTACCAGATCTGCGGTGATTCGGGACCCGAATTCGGGGCTTTGAAAGTTGGTATCAAAGCTGTTGGTTATAAACCTAGGGTATTGATACCTTAGTCTAATAACCGCAGTGATTAGGATAAGTACTAACTCAAATAGAGTTAGTGTGTCGGTAAGATTCAAAGATGAATCTTGGCGGGTTATAAAAGATAGAGAGTTCCCTAACTCCGATAATAAAGTTGAATAGTAGTGGTGAATAGATAGAGTCTAAAAGACTAAAAGTACTGTGATAGATGACTGAAAAAAAAAACGATCATAGTATAGAAATAAATCGTAATATATACGATGAGATCACCCCGTGATCTGATATAGATCAAGCAAATGATTGACAAGTTTATGGCAAGAATGTTCTGTGACAGTTGTACTATAAATTGATACAGATTCAATAAAGGATTATGAATACAAGTTGAATGAAATTCGTATTGAGAAGGGAGTTAAGATTAGGTGGGGATTTCAATTGAGGACTCATGTCGGCAACTGAGTTGTATGATTCCTTGTTATGGGCGGGGAATTGTACTTGGTGTAAAAACCACTTAGTTTCTGACACTGATAATCATTAAAATGTCTATGTCGCGCTATTTTCTATATGCATGTTAAGAGGGTGATTCCTTTCTCATGTGTATAACAGATAGATATGTTATAGGTAGAGAATATAAGGTTAAGCATGAGTTCTTAAAACTCATACTTATGGATGTTCGTGACTCATGATTATATGAAATGTTTATGAACCCTCTTAGCGAATGGATGCCAAAGGTCTGACTAGGACAATTCTTAAACTTATATGATTGTGGAAAGTTCCTAAACTCATAAGTGTGGTAAGTTTGATGAACTAGGTATAGTTTTGTGTGAATGGAGTATTGAGGATAATAGGAATAGATAGACTGTTTAAGAAATTGATCATTAGTGGAGACATAGGTTTTCCAAAACTCCTAGTTATGCTAAACTTCAAACTTTTTGGACATCAAGCTAACTACGCACTTTGTGCCTTTTTGAAAATGAATTTTTATTCTCAACTCTTGGTGACTATTGTGTATGCCTGAACTTCGGGCCACCTACACCTAGTTACTTGTTGAGATGATAAAACAGATTTACAAAGATTTTTTTAACGTTTTAAAGTACAGTCTATGCTATTTGTTTCGGCTAGACAATAATGATTTGAAATATCAAAAAATATTTTTATTTATCATTTATATACCATGTAACCTAGTGCAGAGATGATAAAAAGTTGATGGAGTTGTAAATGCAAGAATACTTAGTGTTGAATTTGATCTAAAATCGTTATTCCACTACTGTATGATGTGTTATGACAAAGTCACTCGATGACGACATCCTCAAACGGGCTATTAATACAGTACGGCATCATAACATCATTTTTAGACTGATTTTTCAAAATTTTAATTTGTCAACGGGGTTTTGGTTATACATTAATATTTCGATTGAAATTGATTATGGATATGAGTCTATGCTATTTGATTCGGCTAGACCAACTTTTATAAAAACTCTAAGTGTTCTTTGAAAATTCTTCCCGAACCAAATTATTTTGCTGCGGATTCCGATAAGACTGAGGTAAAATTTGTGCCTATAGAAATGATGAGAAACAGATCAGACTAGCAGTACTTAATAAGTACAGGGCATACTGGATTAATTACCCACTATGTCTATAAGTTATGATGGTTTGCCGATAAATTTTCATATAACCTTTGCGAAAATGACAGACAATGGTCTATATGACTCCTCAGCACAATTTGAATTTTTTTACTCTTGTGAGGAATGTATTGGGTAGCATGTGATGATGTGTATGAATGGTGTAAGTTGTATGGTATACGGTGTAAGTTAAATTTTGGGGACGAAATTATTAGAAGAAGGGGTGAATGTGACGACCCGAGAATTTATAAAAAATTATTTAAGTCTTAAATGATGGATTAAAGGTCAAATAATAAACATAGACAGAAAATAAGTGAATGAATTCGATATTTTCAGGACGGAATTTTGTGAATTTAAAATTTTTGTGGTGAATTATTCACGATTAAGAGTATACGTGAATATGTTCTGTGTATATGGTATTATATGTGAACAGAATGTGGTTAAGGGTCAAGGGTTGACCAAATAACCTATGTTAGTGTCAAACCCTAAAATTATATTTAGAACGCCCACGTTTAGTTAGAAAATTTTTACGATTTATAAGAAACACTAGAAATCGGTTCTGGAAACCCTAATTTAGATTTCGGGAATTTAAAACCCTAATTCGAATATTAAAATCCTAATTTGGGAATTTAAATTGTATGTATAAGGTTTTTGTATTTTAATTACAAACCTAATTAGGGATAACCCTAATGATTAATTAGATTCTTATAATTTAGAAACCCTAATTCTTGGATTATAAACCCTAGTGTACAATTATGAACCTAATTGCTAATTTAGCAATTTTAATTAGGAAATATAAATCCTAATTAGCAAACTTGAATTTATGATTAGGAAATCTTAATATAATTAGAAAATCCTAATTATAATTTAGAAATACTAAATTTCTATTTTTAAAACCTAAATCGAAAATCCTAGAAAGTTAATTTTTAAAACCATAGGTTTTAACCCTAAGGTCAAATCCTAAGGGTTTGCACAAGTTACTAAAATGCCCTTAAAATGTATGCAAAAAGTCTAAAATGCCCTTTGTGCATTATTGAAGGTAGCTTTCAATTATTGCCCTATTTGTAGTTGGGGACTAGCTAAGATACACCCATGTGCCTTAAAAATCAAAAGATCAACCATATATCACAGCCACAATATTGCTTCCAAATTTAAAAATAATTGAAGAGAGAGAAAGTTAACAAATAGTGCTAATTTGCTATCAAACTCTCAACCCACACTTTCTCTCTCTAGACTCACGAAAATATGAAGTATATCAGTTCCTAGAATGATCACAAGCAAGCTAAGAACATATCATGGATCGAAAATCAAGATCAAGGCTCAAAAAGGTATAAAAACCCTAAATCTTAAAAATTAGTGATCTTATGTTATATGTTATAATTTGTTGGTTAAAGTTGTGTATTAGGGTGTCTTTTAGTGATCTGGGTTGATAGGTCATGGATCTATAACATCTAGATGCACGATTTAGAAGTTATCAAAAATCTAGAAATCTGGAAAAGTGGTATCTGACAGTCAAATGTAAGGTCTCCTAGATCTATCTCTGTTTATGTTTTTAGAGTTTTAAATGTTTATATTCGTAGTATGATACGTGGGCTTTTATCTGAAACTCGAATCGGGGTCAGTTCATGTTCAGATTGAGAGTTATTGTTGGTCAAAACCCTTCGATTAGTTCCGCGAAATCGGTTTTCGGGTAACCCGAAACAGATTTTTCGACAAAGACATTTTGCAGGCCACGGATCTTGCTTGTGTTTATGTTTTAGACCATGTTGTTGCTTTAAGTTTGTTATGTGACATGTAGGTTACACAATCATGCTTCTAGATTACTCAGACCATTACAAGAATGTCAATTAATCGTGGTCAAACAGCCGTTGACCAACTTGACGGATGAAGATTTCTAGGAAACCCAGATCTTCAAGAATCGTTTCCTGAGCAACACTTTGACCAGCCTAAATCTTCCTTTGATGTTGTTTTTGAACTGATCTGATGGTATATAATTGTTCACTGACATCTCCACTACAAATAAGAACCTTAATATCACAAAAAACAGAACTGGATTGCAAGTTACAAGGATCGAAAGTAGTACCCATGAACTATTCTTCATTTCTGGAAAACCCAGAAATGAAGAACAGCTCTGACATGAGATTTGACAACCTATATCTCTCAGTTATGATGTTGGATTTCCATAAACATTGTTGATGTTTGTATAGTTACATTAATACTACAACATTGATGCTTGAAACGGTCCAGAAAACCTTAGGATCATGGGACAATTTATGGTCAAACCAAGCGCCTCGAACTCTGACATGAGTTTCTGGGTTTGGGTTTAAGAACACCAAGAACACCATTAGCGACGGATTTGTCGCTTAAAGCCCCTATAACAACAGTTAATTTCGGAAATTAATTACTTTAATTAATTAATTGATAAAAATGGTTTTTAATTATTAAAAATATAAAATAAATTACTAAAAATTATTTTAAAGTTCAAAAATTAGTTTTTAATAATTCAGAGTATATTTCATAAATATTTAATATTTTTGGAATATTAATGGTATTTATTTTGTTATAAGATTAAATTAATTAGTTAAAAATGATTTTTAATACATGAAAAATAATGAAAAATTATATTATGATATAAGAAAATATTTTAAGTTATATTTAATGGCTTTTAATATTTTGTGATGAATTTCATTAATTAATTAATATTAATGATAATTAATTTATTTAATAAATATATTAAATAAATTATGGAAAAATAGAATTAATGATTTATAAATCATGTAAAAATGATTGAAGTGTCATAAAATATTTTAAGTTATAGAATATAACTTTTGGATATTTTGTCATGAAAATATTAATGTTTTAATATTAATGATGCAGTTATTTAATAATGATTTTAATTATTTTAAAATTATTTAAATGTAATAATAAATTATTAAAAATACCTTGAGATATTATAAATATATTATAATATTATGACATGTATTTCATTAATATTTAATATTAAATAAATATTAATGATAATGGAATATTGTGGTATTTAATTCATATAAATACGAGTTTAATGATTAAAAATTCGTGATAAAATATTTGGCTGATAAGAAAATTATCTAAGATAATTGTTCAGTGTTAGGCAGAATTTAATTGAACTTAAACTCGATATTTATCCAACTGAGCCGTTGGGATGTCAAAATTATGCCAAACTCGACTCGGACTGTAAAAGTTTAACTTGAGGTTAGGTTGTATGTGCTGTATAGACGAATAGGGTTGTGTGTTAATGTGTCTAGGTTATTTTTAAATATTGTGATGATATTATTCTAACTTAGAAATAAATATTATTAATATTAGGTCTTCAGACAAAGCTTATTAAATTGCATAGCGGTAATCAACGGTTCAAACAAGTTTTTCTTAACTTGACCTCGAGTTGTTTCACTCAAATATACTTGTGGTTAATCATTACTGTTTGCCATGTCTATGAATTTTTTATTCGCACTCTGTGCATAATGCATGTATTCATCAGGTATGAAAGGCTGATCACCTTCATTACCATTCGGTCTAGATATAATTGCTTTGTTCATGTTCAATGTTCGTTCAGCTATGAAAGTTTGTTCATGCTAGTTCTCAATTATATTATAGAATTATAGTCAGCTTATTGTTTAATTCTTTCCATCATGATATATATCCTTAAATAAATTTATACTTGCTGGGCAAACTTATGCTCACCCTTGCTATATCATGATTAACATTGCAGATTAAGAAGCATACGTCGGATACAGGAAAGGATAAAGCCAAATTCAACTTGGGATTTTATATGCAGCTTAATTATAATAGAATAGTATGATAATAATGTTATATGTTAGATAGGTTATGAATTGTGTATAAGTTAAGGTTACTCGACCTTGGGAAAGTATTGTGTAAAGTTTAATGTATAAATAATTTATGTTTATATCTTCCGCAAATAGTTATAGAATGATTGAACTGGATCCGCGGTGATTCAGGACCCGGATTCGGGGCTTTCACAGCTTCCCCCTTTCTGCCCTTCCTGACCGGTCTTCTTTTCTTATTTAAATCGCGCGATGGCTTCATTGCCTCCTTCGGTAATGATATCCCTTTTCAAAAGATTAGAGTAAGTTTTGATCTTCAACACAGCCACTGCCTTCTACACCCATGGTTTCAGTCCTAATTCAAGCCTTCTTGCCTTCCGGGCCTCCATGTCAACCTGATGTGAAGCGAATCGGGCTAACTCGTTAAATCTTACCGCGTATTCAGCGACAGACAGACTACCTTGCTTCAGTTCCAGAAACATAACCTCCATATCTTGTTGCGTATTCTCCGAGAAGTAATTCTCAAGGAATAACTCCTTCGTTTGCTCGGACCCTATTGGCTTTCCACCAATAGTTAGCTTCTCCTTTCATCATGAAAGTGGCAAAACTCGTCTTCTGTTCTTCGGCCACACGTGCAACCTCGAACACTTTCTCCATCTCTTCTATCCATGTCTGGGCTTCAATTGGGTCCAGGTTTCCTCGGAACTCCGGTGGTCCTACCAATTTAAAGTCCTTAAAGCTAGCCAAGTGTTGTCTTGGCTGCCCTGCTGCTGGTGGGGGTTTGTTTTGCATTGCCCTCGTTAACAGGTTAACGAAGTTCTACATTGGGTCGACATTTGCCCCTCCACCACTGTTAACGAATCCTTCCTCCCTCTAATTCCACAGAATTCTCCTAGGCGGCATGATCTAAGGAAAGGAAGAAAATTATTAGGCTTTATGTGATATGCTATTCATGTTAGCATTAAGAAGTTTAAGACGTCTATCAATCATTTTTGATTTAAATAAACCACTTCATTATCACAGTAAAACTCGATGGATTTTCTCAACCCATCACTTATATACTCTACTTGAGTTTTCTACTAAGGTTATAACTTAGGTTTCGCATTCCTAACGTTTATAACCTACTTCTCTTATACCAACCTGTGACGCCTCCAAATTCGGGTCCTCTGACCCCGGTTCGGTCATCACAATAAACTACAAACATTCACCTCTAAACAACATACGATAACTAAAATGCGGAATATAATAAACGTACGTCGTTTATTCAAAAGGTGTTACTAGTCCCAAGATATGATAACCTTAATATCATTCTACAAGCATACCCTAAAATAACATTAGGGTTCATATTACATAATAGTAATTTAAACTAAGCATAAGGTAAAGTTTTCTCCTTGCCACTACTCTACATCTTTCCTTTACCCTTGTCCTTCCCTGAGGTCTCGGGCTTAGCTGCAATATAATTCATGATATAGCACGGATGAGAAACAAGTTTGCTCATAAATTTAAGTACAACAATAAGGATATATCATGATTAATGGAAATATATCTGGCAATGAATTCAACAATATGAATATCTGACGGATTCAACAATATGAATATTTGAAGGATTCAATAATATGAATATCATAAGCAAAGATAATGATTGCTTTTAGAATGACTGCTAGTCAAATAGACTTTGAACTATAACACTCCAATGGAATCAATAGCTAATTGAACCTTGATTCATCGGCTCTGAGACTAAGTACTTGAAGGGATCAGCCTCACGTACACTATGTATATGCATAACATTTAAATCTGCTCTATGTATCTTGTATTAGATACCTGGGGTACTCCCCTATCATTGAAGGGGTGTTCTTTTAGTCTAAGAATCCTTACCATCAATTGGTTTAGATAGCTTTTATAAAACTTCATACTCTTGTCTAACCGAACAAAAGTTCAGACTCTATCCAACACAGTTCAAGAATTATTGAACTTTAAATGATGTACAAGTCCAAGACTATACAAATTCAAGTGCACTAAGTGCGAATATCAATAATATCGATGTGGAATAATCA
Source organism: Panax quinquefolius (assembly GCA_020205615.1). Lineage (NCBI taxonomy): Eukaryota > Viridiplantae > Streptophyta > Magnoliopsida > Apiales > Araliaceae > Panax > Panax quinquefolius. The sequence goes on from JAINUW010000319.1 coordinate 190,596, forward strand.
TCGAACAGGGGAACACCATCCCTGGGAGGTTGTGACACCCCCAAATCCGGGTACTTCAATTCCACGAGATTTGGTGTTCACTGTATAAATATCATCTATCTATCTACCCATAATAAATGCAAACCATGCAATAGATAGAAATAATAATAAATCTCCCCTTATGGGGTTACATCAACTACATAATAAATACAATCCCAGGTTACTCCAACCTTAAACATCTGTGCGGAATCATAAACAATTAAGTCTTAAACAACATCATTAACTTAAGTCTAACTTAAATACATCATCAAATAAAATAACGAGTCTTCAACACTTGCTAACTTTGCCCTTGCCTTTACTAGTGGAAGGTTAAATTCGGTTCTTTCGTTCTTAATCGCAATGTTATTATTAAGCAAGAGTGAGCACTAATGCCCACAAGTATAATAATGAAATAACAAAGTATAATAACATGCGAGTAAATCAAAGACATACGAATAAAAGCTCAACTTTTGAATCAAGAATGAATAACAAAAACAAAAGAATTACGAGGGTCATAAGACCTTGAACTATGTCCTAGGTTATCAAGGGTTATACTTGAAACCTTTAACGAATATAAGACTATGGACCTTTCTACTCGTACTAGGGGGATCATACTTAGTACAATCATCGTGCTAATATCTTAACGCTAACGCATAAGTAAATCCCTTTGCAGGGTTGTTCATCTCAGTTTGACATTCGAGTCCGCACCAAAAGAAGTTTGGTTTGGACAATTCATCAAGGGTTCGGAAATTTAGAACGCTCATCAACTATGGACTAGTCGAATCAATAAGGGTTCACTAGTCTAATAAGGTTCAATAATAATGATATTCAAATTGAATAATAATCTCGTGAAGTATACAATAGACAATTATTGTATAAGCTGAATCATGCTTTGAAAAGATAATCAATCTTTAATATAACATTTGAACATGAATAATAATAATGATAATTTACTCGAGGTAAAATAATAATGAGTAGGGTTAGAAAACTTGCAATGCGTAGGCTAAGCGATTACTACTTCCGCTCACCACAAATCCTACACACATACCATATGTATTCACGACATTCATTAGTTACATTTTCACTTAATTATTTAATATAAACTCCACTTTATTTAACAAATCATTACCCTTCTAATTTAATTACTTAATTAAATTAGAATATTTTCATTCTCTTCTTATTATTACACTCGAATAAATTATTTCATAATAATTTCCATCGAATATTTAATTTATTCCATAATATCTCAATTAAAATATTTAATTTATTTTATAAATATTTTAATAATAATTTCATCGAATATTTATTTTATTCCATAATATCTCAATTAAAATATTTAATTTATTTTATAAATATTTTTTAATAATAATTTTATCGAATATTTATTTTATTCCATAATATCTCAATTAAAATATTTAATTTATTTTATAAATATTTTAATAATAATTTTCATCGAATATTTATTTTATTTCATAAATATCTTAATTAAAATATTTAATTTATTTTATAAATATTTTAATAATAATTTTCATCAAATTATTATTATTATTATTTTTATTTATTTATTTATTTTTTTGATCCGTGACGTATGGTAATTTAGTTTAGTAGCATGCACGGAAGCGGGTTACCAGAGCTCATTTTGCGGTTCTCGATTCTGCGATTCTGCGATTCATGAACATATAAGGCCAAATTAGGCCAAAATCAATCACACGTAAAATTATACATGAATATGGCCATAACTTCCAATTAGTTATTTTCTTTTACACGAATTTAGACTTACCCAATCATTGTAATACATATATAATCATTACTTAACCCATCTAGCATGATTTTTAACATGTTACAACACATAATTTGCAAAATCAACACATTTACTTTCACTGTTCTTGATGTTCTTGAAGGTTTTGAAAATAAAACATGAAAATTGTCACTACGGATTCGTTATAACACTGAATCCGTTTATTTAAATTTTGGTCTCTTCGTATCAACATGCATAACAACATACAAGTGTAAAATTTAGGGATAATATACGATCAATACATAAAATACCACGTATAAGGCCATATGGCCAAAACCCAAACTCTGTAAATTTTGAAATAGCAAGTCATCGTATTATGAAACTTATGATATGGTTTACAAAATATATATAATTAAATACGATGTGATGTGCCATAACACATACAAAACCCATAATCATTACTCCTATCTCAATTATAGAGGCTTTACAGTATGAATGAAAGCCATTTTCATAAAACTCAAATAACCTAAAAATAGAATTTGGTTTGGAGAAATTACCCAGAGTATAGATTAAGAAGAGGTGATCCAAGATGATCCTTTCACAATTACCTGATGATTACACACTCACAATATCTCTAATTCTCACAAATTTTCTTTGATAAATTCTCAATCTCTCTCCCTCTCTGCTCTTCCAGACTTATAATAATAAAAGAAAAGAAAAGAGAACGTCGTATTATAAGAACTCAACTGACGCGCAATAATGGTCAGTTAACCCAGTCATGGGTAACTACTAGTAACCCCCACTAAGGCCATGTTTGGCTAGCATAATAGATTTCAAAACTCCTTTAATTTAATAAAGCTTTATCATATAGTTTAATTCACGTCACACCCACTTGCACAATAATTCATATATCTTATTTAATATAAATAAAATATAATAACTTCTCATAAATTCACATAGTCATATATTTAATTTTCTCATTAATTAATTATTCTCTAATTAATAAATAAATTAATTAGAATACCATCATGCTTAATTAAATAATTCATTTAATTCAATAAGATGACATAATTACATACTTGATAATAAAAACTCTCTACATTAATTTAATAAATGTAACACATATAATTAAATTAATCTACCATAATTGCGTCAATTAATTATATAATCTAATTATTAAATCATCAAAAAATATTTATTTAATTCAATAAATATTAAAATTAATTACAAAATTCTCGTTCGTCACATCTTTCCCCCCTTAAAAGGATTCTGTCCCCAGAATCACGACTCAATAAATTTGACCCGTTACATTCTCCCCCTTACAAAGATTCTCCTTCCTGTAATTACATACATAATTAAGTAAATAAATGAGGGTAATTCTTCATCATATTCTCTTCGAGTTCCCACGTAGCTTCGTCAGCATTGTGGTTCCTCCAAATTACCTTAACAGAAGGTATAACTTTATTTCTGAGAACTTGTTCTTTTCGGTCGACAATTTGGACAGGAATTTCTTCGTAAGATAAGTCTTTCTCAAATGTAGGGGTTTATATTCAATTACATGCTTGTAATCGGCCTTGTAGGGTCGTATGTCTGTAAACATGGAAGACGTTGTGGACATTCTCGAGTGTTGGAGGTAAGGGCTACCTCAGACGCAACTTCTTCGATTCTTCTCGAGACTTCAAAGGGTCCAATGAATCTTGGGCTCAATTTCCCTTTCTTTTCGAACTCGATCTTCCCTTCCGGGAGAGACCTTCAAGAAAACATAACTACCGATTCAAACTCGATATTTTTACGATGTGGATGGCGTATTTCTTCTGTCGATCTTGAGTTGCTACCGATCGTGCTCGGATCACTTTGACTATTTATGCCGTCTTGCTTTGTACCAACCTCGCCCTAGCAATTGTCTTTCACCAACTTCATCCCAAAGAAAGCGGAGTTCGCACTTTCTGCGTATAACGCTTACGTCGTATAGCAAGATGCCTATACTAGCGTGGGTAGCTGTTGTTGTGGTGAACTCTACTAACGAGTAGGTGATCATCCCAATTTCCTTTGAAGTCCATCACATGGGCTCTCAAAGATATCTTCTAATGTTTAAATCGTTCTCTCTCTCTCGTAAAATCTGTTTGAGGGTGGTAAGTCAGACTCATTCGCAATTGCGTACTCCATGCATTCTCAAGACGTTTCGAAATTTGATGTGAAGCGCGGATCTCTATCGAAACAATTGACAATACGGCAAGACTCCGTGTCTCAAACAATCTCTTTCAAATATAACCTTGCCAACCGATCTAAGTTGAATCTAATTTTGATTGGAAGGAAGTGTGCGATTTAAATCGATTCAATAACGATAACCCATCTTTGCGTCGTAGCCTTTACGAGTCGCTTCGGAAGGCCAACCACGAAGTCCATTGTAATATGTTCCCATTTTCATTTCGGGATTTCTAATGGTTGTAGCAATCCACTCGGTCTCGATGTTTCGCTTTTACTTTTCGATGTGTCGACACTTGGCAACACATTCTCGCAACATCACGCGTTTCAAATTCGGCCACCGAAATGTTGTCGAAGATCTTGATACATCTTTGTACTACCGGGTGAATCGAATATCTCGAACTATGAGCCTCACTCGTAATTTCTTCCTTAATTTCTTATCTTTGCGAGAATCCAGATTCTATTTTCAAATTTCAGTATTCCTTCCTTATCCATCTTAAATCTTGGTTCGGTTCCTTCAGATATCTTCTTTGTCACCTTTTTACATTCTTCATCCTCAAGCTGAGCCTCCTTTACTTTATCTAGTAGAGTTATGCGGGATTGCATCCGAAATAGCTTCTCATCAATCTCCATAGAATACTTCACTTCCAACTCCGGTTTCTCCATTTACGTAATTAGCTCCTCTGACGAGCGATTAACATCATCAATTTCTCACGACCCTTTCTACTTAAGGCGTCGGTAACCACATTGCTTTCCGGATGGTATAAAATCTCACAGTCGTAATCCTTAATTAATTCCAACCATCTTCTTTGACGCATGTTCAAATCCTTCTGTGTAAAAATATATTTCGGACTCTTGTGGTTCGTATATATTTCACACTTCTCCCCGTATAGATAGTGCCTCCAAATTTTTAGAGCAAAAACAACTACAAATTAACTCCAAATCATGGGTCGGGTAACCCTTCTCGTAATCCTTCAATCGCTTAGTGATGCATACGTTAATGACTTTCCGTTTTGCATCGAAAGACACGCCCAAGTCCTTTATGCGATGCATCACTATAAACAACAAAATTTCTGTATCCTCCGGAAGAGATAACACGGTAGTACTCAACCTCTTCTTCAATTCTTGAAAACTTTCCTCACACTTATCCGTCCAAACAAAATTCACAGCTTTTCGAGTTAAATTCGTTAACGGAGTTGCGATCTTGGAAAAGTCTTGTATGAACCTTCTATAATATCCTATCAATCCAAGAAAACTTCGACTCGAGATGGCGTCCTCGGTGATCCCGATTAATCACGGCCGACTTTGGATGGATCTACCAAAATTCATTTTTATCGATCACGTGCCCAAGAAATTGCACTCGTTCAATCCAAAATTCGCATTTCGAAAACTTTGCATACAACTTTTCCCTTCTCAATACTTCCGACGTTAATCTCAAATGCTCTTCGTGTTCTTCTTTGGTTTTTGAATAGACCAAAATGTCATCTATAAATACCACTACAAACTTGTCCAAAAACGGCTTGAACACACCATTCATTAGTCCCATAAATGTTGCAGGAGCATTCGTAAGACCAAACGACATTACTAAAAATTCGTAGTGACCGTATCGTTTTCTGAACACAGTCTTTGGTACATCCTCCGACCTCACCTTCAATTGATGATAACCGCTTCTCAAGTCTATCTTGGAAAAGTACCTCGCTCACTTCAATTGATCAAACAGGTCGTCGATCCTCGGTAATGGATATCTGTTCTTAATCGTGACCTTATTCAGTTCTCTGTAGTCAATGCAGAGTCGCATCGATCCATCCTTCTTTTTCACAAACAACACCGGCGCTCCCCACAGCGATACGCTTGGTTGAATGTACTTCTTGTCCAACAATTCTTGTAGTTGTACCATTAATTCCTTCATCTCTCTCGGTGGTATTCATTCGGTATGGTGCCTTCGATATTGGAGCGGTTCCGGGCGCCAAATCGATTACGAAATCTACCTCTCTATCTGGTGGAAGTCCTGGTAAATCGTCTGGAAATACGTCGACGAAGTCCCTCACAATCAGTATTTCTTCTACCTTCGGATTCTCTTTTCGACTATCGACTATGTAAGCTAAGTATCCTACACAGCCTTGTCTTAACAACTTCCTGGCCTGCATCATCGTCAGACAACTCGCTTGTCTAGGCGACTTGCTACTATAAAACACAACCTTTGATGGAGTCATAAGGTTAATACGCTTCTTTTGGCAATCAATTCTGACCCCGTAATTGAATAACCGATCCATTCCCAAAATAACGTCAAATTCCCCAAGTCGAATAGGGATAAGATCTACGTTCATGATATTACCCTTAATATCCACTCTACGAGTTCTTAAACACGCATTTAATGTGAATTATCTCTATTCACAATTTCTATATTCATGGGATATTCCAACTAATCCATAAGCAAATCTAAACTATTAGCAAAGTCTTGGATATAAAGGAACAAGTAGCTTTTCGAATCAAATAAAACATAAGCATTAATTTCATTGATCGGAATGATACGACACCACATCACGAGGATCGGATTGCATCCCTGCACCGTCATATTGAAAGTCCAAGGCGATTCATTTCGGGTTTGTTGCGGTTGGTCGGTGATGGTTAAGGCATTTCCACTGTTATTTCCCCGGTTTCCTCCTGATCTTGACCCTCCCGATCCCTTCTTGGGACAATCTCTTGCCAGATGGTCCTTCGAACCACAAGTAAAACAAGCACCCTTCTTTGGGTTTGGACAGTTTGGTGCTATGTGGCCTTCCTGTCCACAATTGTAGCACACTCTTTTTCCTTTTATACAAACTCCCAGATGGGCTTTCCCGCAAGTCGGGCATGCTTCGATTCATTTCTTCTGACTACCTTACTGATTCCCCGATAATGAGCTGTCGTTCTACCTTTTCTTCTGATTGAAATTTCCACCTCCTGTGCCACTTCCACTGACCTTGTTATTTCCTTCACCTTCACTCTTCTTCTTCTTTTGATCTTGATTGTACTTGGTTATCGCATCACTTCCTCCTTCAGTGAGGATGGCCTTTTCCAGTACTCCAGCAAACGTGTTTAGCTGAAACATTGATACCTTGTTGTACACCCAAGGCTTTAGTCCTTATTCAAACCGTCTCGCCTTCCTCTCATCCGTGTGAACTTGATACGGGGCAAACCTTTCCAATTCGTTGAATTTAGCCGCATAGTCAGGCACATATTTCCCTGCTTCAACTTTGGAAATTGAACCTCCATCTGGTTCTGTGAACTAGTTGGGAAATACATTTCAAAAAACATCTCTTTAAATCTCTCCCATGTAATTATACCTTCACCTCCTCGCACTTTGTTTGCTTGCCACCAATAGCTAGCCTCAGACTTCAACATAAACGTTGCAAAAGCGGTCTTCTGGTCTTCTCTAACCCTAGCAACGTCGAAAACCTTCTCCATTTCCATAACCCACGTTTGAGCCTCGATTGGGTTCATGGAACCTTTGAACTCTGGCGGTCCCACCGCCTTGAAGTCTTTAAACATTGTGTTTGGTGGAGCTTGCGGTTGATTATTCATGGCTCCAGTCAGTAAGTTCACCAACTGTTGAACGGGATTAGCGTTGGCATTATTGTTATTATTGGTTGACTCTTACGGTAGGGTGACGTTGTTGTCTTCTCTCTTGGCGGCATTTTTACATTAAATAAACGCTTATTAGAACTTTATTTATTTCTCTAAATAGTTAAGGCATTACTTAACAATTTAACATATTCATTTAACACATCATCTCAAACAACTTGATATATTTTCATTCAAATCAAAAGTTTTAACATTAAATGATAGCATAATCGCTATTTACATCAACTATCCTGGAATAAAGAATCCACAGGATTAAAACATTCAAATATTCTTTCATTCATAAACACGTCGAATTTACATCTAAAAACTAATTAAGTTTTTTACATAATTAAGCAAATCATATCACCGCTTAGGTTAAGTCTTTGAATAGCCTTGCTACGCTCCTCTTCTAAGATGTGATACATCGTCCTGCGATCCATCATGTACAATGGTAGTCCTTGAACTGGGATTGGGTACCTCAAAACTCGATCTTGGGTTTCATTCATTGCCTTGTTAAGTGTAGAGTACGTTTCCCCAATCTTCGCTTTCTTTCAGACGACTATCATCCTCTCAGACGATCATTTCGACGCGATTCTCTTTTGACCTTTTCCTGCTTTATGTTCAAATTTCGGAGGTTTCCTTGAGTTCCTTCTTGATTTCTCTATCTCCTGGTCTTATCTTGATTTGACCCTTCTCATGGACCAAATCCCATTCTACATTTGCGGTCGAGAGTGAAGAGTCGAAATCTCCTCTCCTTCTCCTCTAGAGAGTAATATCTTTGAATAACCGCTTCGCTCAATCAAATCATGGACCTCGTCTCGTAACTCCACGTTACGGCGTATAACGTGTCATACATCTCAAAGATCAACGGTGTACCAAGTGGTAACTCCTCTTCTTCCTCTTCCTCTTCCTCAACAAATTCCTCCTCGGGATCCTCCTCGGAGATCGGTCTAAGGCTCATGCTCCCGACCAACAACGGTGATCAATGGAGATGACTCCCTCTGTACCACCGTTTGCTCCCTAACGACATGAATGTCTGGGGCTCCTCCTCCTCTGTCATACTTATAGGTACACGGGGTTCTTCCTCCCCACTTGACTAGCTTCTCCAACATTCGACATCCCGACACAAAATTTTAAGTTTTAGTTACTAAGTCATATCATCTAACGATACTTTAACACATAAACACATAAGGTCTTTTATTATCTTCAATGAATTACATAAATTCATTTCTTATAACTCGATAAGAGTTTTCCATCACTATCTTCTTTTCTATAAGGCTACTACCTAAGGTTGTTCCCCACCTAAGGTTCATAACCTACGACTTCGATACTAACTTGTGACACCCCCAAACCAAGGTACTTCAATTCCACGGGATTTGGTGTTCATTATATAAATATCATCTATCTATCTACCCATAATAAATGCAAACTATGCAATAGATAGAAATAATAATAAATTTCCCTTATAGGGTTACATCAACTACATAGTAAATACAATCCCAGTTACTCTAACCTTAAACATCCGTATGAATCATAAACAATTAAGTCTTAAACAACATCATTAACTTAAGTCTAACCTAAATACATCATCAAATTAAATAACAAGTCTTCAACACTTGCTAACTTTGCCCTTGCCTTTACTAGTGGAAGGTTCGTCAGTTCTTTCGTTCTTAACTGCAATGTTATTATTAAGCAAGAGTGAGCACTAATGCCCACAAGTATAATAATGAAATAACGATTATAATAATATGCGAGTAAATCAAAGACATCGAATAAAAGCTCAACTTTTGAATCAAGAATGAATAACAAGAAACAAAAAAGAATTCGAGGGTCATAAGACCTTGAACTATGTCCTAGGTTATCAAGGGTTATACTTGAAACCTTTTTGATCATAAGACTATGGACCTTTCTACTGCATACTTGGGGGATCGACCCTTAGTGCAATCTTGTGCACAATATCTTAACGCTTAACGATAAGTAAATCCTTTGCGGGGTTGTTCATCTCGATTTGACATTCGAGTCCGCACTAAAAAGGAAGTTTGGTTTGGACAATTCATCAAGGGTTCGGAAATTTAGAACGCTCATCAACTATGGACTAGTCGAATCAATAAGGGTTCGCTATATTCAAATTGAATAATAATCTCAGGAAGTATACAATAGGACAATTATTGTATAACTGAATCATGCTTTGAAAAGATAATCAATCTTTAATATAACATTTGAACATGAATAATAATAATGATAATTTACTCGAGGTAATTAATAAACTTGAACAATAATGACAAGTAGGGTTAGGAAACTTGCCTCGTGCGTAGGCTAAACGATTACTACTTCCGTTCACCACAAATCCTACACACATACCATATGTATTCACGACATTCATTAGTTACATTTTCACTTAATTATATAATATAAACTCCACTTTATTTAATAAATCATTACCCTTCTAATTTATTTACTTAATTAAATTAGAATATTTTCATTCTCTTACTATTATTACACACTCGAATAAATTATTTCATAATAATTTCCATCGAATATTTAATTTATTCCATAATATCTCAATTAAAATATTTAATTTATTTTATAAATATTTTAATAATAATTTTCATCGAATATTTATTTTATTCCATAATATCTCAATTAAAATATTTAATTTATTTTATAAATATTTTAATAATAATTTTCATCGAATATTTATTTTATTCCATAATATCTTAATTAAAATATTTAATTTATTTTATAAATATTTTAATAATAATTTTCATCGAATATTTATTTTATTTCATAAATATCTCAATTAAAATATTTAATTTATTTTATAAATATTTTAATAATAATTTTCATCAAATTATTATTATTATTATTTTATTTTTTATTTATTTATTTATTTATTTTCTACTTGCTGTATGGGTAATTTAGTTTGGTAGCTTGCTCGGGGGGGGGTTACTGAGCTCATTTTCTCGATTTTAGCATAGCTCGCAGTCATGAACATAACAAGGCCAAATTAGGCCAAAATCAATCACACGTAAAATTATACATGAATATGGCCATAACTTCCAATTAGTTATTTTCTTTTACACGAATTTAGACTTACCCAATCATTGTAATACATATATAATCATTACTTAACCCATCTAGCATGATTTTTAACATGTTACAACACATAATTTGCAAAATCAACACATTTACTTTCACTGTTCTTGATGTTCTTGAAGGTTTTGAAAATAAAACATGAAAATTGTCACTACTGGATTCGTTATAACACGTAATCCGTTTATTTAAATTTTGGTCTCTTCAGTATCAACATGCATAACAACATACAAGTGTAAAATTTAGGGATAATATACGATCAATACATAAAATACCACGTATAAGGCCATATGGCCAAAACCCAAACTCAGTAAATTTTGAAATAGCAAGTCATCGTGATTATGAAACTTATGATATGGTTTACAAAATATATATAATTAAATACGATGTGATGTGCCATAACACATACAAAACCCATAATCATTACTCCTATCTCAATTACAGAGGCTTTACAGTATGAATGAAAGCCATTTTCATAAAACTCAAATAACCTAAAAATAGAATTTGGTTTGGAGAAATTACCCAGAGTATAGATTAAGAAGAGGTGATCCAAGATGATCCTTTCACAATTACCTGATGATTACACACTCACAATATCTCTAATTCTCACAAATTTTCTCTGATAAATTCTCAATCTCTCCCTCTCTCTTCTTCCAGACTTAGAATAATAAAAGAAAAGAAAAGAGAACGTCGTATTATAAGAACTCAACTGACGCACGCAATAATGGTCAGTTAACCCAGTCATGGGTAACTACTAGTAACCCCCACTAAGGCCATGTTTGGCTAGCATAATAGATTTCAAAACTCCTTTAATTTAATAAAGCTTTATCATATAGTTTAATTCACGTCCACACCCACTTTATAATAATTCATATATCTTATTTAATATAAATAAAATATAATAACTTCTCATAAATTCACATAGTCATATATTTAATTTTCTCATTAATTAATTATATTAAATTATTAAATCTCTAATTAATAAATAAATTAATTAGAATACCAACATGCTTAATTAAATAATTCATTTAATTTGATAAGTGACATAATTACATACTTGATAATAAAAACTCTCTACATTAATTTAATAAATGTAACACATATAATTAAATTAATCTACCACAATTGCGTCAATTAATTATTTAATCTAATAATTAAATCATCAAAAAATATTTATTTAATTCAATAAATATTAAAATTAATTACAAAATTCTCGTTCGTCACAGAGGTACCAAAATAGATGTTTTGAGTAGCTTCTCTTTGATTGTAAGGAAGGCTTTTTGCCACTCATCATTCCATTTCATGGAGAAGTTCTTCCTTAATAACTTGAAGATAGGCTCATAGGTTACTGTGAGTTGGGAAATGAATCGGCTGATGAAATTAATTCTTCTCAAAAATCCTCGTATTTACTTCTTTATCTGAGGAATGGGCATTTTTGGTGATGGCCTTGATTTTGGTGGGATCCAGCTCAATCCCTTTGTGGTTGACTAGGAATCCTAGCTACTTGCCTAATCAACTTCAAGTTTTACTTACGCAACTTGTTGAAGAGCTTTCTGAGATGGTCTAGGTGGTCTTTCTCCCTTCGGGACTTGACAATGATGTCATCCATATAGATCTTTATCTTCTTGTGCATTAGATCATGGAAAAGAGGCATCATGGCTCGCTGGTAGGTAGCTTCGGCATTGATAAGGCCAAATGAAAACTGTCTGTAGCAAAAGGTTCTCCAAGGCATGATGAATGCAGTTTTCTCACGATCCTCTTTAGCAACCATGATTTGATGATACCTCGCAATGTAATCAACAAAGGAGTACATGTCATATTGCACTGTATTGTCAATGAGTATGTGGATGAATGACACGAGAAAGTTATCTTTAAGACATGCTTTATTCAAATCCCTATAATCCATGCAAACTCGCACCTTCCCTCCGGGTTTAGGTACGGGGACTATGTTAGATAGCCACTCCGGGTATATTGACACCATGATGATGTCGACTTGAAATTGTTTCACAATTTCTTCCTTAACTTTGAAACTCCACTTAGGTTTTAATCGCCTGAGCTTCTACCTGACTGGCTTGAATCCCTCGTTGATGGGAAGGCGATGAATGACAATGTCAGTGGACAAACCGACCATGTCTTTGATAAGTAGATTTTATACCTACTTATCTGGTATCTATTACTTAAAGTATTTGCTTAATCTCATGTTTTCCAGTTACTTTTCATGCATTTTGTATTCATTTTGTAGATTTTATGCTTGGGAGCTGTGTGAGCGAATATTGGTATGAAAACGCAAAGAAAAGCAATCCAAACATCATTTGGGCTTTCATGTTCATTTCATGTTCTTGGCTTGGAACTTGGATGATGTTTTAGAGCTTCTTCTTATATTTTTGGAAAATATTGAATCATTCCAATCAGAGTTTGGATGCAAGAGTTATGACATTTGTACCAACGGACGTCGTTGAACTTCACTATTTTGGGTGGCCATTTTTATAACAGTCACTTTCAACCCAATTTCGACCTTCATCCGTTTATTATTTCTCAATTCTTAAAGAATGAAAATTTTAGAGATTGTCGAGAGCTTCAATTTGATAGGTTGCAAGACCCGTAAATCCTCCCAGATCAAAAGTTATAGCCATTTTACCAGAGGACACTGCAGCAGAAAATTTCCAGAAACAGCAGCATAGCAAGCCGGGGCTTGCTCCTTTATGCCTAATAACCTAGCTGAGGCAGGGGGTCCTTAGTTCAAAACAACAGCATAGAAAGCCGGGGCTGGCCCCTCAAAGCATAAAATCCCAGCTGAGGCTGGGGTACACGAAGGAATGGTTCGAGCCGTTTGATTCAAGGACTTCTAAGAGGACTTAAAGACATATAAAGAGGCATATAAAAGGAGGAGAATCACAGGGATTTAAGGAGAAGGGAAAGATTCCATTAGATTAGATTAGATTAGATTAGATTAGATTAGATTAGATTAGGCCAAAACCTTAGTTCTTAGGAGATTTGGAGAATGAACCAACTTGGATACCATTGAAGATCAAGAGCAGGAGCTTGAGAAAGATGGGGATTTGCTGACAATAGATTTATTCTTCACTCTACTCTTATTTTTGTCTTTCAATGTTATTTCAAGTGTGGATTCTTAGTTTTAATTCAATGAACTAATTCTTTATTTGAGATTAAAATGGATCTTATTGTGTAGTTTATTTTAATATGCTTCGCTATCAATTATTATGTTCTATTGTGAGAACTGTCTATTGTGATTTGGAAATAATTGCTTAATTACCTAGCTAACAATTACCATGATAATCTATATGAACTCGAGAGATGAAGTATAGATTTAGATCTAATCATGATAGCATGTGTTTTTGATTTCTGCATAAATGGAATTCATGAATCGTGTTTAGGATAGAGATATGCCTTTACGCCATATGTAATCTTATAGAGAACTTGTGCTTTAAATCTTTTTTAATTGTAATTCACATAGAGATATAGTGGATTAGTTAATTAGGGTGTCTTGCTTAATTATGTCATCTGTGGTTTTAAGTGAGTATGCGTATAGTGCATCGAGAGGTGGTTTTATCTGTTTAGTGTTCTTGATTAACAATTCAGGATAGAAAATAATTGACGAGAAGTGTGTTAACTTAAATGAAGCAATAAGTGAAGTTATGATCTTAAATCTCTATAATCTGATTTGTAATTAGTGGTAATTAGAATTAGTTTAATTAAGTAATTTACTTTATAACATTAAATTGATTGTTTAAATAAAATTAGTTTGGTTAAGAGTTAGTATTTGATAATTTGTATTAATAATTCCTCGTGGGAACAATACTCTACTTTAACTGTATTACTTGTTGACCACGTATACTTGTGTGTTGTGCGTAATTAGATTTTACCCAACAAGTTTTTGGCGTCGTTGTCACGGAATTAGTTAATATTTTTTTGCCAATATTAGCTTCAATCAAATTAGCCTTAATTTAAACATTTTTATCTTCCTATTTTTCTCTCTTTTCAGGTTCCATGGCTGGATGCAATTATCAATGGCCATATTCGAGTATGACTCAACCAAGGGACACAAGAATTGATGGACTTAATGTATATTCTGCATTGTCAACACAAATTGAAACACTTTCGAAGAGGTTGGATGTTCTCACAACCCAACGTAGTCGAAAGATCGCAGTATTATGTAATTATTATGCGGGAAATCATTCGAGTCATCAATGCACCATCAGTCCTGGGCCAGTACAATATGGTGGTAACTACCTCAAGCAGTATGCATATGCCAATTATCATCAAGCTTGGGGGTATCACCTAAATTCTTCATGGAGCTACAATTATGAAGACCAATACTACGCTCCAAATCGAACATACATACCAAAATTCTCATGTCAACATCCATTGCCACAAGAAGAAAAGTCAAATTTAGAGGAATTCCTGTCAAGGATCATAGCAAACCAAGAGGAAAGGATGATGAGTCAAGAAATATCGAGCCATAATTTTCAGCACCAGATGGAACAACTCTGTCGACGTCGGGATTTTTATTTGTCCCTTTTCTGTTCTTGTTCTTTGGTGTTATCATGTTATGTGAGATTTGTTTAAAAAAACAAGTGAAAAAGGTCCGACATGTATATGTCGATGATTTGACTGTACGAGTCGCCAGTTGGTGTTTTTAACTGGTTGCACCAACGCAACCAAGAAAAGGTTTGCATATTGACCCAGTGATGTGACACTGCTAAATTGGTTCGCGAAACCGAGATTCATTTGGGTTCGGGGGCTTGATTATGCGGAGGGAGGGTGTTAGGCACCACCCGACATCCGTGTTACCACGGTGACCGCCACTTTTCAAGAAACTGTTATATGAATTTGTGTGTGTGTGTGTGGATCAATGTGCAATTTATTTAGAAGTAGTGCGAGGCCTCATTCGCACCTATATACAAAGGGTTTCAATTTATATGAAAAATTCAATTTTTAAACAGTGAAGTTTTGTAAAAGAGATTTTTCAAACCATGTGCTCAATTGTAATTGAGACATTTTCATACTTCTATTTTATCATTAAATGTTCGGCTTGTTTGCTTTTATTTTTAAGATGCGAAGCATCTTCGAGAAAATAATATATAGCAGTACCGAACTCCTCATGGGCATGAAAGCCATCTAAGGAAATTCAAACACCGTGAATAATTTACAAGCTGCTTACAGCTGAAAATGGCCATCACGGGAACTGAATCTAGATTCAGTGGACTGAATCTATGATCACATGATTCCTAGGCTCACATGATGCTGCATTTTATATGAAAAGTAGTAAGCAGTTATATATATAAAAGCTGTAAACACGGTAAATATATACAGACATGATCAACCACCATGAAGCACCTTGATGGGGGATCGAAAATGTAAATACATAAAAGCGGTATATATATATATATATAGACATGATCAACCACCACGAAGCACCTCCATGGGGGATCAGAAATGTAAATAAAAAAATAAATGCGATCAACCACCACGAAGTAAACTCCAAAGGGACGAAATATAAATAAAAAAGAAAAGGCCATGTAAGTAAACTCCGAGTTCGAAATATATATATATATATATATATATATATAAAAGCAAGTAAATACTCCAGATATAAGTCTAGGCTCAATCGAGGCATAACTCGATAATGTTAGTCCATATATATATATATATATATATATATATATAATATATATATACGTATGTAAATGAAAACCACTTGATAGAGTGTGCAGGCATACACACACAACACGACTCTCAATGTGAAGAATAGTGTGTGCAAAGATGAATAGAAATGTTTTATAATGTGTAAGAAGGCTTATAGTGGGCTATCAAAGTAGACTTCTATGACTATAAATGGATGAAGACTCAGCTCCCACCGGTAAAAATATAGCTATATGTGAGCTAACAGGTGTTTAAAATGAGAAAGCACTCAATATGGGGTGTGTATAGAGCAAATTTGACAGGGCTTCCTCGCCTTTTCCTCTTGAATTATGGCCACCCCAAGCTCTGTATTTATAGAGCTGGTGGTTGTAGGTGTACCTGCGGTGGCTGCAGATGTACCTGCGGCAGCCGCAGATACACCTGTGACTGCCCGGGGTGCCCTAGGCTCCACGGGTCCTGCCATCTCGAAGTACATGCACTGTGATGTTCGCTCGAACTTGCAGAACTTCAATCCAAGCATCCGAACGAGATGTACAAGACCTTCTGCGGACCTCTTTTATCGAGAGTTACGCAATGACATGGATTAGAGGTTGTATGAAGTCAGGAAGAGGGGACCATGCCAATGGTCTTCAAGCTTCAAATTCTATCCGGTGTGCTGCCATGCATAATAGTAACTCGGGATTGTAACTCTTTAGCTCTTGTGGGACATTTCTATGTAGAAATGTATGTATGAAATGTTGAGACGGCGTGATATGGGGTTGAGGTGGAAAGATGATGATTTTGCCCCTCACAGAGGTTATCTCCGGTTTGGGCTGATAAAGCAGACGTTGCTCAGGGTTATCTTTGAGATTGGACTACTGCAAGTGTTTGAATTCCTCTGGATCATCTTTAAGTGTGTCTGTCTTCCCGGTGTTATCTTCAGGTCTTTGGAATGAGTGCCTCGGCGGGAGTTCCGAGGTTGAAGCTGATTTCATGCATTTGAAATAAGCATTTTCGGGGTTATCACCAGAACTGCAACGACATTCCTTGGGGTTATCTCCAAGGACGAAACTCGGGGTTGTCTCCGAGCTTGGAACTGATACTCCCGGTGTGTGTTTCGGGGTTAAGACTGAACTTCTGGTGGTATCCAGAATGGATGTGAGTTATCTTCCAGGGTTATCTCCAAAAGACGAATCTGCCCTCCTGCAATGTTAGTAACAGGTGTGCAGAAAATTTTAAGTATCTAAAGATACCCCTCTTTATCATATTCATGCAATGCAAGGCATGGATAGGATAAAGAATTATAGACACTTAAAATGCAACAAGATAAATATGATGCCATGTGCAGCAATATGATGCAAATGCATGATGCATGTGTTTAGTTGGATAGTTTTCCAACATGATGGGATGATTGTTGGTTCCCTGTTAATCCTATCGGGATAACAATCAGTGATGTCTTGGACATGCGATCCAAGTCTTCTAGGATGCTGACGTTTGGGGTTATCACCAAAGTCCTAAATCCTTGTTGCAGACTTTACTCTGAAGATGTGCCTCTCATGTGCAAGAGATCTGTGGAGATAAAGTTTTGTCTATTTTGAGGATGTGTATAACATATTCCATCATTGGTCCTCTCTGATGAGGATGGTCTTCTCTTGTTTGTGTCACCAGCATATACCACGGTCCTGTTGGAGTTACTGCCAACATTATATATTGTCAGGGCTACCTAACCTTTGCTGATGTGTGTATCACCGGATAGATCCCTGTTCGGAAAACTGTCAAGGCTACTTGACGTTCAATGATGTGTATATCAATGGATAGATCCCCGTTGGGTGAACTTTCAAGGATGTTTAACCTTCATTGACGTGTATATCAATGGTTGCATTGCGTTGTGTCCCCCGCCGGGGAACATGTCAAGGCTACTTGACCTTCATTGACACATATATCAATGGTTGCATTGCTTTGTGACCCTCGCCAGGGAACATGGATGGATGAAATCTGCGTTGTGAGCCCCGCCAGGGATACTTTATTAATGACATCGGCATTGTGACCCCCGTCAGGGGTCTACTTAGGGTTACGACCATGTATTTGGCGACATCAGACCTGTGTGAGGCATTGCCGAGTATGATTTGCAAAAGGTGATCTCATTGGTATAGTGTACCTTATATTTAGGCGAATACCAATGAGTGACATGTGAAGATATAATTTGACTTGTGACAACCAAGATTCCAAGCTATCCCGCTCAATCGCGTAACATTTTTATTCCTTATTTGGCATTTTCAGCTTGTGAGACCTTCTTTGTAACTTGAACTGGACCGAGATGGAGGGGTGGGACACATGTAGGGGTGCCACAGCTACACCTGTGGCAGCCGCAGGTGGACCTGCGACCAACTGTGGGTATGTAATGCCTGCGGGTTGCTTTCATATGTCACTTTCAAGTTGCGCCGCGAAGGAAATTCGAGAGCTCTTCTTCAGATCTGTTGAGTTTGGGCGAATTTCTGCAAATTATGCTACCATATAAGTGTTCTCCACTGTCCTGGTAATGTATGCATGTATTCTTTTCCAGTTTCTATACGTTGGAAAATGACTTATCATATGAAATGCTTCTAGACACATAGTAGTGAATATGTATGCTGATATGACTTTATAAAAAATATTCAACATAGTAAATGTTAGTATTAAACCATGGTGATTATAATGATGTGAAAAAATTTAACTTTTGAAACAGTCAAATTGGCACCTTTTACTGTCATTTCTTATCCTATTTGAGGACAATTGAGTAAAGGTAGAAAAGCAAAATAGTCCTGGTAATTAGACTACACTTACTGATTTTTTACTATGATGTATTAATGCATGTAGGATGTATATGACTGTGGGTAGGTGTGCTACTAAATGGCCACCTAATCATGTCTATGTGCATGTGGATAGTCCTATTTACAAAGGGGACTACGACAAAATTTTCCAAAATGTTGGCATTAGGTAGTCATGCATTTCTAACTCTATTGTAGATGTATGTTAAAATAATGCATGCATGCATGTAGTCATAAAATGCATTTTGAAAAGCTCCAGATAAGAATTTACCAGACCCTTTCTGAGGTGATTTGAAGACTTATTGTCCAAATATATGGATTCAGATCAGCCTAGTAGTTCCCGCAGGACCACTTCTGGTGTACAGAGAAGGGCTTCTGAAGTGCCTCGACCTCGTTCTATTAGACAGCCTCGTCGTTTGGTGGAGGCAGTGATAAATCCAGTCCAGGTTGATGTGCCGAACGTCAAGGACAAGGAGGAGGATGTACCGGTTGAGGCTCCCGCTCCTGCTGCATCTATTTCCTGAAAGAATTTTCCAGGCATTCAAGTGGCGAACCCAGAGCTCTTGGGTGATTTGAGTTGACACCCTTCAGTTTACCTCAGGGCATTGTCTGAGCGCTGGTTTCACCAGACTTAGTCACTCCATTTGCTAGATTGTGAGGTGATGATGACGCCGATGGATTGGCGGTTTATCACAGGTATGGAGTTTGGAGGGGTACCAGTGCCTTGTACGACGGATATTACCTCGATTATCGTCAAATCCTTACTAGGAGTTTTGGCGAGGCGCCGAGGGGGGGTATGCGTGTGCGGTCATTTGGCGTAGATGCTATGAAATGGGTCATTGAGTGAGCCCATACCCAATGATGTGAGAGTCATGGATTTCATTCTTTGGCAATTGTTCCTGATGACCATTAGGGGCTACTTCATAGCAGATAACTCTTCAATGGTGTCCTTCGTTTTGATCAGCACCACTCGACACGTAGACCATATAGGGGATTATGATTGGGGTTCCTACACCTTAGCCTAATTCCTCAGGGGAATGCGCATGCGCTCGCAGGGCTTGACCGAGGCTTGGTTAGGATTCTACCCATTTCTACTGGAGAGTATTTCTCTTATCTTTTCCCATGTATAGGTTAAGAGTGTTGACTGACAGTAGATGTTCGCCTTTGTGTTAGCAGTTTTGGGCCTATGAGAGGCTCCCATGTTTACGTCCTATGAGTGTGTTAGGATTAGATACCTATCCACGAGGATGGAGATGGCATCATTCTATACTGGTGCAGGTCCCTGTTACAGAGGGTTTCACTCATTGTCGCCTACAGTTGGAGTTATTGATAGCGGATGTCATCACGTGGGTTCCCTACTCTGGGGAGCACTTGAGTATTAGATTTGAGGATGGGTGCCCGACTAGGGTTGAACACGTGATTTCCACCCGTAGGATTCCTCTCTTCATAGATGGAGGATGGGAGCTCTACTTAGGAAAGCGTGCTATCAGGAGCACTACAGGAGAGATTCGTATACCGATCTTTCCTCCTACCAGGCGTTAGTAGCCTGTTTCACAGTCACCCGTCATTGATATCCCATTGTTAGGTGTTGACGGTTTTGCACTATCAAAGAGTCCCTGCACTCAGGAGATGTTCCAGCATTGGTAGTTCCCTCACACTATTGGAGCCCAGACCTGCGCCCCTCAGTTCATGGGGTATATGGTTCCAGGATCCATGATGATGATGGATTGGCTAGCATGTGTCCGAGATCTAACTCATTTGACACGGATTGACAGTTTAACCGGGCAGTTGGACCGGACACATTTCTTTATCCGGCACTTGGGCAGAGATCCTTCAGAGGTAGATACTTTTGATCCTTCCAGCTCTGGCGTTGGCCCCTCAGGTGACCCATATGGTTTTATCGGTGCATATCCTCCATTGTATAGGCCTGACATCCCTGTGGATAGAGATCCAATGACTTAGGAGGAGTTACATCAGGTGGACAAGATTGATGATGTAAACATTGACACCATTGTCTTCTTCTGATGTATATTCTCGTTATCTCTTTTGATAGGCCTCTGTTAGTTGTAGGGCAGTTTTGCCCCATTTCCTTATATTTAGCTGTACAAAGATGTATTAGATGATGATATACTTAAGAATGTATATACAATTTTCCATTCCCTATATCATATTGCCATCTATTGTATCATGCATGTTATTATGTTATTCATATGTATGTATGTCAAGAGATATTCAACATTGACCCCTGGATGGTCTTATAACACGGCCCGTACAGATGTCTTCTTTAACAGTTAGCCATATAGATCATACCCCACCATTATTGGTGGTATCTGGTATGCGATCATGGTATGATAGTATGTCACCATCAGAATGTGGATGATTGTAGATCATTTGTGCAAAAGATACTATGACATTATTGATGTTTGAGTTCTGTAGGATTCGTAGAGGGCATGCTGGAGCACTAGGTATCGGAGAGGCAGGTTTTCCGATTTGGGACCTAGGAGTTGACTCCTACTCTAGAGGAGTATGCACGTTTTACGATGTTGCCATTGGACAGACCTTGCGTGCATATGGTGATTGGAGATATGAGTAGGCAGTTCATGACCCTCACTGGATTGAGGCGTAGGGTGGTACAGGATGAGCTCATATCTGGCCATGTTATATCCCAGCATTTTTTGTTTGATAGATTTGGCTCTGAGGATAGTTACACACGACATTTCAAAGATTTCACAACACCGTATGTCTACATACCACGGTACATGGATGAGTTAGACATAGCAGTCTTCATGGAAGTGAGAGCTCTCAGGGAGGCTCACACCATTATAACGATGATTATAGCAGAGACTCTGAGGTCATCCACATACTGCTGCACTTATCTGACAGGAGTGTTTATAGGTAGCTCGGTCATGCTGTACGTGTGGTTTATGTCACACTTGAGACTGATTGGAACTTTTAGACGGCATGGGTATTGTTCCACCCATGATATAGCCATGTCATACTCCTTTCAGCCTGCAGAGTGTATAGATGTTGCATTTTGGTTAGCTTTCCTGGTAGGGATTGGAGATCTATTTGCAATATTATCGTGTTCAGGGCTTAGCTCACCCAACAGCTTCATCACTCATGCTCCGGGCATGAATTATCTCCCTCTGGCTGGTTTGAGAGGCATGCTTACTTACCACCCACTGGCCGTGATGTGTCAATTTGACCAGTTATAGGATTTTCATCCTTTTGAGGGGGCATTGAGTCAGCGCTTCGCTTTTTGCCACTTATCAGCAGAGGATATATCCAGGTTGTATACATATTGGGATCAGCGTGAGCTAGCTGAGTTTTCTATCTGTCATTCGGGTTGTTCTGAAGAGTATTCCGTATGGATGGAGACAGAGATTGCATCGGCTGTGGTAGTATCCACAGTGCATGGGACTGATTCCGACGATGAGGAACCTATTGAGGAGACTGATATTCCCATCGAGGAGGATTTGACTACTGGGTTTCCAGCATTTATGATGGATTCTCCCACTACAAGTGCTATTGTCATTCAGCATTCAGCACAGTATCTGGAACAGAGTCTACATATGATGACCTTTAAGAGTGATCAGGCTAGGGCCTTGATGTTGGCAACTCTTGATGGGAGAGATGCAGCTTTATTAGAGAGAGACGAGGCCACATCAGTTAGAGATGCATTGATTTTAGAGTGGGATGCTGCCCTATCTGCCCGGGATGTAGCGGTCATAGACAGTACTTCAGTGAGATCCCTTACGACTGGCATCCTTGTCGATATGAGTGCATACATTGATGAGCATCATGCCACCATGTAGTTAGCCTCGGATCTGCTAGCTCGTGTAGATACCATTGGGCACGAGCTTGGAGCGTTACCTCCTTCTTCAGAGAGGGATGCTATGTTAGATCTGATAGGTCACATACACACAAATCCGTACATAGACTTGTATTTTCCTGCACAGACTAGCTTAGCCATTTTATCATGTACAACACATATGTATATATCAAACAGTATTATATATGGTAGGGAAATATATTTTGATTCACCTCCCTTTCAGTTGTGCCTTGATACTTGCTTGATATTTGCCTGTTTCTTCAAGGCTTGTGATCTTGATTCATTCTGAACTCATCCTTGATGTGTGGACATTGAGATGTCATAGGATCTTTCAGAACAGATCATTGATATGTGTGTATCCCTACCATCTTTGGTGTCTTGGGACTGATTTCTGTATATAGATGTGGAGAGGAGTGTGGCTTTTCCTCTTTGAGATTGACAGCACCACAGATGGTCACCAGTACTCCTATTTGTGAGGAGCCTAGTTAATTCCATCTCTTATGGATTGCTGTTGCTCTTTGAGGCACAACCACAGCTTAGATGGTCACCGAATCTCCAATTTGTGAGGAGAGGTTAGGTAGTTCCATCCCTTTGGTCTTAAGCCGATGAAATGTGGTGGATTGAAGTTTGATCTCAGTATCGTGTGACAAGTATTTGTGTTCTGGTAGGGGGTTAGACTGAACCATAAATGGCTGCCTACGTACTCCTATTGAAGAGGAGATTAGGTCTGCGTAGTTCGAACCTGGTGTAAGAGGTTCAACGCTGAATGTGAAAGGTCTAAATGGGCATAAAAGCTTTATTGATGAAGAAGGATGTAGAAGTATTTTTGTGGTTTTTTTTATGTAGAGAAAGATAAAAGTGTTTTTGTTTGTTTTTATAGAGAAAGGACAGAAAATGTTTTTGTTTTTTTTTATTGCGACCGAGATATATAGAATATGGTTGCCTACGTACTCCTGGGTATCAAGGAGATCAGGTCGACGTAGTTCACCTCTCAGGACAATTCGCAGCCGAAGAAGAGTCTGAATCCCATGTGCAGGCTATACTGCGGGGAAAAGAAAGTTTTATCCCATGATTGGGACAAACTGCAGGTGTGAAAAAGTTTGATCCCGTCTTCAGGATAAACTGCAAGTGTAGAAAAGTTTAATCCCATCTTCAGGATAAATTGCAGGTGTGAAAGGTTCAATCCCTGGGGGGATAATTGAAATTGTATGAAAGGTTTGAAATGAGGTGAAACCAGGCTGCTGGTTGGAAGTGTATGTTTCCCTGAGGGGCAGAAGAGTAGGTAAAAAGCGTTAAAAAATCGGAATGACTGGTGATCTGATGATCCAAAGCCAGAATGTTTGCTTGATGGTAACCTCAGACATAGTACCGTTTCATGGTGTTTGAGTTGATAAGTTGTGGAAATTCATCGCCGTCCATTTCCTGTAGTTTGAGAGCACCTCCTGTCAATACTTCCTTGACAACAAACGGGCCTTCCCAGTTAGGAGCGAATTTTCCCTTGGATTGATCTTGGTTGTCAATGATCTTCTTCAAAACCAAGTCATATTGTTTAAACTGTCATAACCGAACTTTCCTGTTGTAGGATCTTGCGATCCTTTGCTGATATAATTGACCATGGAAGATAGTCACGGTTCGCCTTCCGTCTATCAGAGATAATTGGTGATACCTGTCTTGTACCCATTGGTCTTCATCCAGTTGAGCGTCCATCAACACTCTGAGGGATTCCATTTCCACCTCTATGGGAAGCACTGCTTCCATCCCATAGACTAATGAGTAGGGGGTTGCCCCAGTGGAAGTACGCATTGAAGTTCTATAGGCTAATAAAGTCAGAGGCAAGAGGTCAGGCCATCCTTTGTGATTAGCAGACATTTTTTACATGATCTTCTTGATGTTTTTATTAGCAACTTTAACATCACCATTCATCTTTAGACGGTAGATGACGGAGTTAAGGTGTTTGATGTGGAATTTACTGCATAATTCCTCCATCATTTTGTTATTGAGATTTTTAGCATTGTCTGACACATTTACCTCTGGTTGTCCATATCGACAAATGATATTATTTCTAATGAAAGCAATGATGACTTCTTTGGTAACCCTGGGGAAAGAGGCTAATTCTACCCACTTCATGAAGTAGTCGATCATGGTGAACATGAATCGATGTCCATTACTGGCTTTGGGCTCGATGGGCCCGATCACGTCCATTCCCTACATTAAGAAGGGCCAAGGCAAACTCATATTGTGGAGTTCCCTTGGAGGGGCGTGGATAGCATTTACATGAATTTGGCATTGATAGCACCTCTTGACGTGATCATCACAGTCAGCTTTGAGCGTAAGCCAATTATGCCCTGTTCTGAGGATTTTCTTAACAAGTAGGTGGCTGCTCATGTGTGGGCCACATACTCCACCATGGATCTCATCCATGAGCCTCTAAGCTTGTTCTTTGTCCAGACATCTGAGGAGACTTAATCCTGCATCTCTTTTGTAGAGTGCATCTCCGCTCAGGTAGAATTTCATAGCCATTTGATGAATCCGCCTCTTTTTAGTTGGGCTCGCCTCAGCGGGTGTAGATCCATCTCGCAGATATTCCTTGATATGTTTATACCAAGGGTTGTGGATAGGAGGTAGCTCATTCGATACTTCTCCAACATAGTTCCCATAGGCAGGGGCCTTTTGCAGGGTAAATGTGATGCTTGGCATGTTTTCCTTGTTAGGTATGTGAATCAAGGAGGCCAATGTTGCTAGTGCATCCGCAAAATCATTCTTATTACGAGGAATGTGTAAAAAGGAGATTTCTTTGAACTCCAAAGCCATCTGTAAAACTTGCCAATGGTAAGGCAGCAAATATAGTTCTTTGGTTTGATAGATTCCCGTGGATTGTTTGATTACTAATTTGGAATCTCCAAAGACAATTAACCGCCTGATGCCCATTGAACGAGCAAGTTTTAGCCCCACGATACAGCCTTCATACTCAGCTGTGTTGTTGGTGTTGACAAACTGCAATTTAACGTCGATGGGATACTACTCCCCCGTACCGGATACTAGAACTGCTCCAGCTCCAGAGCCTTTCATGATAATAGCTCCATCAAAATATGTTTTCCACGTATGGCATGCATCGTACTAATGGTGTTGCTAAACTGCCATTACCCCTTCATTGGGGAAGTATGTTTCCAAGGGTTTGAAATCCCCTACAGGTGCGGCGGCCAGTTGATCCGCAATTCCTTGACCTTCGATAGACTTTTGCGTCACGTAGACGATGTCAAATTATTGTAGGATCAACTGCCATCTGGACAGCCGACAATTTAGTATGGGCTTACTGAACACGTACTTGAGAGGATCCACGCGGGATATGAGATAGGTTGTGTGACCATGGAGGTAATGTTGTAACCTCATGGAAGCCCATGCTAAAGCATAACAAGTCTACTCAATCAGAGTGTACTTGTGTTCATTGCTGTTGAATCTTTTCTTGAGGTAATAGATACCTCGCTCTTGGCCTCTATCGTCTTTTTGTCCCAACATGCAACCCATAGCATTGTCATTAATGGAAAGGGGAACACCATCTCTGGGAGGTACCAAAATGGGAGCTTTAACTAGCTTCTCTTTGATTGTAAGGAAGGCTTTCTGACAATCATCATTCTATTTCATGGAGGAGTTCTTCCTTAACAACTTGAAGATGGGCTCACAGGTTGCTGTGAGTTGAGAGATAAACCTGCTAATGAAGTTGATTCTTCCCAATAATCCCCGTATTTCCTTCTATGTTTGAGGAATGGGCATTTCCTTGATGGCCTGGATTTTGGTGGGATCTAGCTCAATCCCTTTGTGGCTGACTAGGAAACCTAGCAACTTGCCTAATTTAACGCCAAAGGAGCACTTGGCTGCATTCAACTTCAAGTTGTATTTACGCAACCTGTTGAAGAGCTTTTTGAGATGGTCTAAGTTATCTTCCTCCCTTCGGGATTTGACAATGATGTCATCCACGTAGATCTCTATCTCCTTATGCCTTAAGTCATGGAAAGGAGCCATCATGGCTCGCTGATAGGTTGCCCAGACATTGATGAGGCCGAATGACAACCGTCTGTAGCAAAAGGTTCCCCCAAGGCGTGATGAAAGCAGTTTTTTCACGATCCTCCTCAGCAACCATAATCTGATGATACCCCGCGAAGGAATCCACAAATGAGTACATGCCATATTGAGCAGTATTGTCAATAAGAATGTGGATAAAGGGTACAGGAAAGCTATCCTTAAGGCAAGCTTTGTTCATATCCCAGTAATCCATGCAAACTCGCACCTTTCCTCCTTGTTTAGGCACGGGAACTATGTTAGATATCCATTCCGGATATGGAGGCACCATGATAATGTCAGCTTGAAATTGTTTCACAATTTCTTCTTTCACTTTTAAAATCCACTCAGGTTTCAATCGCCTGAGCTTCTGCCTAACTGGCTTGAA
This sequence comes from Panax quinquefolius, assembly GCA_020205615.1. Lineage (NCBI taxonomy): Eukaryota > Viridiplantae > Streptophyta > Magnoliopsida > Apiales > Araliaceae > Panax > Panax quinquefolius. Next base: position 217,979 of record JAINUW010000319.1, read on the forward strand.
TCCCTCTTTAATGGGAAGGCAATGAAGGACAATGTCAGTGGACAAACCCACCATGTCTTCATGAGACCATGCAAACACATACTGGAATTGGGTTAGTAGCGCAACCATGTCATTCTGTTGGTTTGGGGTGAGGTCTGAACCAATCTGGATTAACTTAGGGCTTTCTAAGTTTTAGAGATTGAAAGAAGTGGTTTGATCAAGATTAGGTTTAGGTTTGTCTTCGACCCATTCCTTAATCTCCTGAGGTATCTCAATGTCCTCTTGAATTTCCATCAAGTCTGAGTCCAACTTTTCATCAAAGTTACAGTCCTTGTGGAGAAAAGGCACCTCATCAGCAAGTACAGGCACATCTAAATTCAGAGTCCTGAAACAAAATATATTTTCGCTTAATATATGAAACTGTTTAATTATACAAAAGTGTTAGCATGTACTGGTAAAATAACTACTAATACTGTACAGAAAAGTAAGCAATTAGAGTTATCTACAGGGCAGATGGATTTCTGCTCGTTTTACCCTCATCAACCAATGCATGGAGTGTTGTTCCAATTGTTGAGGGTAAAGTCCTGATGGACTGCAGTGATGGAGGGGCTGTCATCGTCCTCCTTTTCCCGAATGATGACCATAACATTTGGGCAATCATCGTCTGGGGTGTATCTATTTGTATGTTCATCATGGACAATGATGCGTATGCCTGACATCATCAAGGCGATGTTATGTTTATGTTTCTGTTCCCTTTCTTCCACTTCGGGATTAGGACCTCTTTTGCTTTAAATGGTACTGGTTTGGGAAATAGCATAGCTATAATATGGGCTGGCACCTTTAGGAGATCAGACGTTTCATGAGGTGCATGTGGAGAAAATAAATCGTAATGGCGAAGCTTGAGGAATCTTCTTGTGCTTATGAGGATTCCTATGACTTGAACTGGCTGAATAGCCTAATTCGGTTGTCCTGGTTTGACTGGACATTTGAATTGGGTGCTTAATACCCTGCTGATTTTTACCTAACCCTTGTCCAGGCTGATGACCCAATGACATCATTTCTTTTGGTACGGGAAGCGGCCATCCAATAGTATGGTATTGTGTGTTGCTCACTTCCAAAGTATGAAAATTAGTCGGCTCAACTTCTGAATTGAAGCTGATGAGTGGTTGGTGTGACGCCCCCAAAATAGGTATACACAACACCCATTCTGAGTCGCCAAATACATGGTACAAAAAGCAAACTACAACTTCAATAATACAAATGTCGTGTGAAATACGACAATATATCTTAATGAGTTTAAATATAATATTGTCTTCTAGACAATATCCACATGCAAATAAATCCCCATCATAATTATTGATTCATTATTTTACAAAAATGGTGAGGACTACTAAACAACTCTCTCTAGAACCTTCATTCCATACCCCAGACTAGTACTCGCTACATTCTCGCCTCCACGAGAAGAAAAATGGAACAACAAGGAAAAGGGTGAGCTCAACTAGCCCGATAAAGAATATTATGACTAAGATAATATACAACAAATTATCGTTAGTCTTCAACGAGGAAAAATCGATAGAATACAATAGACAACAAGTTTCGGATCAATATTATATTGTGAAATAATAATTCATAGAAGAATTACGTAGAAAATGAAATCTACTATAATCTATGAATTTAACGGTCCATCATCAATATTTTATCCTGTAACATCAATCGATATACATACGGAATCAAATATTCATCTTTGCACTTCTGAGCCAAAGATATTCATCGATTAGTCGTATTCATTTAAACACTGTTCATCTTTGCACTCTGGGCCAAAGATATTAATCAATCGGTCGTGTTCATCTCAACACATGTTCATCTTTGCACTACTGGGCCAAAGATATTCTTGAGAAATCATTCATCTTTGCACTACTGGCCAAAGATATTCAATAATATCATCATTTAAGGCGAGGATGATGAAAAATATTTTAAAAAAGCGAATCCGGTGAAACAAAATGACAAGGATTAAGGATTAAGGATTCAGTACTTGGTTTTATCACGCCCAAAAATACCTCAAAAATAATCATAGTGGTGTAAAATTCAAGAATGATCAAAACATGGATCTGATCGAGTTAGTATCCGAATAGATATTTTGGACAAAAAGAAGAAATTTTATTTTTGATTGAATAATGCAGTATCGTGAATAATCTGATATCGTGAATAGTCCGTAGATATCGTGAATAGTAACTCAGACACCAAAAGATAGAAATTCCACAAAAACATCTTCACGCTTCATGAATAGTACTCGTGAATAGTAACTTCGTGAATAGTAACTTATGAATAGTAACTTCGTGAATAGTAACTCATGAATAGTAACCCATGAATAGTAACCCAGAGCATGAAAAAGTTCCAAATTTGATAAAAACTTGGATCAACATTTCAAAGATAATGATATTGAAGAAATAATATCATTACAAAAAAAATAATATCCCTTACCTCGAAAGATCGAACTTCTATTTGAAAACAGGATATAGGCTATGACTTGGACTTTGCAGTATAGCAATACTCAAAGTATACTCAAAATACTCACAAGAATAAATTTCGATAATATAGAGAGAAAACTTGATTTACGGTGTGATTTTCAATTCTAACCTAAGCACCTATTTATAGGAAATTGCTTAGAACACCATTCAAAGAAAATTTAATAAATTAATAATATAATTATATTATTTTCTACACATGTCTAGAATCTGATTTCAGCCATCAAACACATGCCACCTTCTAGAAAAAATAAAGAAAAAACGTTTTTCTAATTTTAAATATTTTAAACTTCAAAAATCAATTATTTGAACTTTGAACTTTAATAATTCATAATAAATAGCCCTTTCATCAGAAAATTCGTATCTCATGAGTTTTTATAGGAAATTCAATTCTCTACAACTTTGCAGAAGAAAGTTTTTCCAAATTCCAATCAGAAATTGACCGAAATCCACAAACAATCAATTTTAGAAATTTTATAATCAAATTTTAGTCGATAAATGGGGTCCACCAGACATGTTTAACATGTTTTAAACATTTATTGCAACAAAAATACTCTTCCTCCTCGTATACTCATATATCCCACATTCGTTGTAAAAATATCAACATTAATATATTATTAAAATAATATATTTAAATGAATTATTTTATCGAAAAAAAGATAAAATATTAATTTTCAACAATTGTCATTTTAAAATTTTCTCCATCTATATCCACATAAAATCAATATTTTCCTCATCATATGAATCAATAATTAATTATTCACAAATAATATTACTGAGAATCACAATATTGACAACGTGAGGCGGGTTCAGGAAAGAGGGGCTTTCGATAAGAATTTCTTCTTCTTGGCTTGCAATTAGGTGACCAAACCTCTCCTTAGAAGCGAACTTTCTAGACATTGCCAATAATGTTATCTAATAATATTATTAGAGATAATATGAATTATTAGCCGATAATGAAAGATCTTGTGTAATGACAATTATTGAAACAACAACAATATAAAATATCAAGCAATTATTAACTCGATAAAATCTTGAGCGATAATTATCGTAACCATTATTGAGTAGTGCCTTCTTACATAAGAATCAATAATTGGTGCAATACTGGTGTCTTCTTGTTCAACAAGCAGCGTATTAGTGTGTTTTAACCAGGGTATTCCAAAAGATGATACTTGGTAACAACTACGGCAGTTATTTAAAAACAACTTATATTTGTCGTTTTCTTCATCCAATCGCTTTTTCGTTATGGGGCCCACACATGGGCTGGCCGTCGCATACGAATATTCCCCGAAGATCTGAATATTCCACGACCAAACGAATATTCCCGACGATAATGAATATTTTATAACCACTTGCTTAATTTGAAATATTTGCATATTTAACCCTTAACTATCCACATTAATCAAATCAACCCTTACTATTTCAAAATAATAAATAAAGGAAATTCCTTTTTATTTAAAAATTTTGGGGTCTTACAACCTCCCTCCTTATGAAATTTAAGTCCTCGAAATTGGCGTACGATACACAGTGTTTGAAAAGGTGAGGATACATCGCTTTCATTTAGTTTCCAATTCCCGGTCATTTCCTCTATAAGCATGATTCCTCCACAAAACTTTAACTTGTGGTATAACCTTTCTTGGCGTAGGACATGCTCCTTCCTATCCAAAATCTTGGCGGTACCTCCTCTAAATACGTTAAGTCTTGGCTATCTCGTGGGGTTCTAACTCTATAACGTGGTTGGGTCTTTCACATATTTACTGAAATCTGAGATATGTGAAACACATTATGAACACGAGACATACTCGGAGGTAACGCAAGTTCATAGGCTACATTTCCTACTCGGTCAAGAATTTGAAATGGACCGATAAATCGTGGATTGAGCTTTCCTCTCTTCCCAAATCTTGTAACTCCCTTCCATGGAGCAACTTCGCAACAATCATGATCCCCTACATTAAATTCCACGTCCTTTCGATGAAGATCCGCATAACTCTTTTGTCGATCTTGTTCCGTTTATATCGTTGTCGAATCATTAGTCATCATACACGTACTAACTTCGGGTCTCAACAATGTTGCTTCACCCACCTCATCCCAACATATTGGAGAGCGACATTTTCGTCCCTATAATGCTTGAATGGAACCATGCCTATATTTGTTTAATAACTATTGTTGTATGAGGATTCCTGATGGCAAGTACTTATCAACTTCCTTTGAAATCTAGGACACGAGTTTTAATATATCTTCAAGAGTTTGAGTAGTCCTTTACGATTGCCCATCCGTTTGAGGATGGTATGCAAGCCAGAATCTTAAATTCGTGCCTATAGCTTTCTAACCCAAAATCATGAAGTGAATCTTGGGTCACGATCTAAAACTATGGATCTTGGCATGCCATGCAATCTCACAATCGCATTTACGTCACATACGAGAAAGGCGTTCAAGGAATAAGTCTCTCGTATCGGTAAGATGAAAAGCGGACTTGGTTAATCTATCAACAATAACCCAAATAGCATTGATGCCTTGAGAAGCCGCAGGAAGACCGTAATGAAATCCATAGTAATGTGTTCCCACTTCCATTTCGGAATCTCAAGTGGTTTCTGGCGGACCCTTAGGTACAAGATGCTCGCCTTTACACGTTGGCAAGTTAAACACATCGAGATAAACTTTGCAATCTCTCTCTTCATATTGTTCCACCAAAATGTATGTCGAAGATCACGATACATTTTAGTACTTCGAGGATGGATTGCAAATGGCGTATTGTGTGCCTCCATCATAATCTTGTACTTCAAATCGTCAGTCGTTAGGAACACAAAGTCTAGAGTGGACTCAAGTATTCCTTCTTCATCAATTCTCGCTTCGGAATAGCTCCTTCTTGTACTTTCTTCTTCATACGCATCACTCCAAATTGGGGTGGCTTGAGCAATCTTAACTTTTTCTATTAAAGTTGGCTCTGTCGTATACTTGACATCATCGCACTTTTCGTTCCGCATATGATCTTCTACTCAACGCGTCGGCTACCACGTTCGCTTTTCGGGATGGCATAGTCGAACATGTCTTTGAATGAGTCTCCTCTTGAGTTCTTGAAGCTCTTCCCACATTCCTTGCTCCATTTGAATTTTGTATCTCTCTGAGTCATTTGCGTTAATGGAATAGCGATTCGAGAATATCCTTCAACGAATCTCCGATAATAACCAACTAAGCCTGAAAGCTACGTCTTTCGATAAGCGACTTAGGTTGCTCTCAAGCGTGACTCATATCCCAATCTTGGATAGCACGTCACAATGACACCTATCGATTTACTATCACACGAATATGGCGTCCCCCCTACGAGAGAGTTCGGCAGGTGAATTCCACAAAGGAAGTCACAAGATAAAGGCTCGGTACCAAATTCTATAGTTGAATTTTTAACTCACGAAGTTCAATAGAGCCATTCGATATGAGATTTTAGAAATGAGTTTTGTACACGGGTTCAAAGTCGATACAAAATTTAATATCGGGCTTTGGGAGTAAGCAAGAAATTCTTTGAAATACGTCGGGAAAATCAATAACAACAGGAATATTATTCAAATCGGCGTGTCTTTATTCAAATCCATAACATGGACTAAGAAAACTTGACATCCGTAATAAGCGAATGACTTCATGGCTTGATATGAAAATGTTTGACTACAATGGTTTGATTGCTTGAATTGAATAACGAGGTTGCTTAGGAATATGAAAACTAACAACCTTACAAAAGCAATCAACTTGGCATGATGAGTAGTTAACCTTAAAATCACATCAAAAGCAAATATCTCTATAGAAATAAGGTTAACGGTGTAATGTGATAGTGCCAACTTGAATCAAGCAAGATTTTTAAACAACGGATGTAATGAAAGTTTCTCCTAATGGAGTCTCCACAGATAGGTCAAAGTTTAATTTCTCCGTAGTCAAGTTCAAACGTTGAGCGCAAGTAAGTAAGAGATAAAAGAATGGGTAGAACCAATATCTAGTAAGGTATATACTTGCAAGAATTTATAATTAACTAACCCGTGCTAACCGTTCGGGTTCTCGCATTTTGACCCGATCCACAACAAACGCTCTTCCGGAATCGTTGACTTTGACTTTTACGGGACGATCTTTTGAGTCACCATTCATTGGATCTGGTTTCGATATCGTCTGATCTCGGCGATATGTCCTTCTTTTCCACAATTATAGCATACCTTAAAGCTGTTGTGGGCGGTTTGGGTGATATGTCCCTCTTTCCGCATTTGTAACATCGACCGGTGGTCGTTCTCCTCCCTTAAAACTAGTTGCTTCTTGGGCGACGACGTCTTCACATGGTCGTTGTTGAATCTCCTCTTTTAAAATCTCCTCCCGACTCGCTTCTTCTATTTTCATGGCCACGATTACCACCGGAGTGGTTACCGCCTTTGTTCGTATTCTTCTTTCTCCATTTGGTTATCGTTATTACGATGATCGCTATCTTGATATGATCTGGTTATGGTCCCTCGGTTGAGCGTACTCGTTATCTCGCTCTAACAATCTGAGCCACATTGACAACATCTGAATAGAGAGAAAATTTTGAGAAATGAGATCTTGGCGTATGTCGGGTTTCAAACCTCTCGAAACATCCGCGTCATCGTTCCTCATTCTCCACCAAATGAGGTCTGAGCACTGGATAACTCCATGAACTTCGCCTCGTCTTTGGGACACTTAGTCGTATTTATTACGCTTCTAGTCTAATAAACTCCATTTCCTTCATATGACGAATACTTTCGGGAAGTACTTGTCATTGAGCTATTTTCAAACGTCTCCCGTGACATCTTTGAGAGTGCGGTGGATGGGTACGCTTCACTGATTCCCACCGATGTCTGCCGCCATCACGGAACATAAAGGTGGCGAATGGAACTTTCTGTTCCTCCGTGCATCCCAAGACATCGAATATCTTGGTAATTTGTTTGACCCACGTCTCTCGCCTTAATCGGATCCGGCTTTCCCAGAATTACGGTGGTCCCAACTCTTTGAAGCTTGCTTGGGCTGTGACCACCCGTGAATTGCTATCATTTCCTCTGTATTTTGAACACGAGTCTCCTAAATGCGATTTTGCATGAGCGCAAAAAGCTTCTAAACATCCCTCGTTCATCATACGCTTTCGATCGGTGTTGTTCATGGGAGGAACATTACCCGACTGTTACCACGTTCTCCTCGTTGGTGAGTCTGAGGCATCTCCACGGTCTCATTTACTCCATTATTAATATTCTCGATCGACATTCTCAAATCATCGTCATAAAACAAGGGTTAATTAAGGAAATCAATATATCACATAATATCCTATATATGACGACTAACTAAAATAAGCTTAGGTAGGACACACTTTAGCGAAGGATTTACTCGTCTCTCCCCTACTAGTTTTATTCCCGATCTCCGCGAGAGATCATATCCTAAGCTCGATACCAGCGTGACGCCCCCAAAATAGGTATACACAACACCCATTACGAGTCGCCAAATACATGGTACAAAAAAGCAAACTACAACTTCAATAATACAAATGTCGTGTGAAATACGACAATATATCTTAATGAGTTTAAATATAATATTGTCTTCTAGACAATATCCACATGCAAATAAATCTCCATCATAATTATTGATTCATTATTTTACAAAATGGTGAGGACTACTAAAACACTCTCTCTAGAACCTTCATTCCATACCCCACAAGTAGTACTACTACATTCTCGCCTCACGAGAAGAAAAATGGAACAACAAGGAAAAGGGTGAGCTCAACTAGCCCGGTAAAGAATATTATGACTAAGATAATATATAACAAATTATCGTTAGTCTTCAACAGGAAAAATCTAATAGAATACAATAGACAACAAGTTTCGGATCAATATTATAATGAAATAATAATTCATAGAAGAATTACGTAGAGAATGAAATCTACTATAATCTATGAATTTAACGGTCCATCATCAATATTTTATCCACAGTAACATCAATCAATATACATACGGAATCAAATATTCATCTTTGCACTCTGAGCCAAAGATATTCATCGATTAGTCATGTTCATTTAAACACTGTTCATCTTCTTTGCACTGATGTGCCAAAGATATTAATCAATCGGTCATGTTCATCTCAACACATGTTCATCTTTGCACTCTGAGGCCAAAGATATTCTTGAGAAATCATTCATCTTTGCACTCTGAGCCAAAGATATTCAATAATATCATCATTTAAGACTAAGGATGATGAAAAATATTTTTAAAAAGCGAATCCGGTGAAACAAAATGACAAGGATTAAGGATTAAGGATTCGTACTTGGTTTTATCCACGCCCAAAAATACCTCAAAAATAATCATAGTGGTGTAAAATTCAAGAATGATCAAAACATGGATACAATCGAGTTAGTATCCGAATAGATATTTTGGACAAAAAGAAGAAATTTTATTTTTCTATTGAATAGTCCAGTATCGTGAATAATCAGATATCGTGAATAGTCTTAGTATCGTGAATAGTAACTCTCGACACCCAAAAGATAGAAATTCCACAAAAACATCTTCACGCTTCGCATGAATAGTACTCGTGAATAGTAACTCGTGAATAGTAACTTCATGAATAGTAACTCGTGAATAGTAACTCATGAATAGTAACCCATGAATAGTAACCCAGAGACATGAAAAAGTTCCAAATTTGATAAAACTTCAGATCAACATTTCAAAGATAATGATATTGAAGAAATAATATCATTACAAAAAAATAATATCCCTTACCTCGAAAGATCGTACTTCTAGCTGAAACACCCGGATATAGGCTATGACTTGGACTTGCACCGTATAGCAATACTCAAAGTATACTCAAAATACTCACAAGAATACGCTCGATAATATAGAGAGAAAACTTGATTTACGGTGTGATTTTCAATTCTAACCTAAGCACCCTATTTATAGGAAATTGCTTAGAACACAAAGCAGAAAATTTAATAAATTAATAATATAATTATATTATTTTCTACACATGTCTAGAATCTGATTTCAGCCATCAAACACATGCCACCTTCTAGAAAAAAATAAGAAAAAACGTTTTTCTAATTTTAAATATTTTAAACTTCTAAAAATCAATTATTTTGAACTTGAACTTCAATAATTCATAATAAATAGCCCTTTCATCAGAAAATTCGAATCTCTCTTGAGTTTTTATAGGAAATTCAATTCTCTACAACTTTACAGAAGAAAGTTTTTCCAAATTCCAATTAGAAATTGACCGAAATCCACAAGCGGGCAATTTTACGTTTATAATCAAATTTCGGTCGATAAATGGGGTCCACAGAGCATGTTTAACATGTTTTAAACATTTATTGCAACAAAATACTCTTCCTCCTCGTATACTCATATATCCCACATTCGTTGTAAAAATATCACTTAGTTAATATATTATTAAAATAATATATTTAAATGAATTATTTTATCAAAAAAGATAAAATATTAATTTTCAACAATTGTCATTTTAAAAATTTTCTCCATCTATATCCACATAAAATCAATATTTTCCTCATCATATGAATCAATAATTAATTATTCACAAATAATATTACGAGAATCACAATATTGACAACCGAGGCGGTTTAGGAAAGGGGCTTTCAATAAGAATTTCTTCTTCTTGGCGCGCTTGCAATTAGGTGACCAACCTCTCCTTTAGGCAGAACTTTCTAGACATTGCCAATAATGTTATCTAATAATATTATTCAGATAATATGAATTATTGCTTCGATAATGAAAGATTGTGTAATGACAATTATTGAACAATTATTATAAAACAACGGCATGACAATTATTAACTCGATAAAATCTTGACAAGTAATTTATCGTAACCATTATTGAGTAGTGCCTTCTTACGTAAGAATCAATAATTGGTGCAATACTGCAGTGAATTCGCTTTCAACAACAGCGTATTAGTGTGTTTTAACCACCGGGTATTCCAACAAGATAATACTGGTAATAACTACGTGGTTATTTAAAAACAACTTATATTTGTCGTTTTCTTCATCCAATCGCTTTCAGTTATGGGCCCACACATGGTCGCTGGCAGGTCGTCATGCGAATATTCCCAAGCGATCTAATATTCCACGACCAAACGAATATTCCCGACGATAATGAATATTTTATAACCACTTGCTTAATTTGAAATATTTGCATATTTAACCCTTAACTATCCACATTAATCAAATCAACCCTTACTATTTCAAAATAATAAATAAAGGAAATTCCTTTTTATTTAAAAAATTTCGGGGTCTTACAGTTGGTTTCCTTTTTCAGGACATTCCAGCTCAGTGTTGACATTGACTAGGCTATTGTTGACAATGTATTTAAGTTGTTGATGAAGTATAGAAGTGACGGCTCCAGTCATATGGATCCATGGTCTCCCCAATAGCAGGTTGTATCCTGAATCTATCTTGAGGACGTGAAAGGATACATTAAATGTATTTGGACCAATCTCCATTGGTAATTCAATCTCTCAAATGGCGCTTCGTCGGGATCCATCAAAAGCTTTGATAACCGTATGGCTACTTCGGATCTGCTTGAGATTGACATTCATCTTCACCAAAGTGGCATAAGGACAGATATTCAGAGACGAACCTCCATCTATCAAAACTCCAGTTAACATATACCCGGAGGACAAAACTGCGATGTGCTATGGCTTGCAATAACCGATCCCTTCGGGCGGTATGTCATCATCAGTGAAGGATATCACATTATTGTTAAAAATATGAGCAACCAGATGTTGAAATTTTTCCACATCCACTGATTTCGGTAAGTAGGCTTCTTTCAAAACCTTTAGTAAGACCTTCCTATGATCCTCGGAAGAGAAAACAAAGTCTAGTATTGAGATTTGATGCGGAGCTTCTCTTAAGCTTAGAACCACCTTGGCTTCATTATGGCCCATAGTGCGGAGGAATTTCTCAATCTTCTCCATGGGAGTCTTCCCCTTTGCTTTGATGGTGGGCTTCATCACCTACGAGGAAGATCAGAACGCATACGAAATCCCATTTCTATTTCACATCCGAATTAAAATGCGCCACGATCCCATCTTCTTCCAAACATACATCATTATATAGCTAAATATAACAACATACATCCTCAATTCCGAGGTTCTAAAAACCTTATACCCTTTTTCATTACAAATAATAAAAAATTACATTATTCATTTCATCTTACAGGAGTGACTTTTATCCACCACCAAGGATACATAACAGTTCCTTAAACTAGTCTATAGTTCAATTTCATCTTTCTATATTATAAGTCTTCACTTGATCTTCTCGCTCATTCACATTCTAAATAGCACCTCATCTGGATACCGTCATCTTGATCTTTATGGGATCCTTTAGTTCTTCTAACATCGTTCGCTGAAAATGTTTTTCATTTAAAAGCAAGTGTGAGAATTTAATTGCCCAACAAGTCATAGCAGTTGAACAATCAACTTTAAGAATTCAAACATTTCTTTAGAACTTCGATAACCGAACAAAGGTTATGAAGTGGCTTGAATAATAGGAATAGTCTCGATTCCTATCATCTTAAAACATCAGTCATTTTCACTTTGAAATACTTTCATTTCTCTACCTTTTTCATACACATCATGTCTGGCTTAAATCATTAGCACAGACTTAACAATAATGGTTCATGTATAAACAGAACATACTTGTATTGAACAGCTCAATCACAGAACAGTTCATATCATAGAAACACCACAAAGTGTTCACATTGTGGCTCAAGGCCTCATACGTTCTACCACCTTGTACAAATATCGCACAGTCACACATAGACAAAAATTCTCAAGTTCAACATCTGAGAAGTTTAAGAAACTAGCATTCATTTAGAATATGAATGAAGTTAGGAAACTTGCTTACTGCATACTGACTACGACTACGCCGAGGCCGCTTCATTTCAATTCCTATATAACACATAAGGAGAAAACATAAACACTTATTAGTCATACATCTTTGACTTATGCATTAGTTTACTTAACTTTACTTCTTAGGGTTCGCGTTCTTGCAACCTAAGTTTACGCGACCAGTTTCATTATCGTTCTACGGCTTCATGACATACAAAGATGTCTTACTCAAAACGTTCATCATCTTTGATGATTTGCATTCTTATCTTCTTCTTCTAACTTCTCTAGGACTCAGCACACATCTCTCCTCTGCTAGTAGTCCATATGGTACTCTGAGTGGTTTCCAATAAACAACTAACAAACAAGTTCCCATCTCATCTACACTGCCCATAACAGTAAGTTAGATCGGTTGCCAGTTTTGTATATACCTTCGCTCTCTAAAGGAATTGTTTAGCCCAGCTCCCATATGTCAACTATCAAAGGTTACAATTGTACCACAACCTAACTTATCTTAACTTATCCGAACCATTAAACTTAATGTTCGTTAAATTAATTTCTTATTCCTTACGGTTTTCTGGCAACTAAATGTCATACCTCAGGATTCATTCTAATAGGACTCACCTTCGGCTTTCATTAATCTTATTACTGTTCATTACGGCTTTCTTAATACCATTCGTATCTTACTAATACTTTTGTTATCCATTACATGAACCCCATGTTCATTACTCGTTCTTAGTGTCGAAGCCATACTAATCGTTGTATGCTAAGACTGATCGTTCATTGCAACCGCATTGCGTTCACAGCGTCTATACGCTTTACACTTAACTCTCACTATCATGACATAACATTGAAATGTTATTCATTATCCTCATTGCTCAATGTCTAAGGAATTACAACCATAGCAATCCCTCACGTTTGTTTATTGCGACTACGGTCCCCGGATATCGGTTACGTAATCAACCGCTCAAATTCTCTGTCTTTTAATCTCGTTTAATCTTTTTGTTCAACCTTCATTAAGGGTTTAATTCACTAAATTAAGTGTTACATTTGACGAATCATATGTTCTTTATCTTCCCTTACGTTTCCCCCAAGAGCTAAGCAATTAAAATCTCTTCTCTGGCTTTTTCCTACACTGGCGCTGCGACGCCACTCTACCTTCTATCTCTCTTGCCATGTGAAAGTTTCAAGACTCAATTAACTAAGCGATCAGCTGCAAATAGCCACCTTACAAGGCATGGTTGGCACCGCGGCGTCAAGCCCTAATTCTTGAAAATTTCTTCCAAGTGTTAACTTCATTTTGAGACTCTACTTCCCGATCTCATAACTCCTTCGTTATAACTCCGAACGAGGTTGTTCCAAAGCCATTCTCTTCCTTATCTTATGTACTTCAATACCCCTCAGACAGAACTTTGTTCTGAATTTGTTAACATGCCATTCGATTGGCTTGATCTTCAACCTTTGTTCGTTTTACGTTTTGAACGCTCTTTGTTCATTTGTCCATAATTCGGTCATCCGAACTCAGAATTCTTTCATTCTTGAGTCCACGACCCACGTTTTCTATGTTCTCTTACATTCTTATGAAACCCTACACGTTTGGATTCATTTACTAACTTTCTAATTCTCGTTCGTCTTTTACAAAATTTTTGCCATAACTTCGTTATAGCTAAGATTTAATCCGTTCTTTATGAATGTTACTACGGTTCCTAACCAAGCAACAAACATCTAACTTATACGCGATGGTTTTAAACTTTTCCATCAACAACAATTATCTTACGATGGTTTTAAATTTGTCCATCAACAACGTTCTTCGTGTTATTCGCGTGTTCTTCGTGTTTTTCGTTCGTTCTTCATTTTAATCGATATTTTGGATTACAATTTCACTTTTTATTGGAATTTGATGTTATAGAACATTATTCCTTACTTTTTTCACCTACTTGTTTATATAATCCACTCGGATCGTTCTAATTTATTACAAATCTTATACTTCCTTAAGAAATTTCTTTACTAAACTTCAAATTCTTATTTTCATTATTTCTCATGATTTCAACCATATGAAATCATTCATAACCTCATCTACTTTTTATTCTCATTAAGTTATGTTTTTAAACATAAAAACTTAAAGGAAATTTATAAAAGACTAGGTTTCAGATTACCATTCTCATTTAATCTCTTTCCGTCAGACAATGGTTGCTCACGAGCAAACTTTTCTGCTTCCTTCTCCTTCTCATCCTCCCATCCGAACTCCCCCCCCTCTCTCTCTTTCAAAGTGTAGGATTCTCAAATTCCTTAAAAAATGAAATAAGCTTTCTATTTATAGAATTTCCAAGCTAGGGGTATTTAGTCATTTCACCCCCCTAACCTCCTTATTATTCATGGCTTAAGGACTAAGTTAACTTACTCCTTAAGTTTACTTAACACTTAAGTCTACTTAGCCTTTAAGTTTGCTTAACTCTTAAGTTTACTTAACACTTAAGTTTACTACTTCCACCTCCTTAGTTAACCTCCTTACTATTCACGAAACTTAGCCTGTAAGTTTCATGGTTCCATCTTTCAGGTTTTGTCCGACAGTTTTAAAAACTGCGATTCTCGGAATCCAAATATTTTTGGATATTTCGTCTTTCCTTTACCGATTAACTTTTACGTATTCTTTGGATTTCTGAAAAATTGAAAAACACTTTTTGGTGTCAAGCATTTTCCTTCACGTTTTCCCCTAATGTAGCTAAATGAATGAAAAGTACATAACAGTACTTTTCGTCATTTTTATTTCGTCCGATTTCTGCACGTTTTTTGAGAAAAACTTTTATCGGCTTACTTAACTTTTCATGATATATTATCATCAAATCTTTTGACGGAATATCATTTTGACATACCGAACTCTCAAAACGGCTTAGGTTATTTCAAACCCTAACCCTTAGGTTTCGTTAAGTGAATAGTGCCTATTTCGTCTTTTTCTTCGGAAATATTTTTGTTCTCGGAAAATTTTTATTTTCGTCTTGAAAATTATTACTCGTTCAGTCTAGCTCGTAGCCAGAATCCTCCTGACTTATAATCATCCTAAGTTCTAGAACAATTAATAAACACATAGAACATAATATTATTAATAAAAATTCCTTTTATTAATAACTAATTCTTTAAACGTAAATTCTGGAAAATCCAAATTTTGGTCGTTATGATATCTGATGGATTTTCCTTCGACATCGTAGAAAGATAGTATGAGACGTGGATCCTTGACTTCTCCATAATTCCATGGGACTTTTGTGTAAGGTGACAATAGGATATCGTGAATCAAGGTCAAGAAATTGACTCTGGTGCAACCACTTTCAAAGGATTATCACCACCTTTGAGTTAAATTTCTTGTATGGAAAATGGTTTGACAGTCTCATCAGCCTCAGCAGATATAACTGCTGCTAATCCCTTCCATATGGTAGGACATGTATTCCCACTCTCGAGTAGTAAGTGTCATCATCGCTCGCCATTCGCAGGACACCATTGTCAATTAAATTTCGAATAAAGGTGTATGAGTGCCCAAAGATTATTCGTGATGTGACCGCGAGAATGTGAATGATATTGACATACTCCATCAGAGTTGAACCATCTTGAACGGGGATTAATTGGAGGTAGAAGGGAGGTGATTCTTCCTTCATTGATTAGCATCTGAAATATCTCCTCCATAGGTTGGCCCAGGTATGTAAATTCCCTTCTATTATCAAAATCCCGATGGGCTTTAGCACTTGCTCTCTTCACAACCTTGTTCTCCAGTGCTTCACTTTCTGAAGGTGGTGATGAAGCATTCATAACAAAAGGAAGGAGATAGGCATGCTCATGGCTGACTAACTAGCGTGTGACTTGATGCTAATGGATCACTAGTTCTGCCAATTGTTTAACTTGCTTACAAAGAGCTTTCATCTTTTGTTCTATAGAAAATTAAAACTTTGTGTAATCCCATCTGTCAACACCGTCTTTGATGGTCTGGGATGATTCACCATTAAAATTGGAACTCCGTCCACTGCTCCAACTAATCATATTGACCTCTTTTTCTTTGTGTTGAGGAAGAGGGTTGTCTTGCACATGAGGTTGATCTGGTTTTGTAACCACGATCTCATTGGATCTTGTGTTTCAAGGCCCAAAAATCTTAAGAATTATGTCTAGGTGCCCCGGAATGATAAGCACACCTCCGAGTAGCATTGAAACCCCTCCCATTAGGGTTGGCTGGTGGAAGAAGATGCGTAATTTTCTTCTGAGTAGTCAGAAGAGCAAGAATATTCTCGAGCGAGTCCCCTAAGGGTGTGAGCGTTCGAGGGTGCTTTGCTTCTCCACCTTTAGGTAAGGGAGGGTTTGAAGACCGTGCTTGGAAAGGGGAGTAGTTTTTCCTCTGTATAGGCATGTTCTGACTGCCTTTTTGACCTTGTAGTATCAAGGAAACATCCTCCTCTTTCTTTTTATGGACCCTCCAGGGGTTGTTTCCATAAGTTCCAGACTGGATGTGCTTATCAACTGCTTTAAAAGCTTATAGGTCTTGAATCTTTCCTGACTTCAGTCCCATCTCAGCCATCTTTTCGTGTTTGATCATTTTAGAAAATGGTTTGCCAATACCAGCTAAGACTCTTTCATAGAAAGGAGCTTCTTATATGTTTATGAAAGTCATGACCATTTCCGACTCTATCATAGAAGAAATAACTTGAGCAGCAAGGCGCCTCCACCTTTGACCATACTCTCTGAAAGACTCGTTGGACTGTTTCTTAACCTTAGTAATCTGATACTGGTCAGGAGCCATCTGAGACTGGAAGCTGTATTGAGTAAGGAAGGCGTGAGCTAGTTCTTCCCGGCTATGGATCTTTGAGTTATCAAATCTGGTATACCACGATCGGGCTTCCTGATAAGTGGGTTTTATACCTACTTATTGGATATCAATTTATGCGAATTATGCCCATCTCAAGTACATTTTAGTCTGTTTTAGTTACATTTTATGTTATTTTGCATTGCATGTACAGAGAACTCCTTTTGGCATAAAAGTGCAGGAAATGGCGTACTTTGGTGGTGTTGGATGGCAAGAGGCTAATGGATGCATGGCTCAAGGCTTATGGATGCACGACATAAGAATGTAGTGAAGCAAAGGGACTGCTAATGAAGGAAGGAAGGAAAAGAATGAACAAGTAGCAGTAGCAGCAGCATGACAGAAGGAGAACCAGAGTACAAACTGCAGGAGCCACGCGGCGCGTAATGCAGTAACACGCTGAGGGCGCCAAGGCCATCGCTGAGCAGCCCTACGACGCATAACCGTGTTTACTACAAGTCTCGCACCCGCGCAAGGAATACATGGAGGGCGTAAGCGGCACGCAACGGTATTTCAAGTCTGGCACGATTTGTTTTATTTTAATTAAAAAGGTTGTAATTTGTTTTAAACGATATCTAACTGGTGTCAGACGAAATTTTGATAACTTTTGTCGTATTTTCATCGTAGTAACTAGGGTTTACACATTTGGAGAGATTCCAATGAAGAACGAAGCCTAAACTATCTTTTCCGAATTCTTCTTGGGATTTTCTGTCATTGTGGATTATTATCATTGTTTTGCTGGATTTTTATGAGGAGTTAAACGTTAACTTTGGTTTACAATCTGCAATTGGGTTTGATCATTTCTATTCTTCATCTTTCAATTGTTTGCTTGTGAATCATGTTTAGCTTTGATCCCATAATGGCTTTTGGTTCAGTTTTGAACTAAACTCCATTATGGGATTCTAACAGATTTTAATATGTAGTTTAGTTGCATGCTTGAATGCTAGGGCTGTTTTACATAACATATGGGATTTCTATCATGATTGTTTTGCATGTATGAATTCTTGATCACCATTCGTCTCAATACTTGCATGGAATTGACAATGAACATGCGAGTATGGATTGTAATTATGATAGCATACACGAATATAAATTTGTTTTTGTATGGCTTCATGTATTTTGTTAACCAGATAGACATATACTGTTTCACCGTATGAGTTAAAATAAGGGCTTGTGCTCTAATTCATTATAATTGCAATTTCACATAGACATATAGTGATTTTGGTTATATTGATTATTACATAGAGTCTATCATTTGTGGATGATGTGTAAGTAGGTCATAGTGCATTGAAAAATGGCTATGACTCTATTAGTGCTCTTGACTATTTTCCTGTGATGTATGAACAATTCTTACATGATAGTGGTAATTGGATGAAATATTAAATGAAGTTAGGATCCCATTATTTCCAGACTTGGTTTATTTCGTTATTATTCTTGTTTTGGTTGGTATTTGCAATTAGGTTAATTCACCAATTTAGTTGTTAGTCTAAGCATATAAATACAATAATTTAATTGATGCATAGTAGTTTAAATTTGACAACTTTCTCTGTGGGATCGATACTCTACTTACTCTGTATTACTTGTTGACACGTGTATGCTTGCATGAGTTAGAGTTCTTTTATCAGAACTGAAAAAGAGGTAACAAGTTTTTGGCGCCGTTGCCGGGGAAAGGCGTTAATTTAAATAATTATCATCAGTTTAAAGCTATATTGTATGACTTAGACAATTCTGATAGTTTCTCATTTCTATTTTTGTTTCGTTTTTGGTTTCAAGTACTTGTAGAATTTTATGCACACGCGATCATCCAACTCAGAACTAATACCAGCGCAGGGTAACATTAACGGAAAAGGTTGGAAAGTAAGTGTGCGGAGAAATTTGCAAGCTCAGTTAGAAAGTACTACAGTTAATATGGAAGAAGAGCAGAGAATTGAGCAAAAAGAAGAACACCGGGCTCTAAGAGATTATTCCATGCCGAATATTAACAGACTATAGTCGAGCATAGTCAGACCGGCGATATCAACCAATACGTTTGAGATTAAACCGGGCACTATTAAGATGGTGCAGAACTCGGTACAATTTGGGGGTGCTACTACGGATGATCTGAACGAACACTTATTGAGCTTTATTGAGATTTGTGATAAATTCAGATACAACGGTGTGACGGAGGATGCTATTAGACTGAGGTTGTTCCCATTCTCATTGAGGGATAAGGCGAAGAGTTGGCTTCATTCTTTGCCGTCAGGGTCAATCACTACATGGGAGGACTTAGCACAGAAATTCCTAGCCAAGTTCTTTCCAATGGCTAAGACTACAAAAATGAGGACAACCATCTCTCAGTTTGAGCAACAACAGGGCGAGTCCTTATATGAGGCATGGGAGAGATATAAAGAGATGTTGAGGAAGTGTCCGCATCACGGTATGCCAGATTGGATGGTGATCAACTCATTTTATAGCGGATTGGGATGGCAATCGAGGCCGATTGTAAATGCAGCCGCAGGAGGGGCATTATGGGCAAAGAGCTATGATGAGGCCTATGCACTTATAGAAACTATGGCTGCAAATGATTACCAGAATCCTACAGCTCGGATGCTACAGCCCAAGGTTGCAGGTGTGTTGGAGGTAGATGCCATCACTAGTTGTCGGCACAGATGGAAGCTATGGCAAAGAAGATAGATACACTGGCGGAAAGCAAAGTAAAAACAGTTGCCTTCGTATGTGAGATTTGTGCGGGATCACACTCCACGGATCAATGTGCTATCAGCTCGGAGTCGGTACAGGAAAGACCAAGGTCAATTTTAGAACACATACCACCCCAACAACCGAAACCATCCAAACTTTAGTTGGTCAAATAACCAAGGACATCAGCAGAATTCGTTTCAGCCGAACTAACAGTTTCAACCACAGTCATCTCAGCTATAGTTTTCATCGAAACCACCGTTTCCACCGGGATTTTCTCAACAACAACAACATCACACTCCAGTTGCACCACATCCAGAAAAGAAATCAGAAATGGAGGAGATGATGTTGAAATACATGGCAAACACTGAAGTTATGATCAAAAGCCAAGCAGTGGCTATTAAGAATTTGGAGACTCAGATGGGGCAGATGGCGAGCATGCTTAACAACAGGCCCCAGGGTTCATTGCCAAGTAACATAGAGACAAATCCTAGAAGTGACAGGAATGAACAATGTCAAGAGATCACATTGAGATTTGGGAAGAATACTGGTAGAGGTACTTTACAAGTCGTGGCCCACGCAGAATATACTTGAGGAAGTTACGCATGGCCATGAGGCAAAGCAGGTGAATGCTGAGGAAGAAAATCTGGAAAAATCTGAGTCGCAGCAGGAAGAGAAAGATAAAGCAGGTGCAGAGGAAAAGATTAAGAGTTCACTACCACCAATTCAACCTCAAGTATCGTATCCGCAGAGACAAAACAAGCATAGGGAAGATAAACAATTCAGTAAGTTCTTGGAGGTATTCAAAAAGTTGTAGATCAACATACCGTTCGCTGAAGCATTGGAACAAATGCCAAGCTATACAAAGTTTATGAAGGGTATATTGTCAAGGAAGAGAAGACTAGATGAGTTTGAGATAGTAGCCTTGACAGAGGAATGTAGTGAAGTGCTTCAGCAGAAATTACCTCCAAAGCTGAAAGATCCGGGCAGCTTCACAATTCCGTGCACAATTGGGAAGATGAACTTTAGTAAGTGTTTATGTGATGTGGGGGAAAGTATAAATTTGATGCCTTTGTCAGTATTCAATCAGTTGGGATTGCCGGCTCCAAGGCCGACAAACATATCATTACAGCTAGCTGACAGATCCATCACGTATCCACGGGGAATTGTTCAAGATGTGTTGGTAAAAGTGGACAAGTTTATCTTTCCGGCTGACTTCATCATTTTAGACTACGAGGAAGACAAAAGCATACCAATCATACTAGGGAGACCATTCTTAGCCACAGGCAAGACTTTGATAGATGTGCAAAAAGGGGAACTCACTATGCATGTTCATGATCAGGAGGTCACCTTCAACGTCTTCAAAGCCATGAAGTTCCCAACAGATGCTGAAGAATGCTTTCTAGTTGATTTGGTGGATCGGGTTGTAAAGGATGAGGTACAGAGTCTTGGGGATTATGCACCTTTAAGAAGTATCATTGCTGAAAATTCAGAATGGGAGGACGATGCAGTCGATGAACTTGTGCAATACCTGGATGTCACCCCAAAATTCAGGACATTCGGAATACCAGTCGAGCCATTGACGAAAGTTGGAGAGTCATCAGTAAAATTGAAACCATCTCTCGAGTCACCTCCAGAGCTGGAATTGAAACCACTTCCAGAACATCTCATGTACGCATTTTTAAATAAAGATTCAAAATTACCTGTGATTATTTCTTCTGCACTAACATCTTTTCAGGAAGAAAAACTACTACGAGTGCTTAGAGAGTTCTAATCAGCTATTGGATGGACCATAACAGATATCATAGGGATCAGCCCTAGGTTCTGTATGCATAAGATCTTATTAGAAGATGGGAGTAAACCGTCGGTTGAGCAACAAAGAAGGCTTAATCCAATAATGAAAGAAGTGGTCAAGAAAGAGGTACTGAAGTGGCTGGATGCAGGAATAATTTATCCGATTTCAGATAGCTCATGGGTGAGCCCAGTGCAGTGTGTGCCAAAGAAGGGTGGTATGACTGTTGTGACCAATGAAAATAATGAGTTAATTCCAACACGCACAGTGACGGGGTGGAGAGTCTGCATGGATTACCGTAGACTCAACAAAGCTACAAGGAAAGATCATTTCCCATTACCATTCATTGATCAGATGTTGGACAGATTAGCGGGTCATGAGTATTATTGCCTTTTGGATGGATATTCAGGCTATAATCAGATTATGATCGCTCCAGAAGACCAGGAAAAGACTACCTTCACATGCCTATACAGTACTTTTGCTTTTAGAAGGATGTCTTTCGGATTATGCAATGCTCCAGCCACCTTTCAGAGATGCATGATGGCTATATTTTCAGACATGGTGGAGCAGAACATGGAAGTATTTATGGATGACTTCTCGGTCTTTGGGGACTCGTTTGATTTATGCCTTGAGAATTTGGTTCTGGTTTTGAAGAGATGTGTTGAGACGAACTTAGTGCTGAACTGGGAAAAGTGTCATTTCATGGTGCAAGAAGGAATTATACTGGGACACAAGGTTTCAAAGAAGGGACTTGAGGTTGATAGGGTGAAGCTAGACACGATTGAGAACTTGCCACCACCTACTTCCGTAAAAGGTGTTCACAGTTTTCTGGGATATGCAGGTTTCTACCGTAGATTTATCAAGGATTTTTCCGAGATAATCAAACCCCTATGCAGTCTATTGGAGAAGGATATACAGTTTAACTTTGATGAAGCCTGCGTGTCAGCGTTTGAGCACTTAAAGAGAAAACTAACTTCAGCACCTGTGATTACCGCACCAGATTGGGAATTGCCATTTAAGTTGATGTGTGATGCCAGCGACTACGCTGTAGGGGCTGTTTTGGGGCAGAGGAAAGAGAAGATTTTTCATGTGATATATTATGCCAGCAAGACCCTTATAGATGCACAGCTAAACTACACTACCATAGAGAAAGAGTTATTGGCAGTAGTGTATGCCTTTGATAAATTTCGAGCATATCTGATTGGCACAAAGGTGATAGTGTATACGGATCACGCGGCAATTCGACATTTAATGGCAAAGAAGGATGCAAAACCCCGGTTAATTCCATGGATTTTACTACTGCATGAATTTGATTTGGAGATCAAAGACAGAAAGGGCACCGAAAACCAAGTGGTGGACCACTTATCGCGACTAGAGAATCCGGAAAGGCAGGCAGACGATAACATTATGATCAATGAGACTTTTCCAGATGAGCAGTTATTTGTGGTGAAAGGGGAAGTGCCATGGTTTGCAGATTACGCGAATTATTTGGTAAATAAGATGGTACCTTCTGATTTAGTAGGTTATCAAAAGAAGAAATTTTTGCATGATGTTAAATGGTATATATGGGATGAGCCTTATTTGTTTAAATAGTGTTCTGATCAATTGATAAGGAGGTGTATTCCATATAGTGAGATCGAGGAGATTTTGCAGGATTGTCATGCTTCGGTGTATGGAGGTCACTACGGGGGAGAAAGAACAGTGGCTAGAGTACTCCAAGCAGGATTTTATTTGCCGACTATTTTTAAAGATGCACACAGTTTTGTCCAGAGATGTGATAAATGTCAGCGAGTGGGGAACATCTCAAAAAGAAATGAAATGCCCCTGAATACAATCCTCGAAGTTGAAATTTTTGATGTGTGGGGGATTGATTTAATGGGACCCTTTGTTTTTTCCTGCGGAAATCTATACATCTTGCTCGCAGTGGATTATATCTCGAAATGGGTAGAAGTGGCAGCTCTTCCGACAAACGACTCCAAGGTTGTTCTAAGATTCTTACATAGAAGTATCTTCACGAGATTTGGGACTCCAAGGGCCATTATCAGTGACGAATGTAGTCATTTCTGTAATAGGCAGTTTACAACTTTGTTGGCTAAGTATGGGGTGAACCATCGCATTGCTACAGCTTATCACCCACAAACAAATGGCCAAGCTGAAGTGTTGAATCGAGAAGTCAAGAGAATCCTTGAAAAAGTCGTGAATCCCACACGGAAGGATTAGTCGTTAAAGTTGGATGATGCAGTATGGGCTTATAGGACTGCATACAAAACTCCGTTGGGCATGTCACCTTTCTAGCTTGTGTACGAAAAAGACTGTCACCTTCATATGGAGTTAGAGCATAAGGCATATTGGGCAATTCAAAAGTTAAATTTGGATTTGAGTGCTGCAGGGGAGAAACGCCTACTCCAACTCAATGAGTTGGATGAATTCAGATTACAGGCATATGAAAATTCGAAGCTGTATAAGGAGAAGGTGAAGAAATGGCATGACCAAAAGATCATTAAGAGATCCTTTGAACCGGGACAACGGGTTTTTCTTTATAACTCCAGACTTAAACTTTTTCCCGGGAAGCTGAAATCGAGATGGTCAGGTCCATTTACAGTGAAGACTGTTTTTTCGCATGGTGCGATTGAAATATTTGATAAGCTGCCGGACAAGCCCTTTAAGGTGAATAGACAGCGCTTGAAGCATTACCTTGGTGGTGAGGTAGACAGACAGAAAGTCGCCGCCATCCTCTCTTCGACATGATATTCAGAGACAGTCAAGCTAATTGACTATAACTTAGCGCTTGATGGGAGGCAACCCATTCTTTCTATTTCTATCTCTATTTTCTTTTTATTTATTCAGTAGAGTATTTAGTTAGATCATCTCTATTTCATGTTTACTAAATCATATGTTATGCATAATTGAGTGCGTAGCTGCATTTGCAGTAAGAGGTGTTTGAAGTAGGATAGAGTTAATTTAGTCCTGCCTGTTGCTCATTAATTCATGCCTTAACAGTGTGTATTCATGTCCATGTAGGAATTTTCAAGTTCTCTCATCACCGATATGCAGTTTGAGAGTAAACAATTTACAGTATTGATAATTGCCTCACGCGGCCACGCAGGCCAGCGCCTGAAAGTCAGTAGTTCCTAGACCCAATCCATAACTCCATTCTTCACTTGCGCGCCTGCGTAAGATTTCCTCTACAAAGTCGCGCGGCCGCATGCGACACCAGGCGTTGAATTTTTTTAAAAAAAGTTTAAAAATCCGAGTTGTAGTCTACTTGGCCTCTCATGTGACATAATATAAGTGTATTCTTCTGTTCTCCCATAATAATAAGACTCTTCAGCTCTCATCAAAGCTTATACCACAACTCTCTCCATTGGCATAAATCTAGGGTTTCTGCATAGGTTGTTCAAAAGCGAGTTTGGGGGTACTCTTATCTACAGTAGAGCATCTATATTATCTACCCATCATCTACACATGGGTTCAAAAAGAGTACGTTCAATCTCCATCTCTTCATCATCAGAATCATCATCTAGTAATCAAGACGAGGATATCATGGACCACAGGAAATTTATCAGTTTGGAAGCCCAGCAGGAATATTATCGCATCGTGACTAAATCGTTTGTGAAGGAACGGGGATTTAAACCTGACAAGAATGACGGTCGGCTATGGACTATGATAAGAGAAAGAGGCTTGGTTTGCCTAGCTGCAACTCTTATGCCTATTCCCATGGGGGTCCTTCGAGAGTTCTACGCAAATGCGAAGGAGATGAAAGGAGGGATAACACTGGTTCGATGAGTACA
This sequence comes from Panax quinquefolius, assembly GCA_020205615.1. Lineage (NCBI taxonomy): Eukaryota > Viridiplantae > Streptophyta > Magnoliopsida > Apiales > Araliaceae > Panax > Panax quinquefolius. The sequence continues at coordinate 243,437 of JAINUW010000319.1, forward strand.
AGTGGATTTTCGCCCCCCAGCCATCAAAATAGTGTTTGGGATGACTGACACACCACCAAATGGGTCTGCTAATTGGGTCACAGGTGCATATTTGATGACAGACTTGGACTTAGTGATTTCTGAATTGTGCATTCCGAGCACCAAATGGAATTATAAGGCAGGGACGACCGAGCCAAAATCTTTTCCAACGTCCGCCTTGAATCGCTATGCCAAAGCATGGAATCTGTTTATATGTGCCAAATTAATTCCGTCAGCTCACCAACATGAAATACCCACTGAGCGGGCTATCATTTTATGGGGCATTATCAAAGGCAAGTACATTGACGTCGACCACCTAATTCATCAGAACATGCTGCGTTATTGGCGGGGGAACACGACTGGGAGTATTCCGCATGCATCTGTGGCAGCCATGCTTTGTACACAACAAGGAGTCCCGTGGAATAATGAGCAACTACAAAAACCGAGCCACGACATCTCTCATGCCACAATCGCTAAGTTCAAGGATTGGACGGGTGGTGAATCGCACCAACGAGGATTGGGTTTTATCATCGAGCCAACGTTCCCAGAACCATTCCAGTAGCCCTCTCAGACAGATGAGGCGGGCCCCTCGACACGACCACAAGCTCCTCATGGTGATCGACAGCTCCGAAGGTTGGAGCGAAAAGTCGATGCCATGTTTGATAATTTTGGAACGTTTGCTAAGGGACTCACGAGGGCCTTGGCCGAGGCATTTGCACAGCAGGGAACAATGCTCGAGTGGCCTCAGTTCGAGACTACAGTGCCATATCCACCACCAGATTCACCACCCGAGGAGGGTGGTACAGCCGATCATTAGGGGAGTTTTCTGTACCCTTTACCTTCATTCAATGGGGCATTGAATATAATAAGTTTGGGGGTATTGGGGTCATAGTGTAGTTGCATATAGTTGTTGCATGATTAATATAGTTCCATATAGTTTTTGCATGCCTAGTTTTAATTTTTGCAAAAAAAAATTAATTTTTAGTTATTATTGCTTGCGTTAGTATGTTTAGGTTGCATGTCTCACAATGTTTAGCTTTATAGAAATTCTTGCCTAGACAATGATGATAGTGAATTGTGAAGGATTTTAGAGTATATTGGATAATATGAACGCAGTTATAATGTTTTACACAATGGAATTCATGTTGCTGTTTAAATGCTTTCGGTTTGCACGAATGTGTTCACAATCACTTGTAGGTTTAAGAAGTATGTGTTGCATTGCTTGATAGAAAATGTAATTTTAAAAAGAGAAATATGAAAGTGATCTTAGACTGTATAAAACATTGATATGCAAATTTTGGGAAAACATAGGTATGCTATGTATAAAAAAAATCAAATAGCAATAACGTGGCTAGTCTTATTTCGGGGCCCTGGCTACATGAGTAAGTATGCCCGAGCAGATTGTCTTTACTCCTAGCGCCCTAAGGTCTTTCATGGTCTGGGAGTCGTTGGTTGAAAGCTCGCTAAGGGGTAGCAGTGTGCCTAATGGATTAAGACATTGCACAATCATGTGGAAAAAAAAGAGAAAAGGAAAAAGAAAAGAAAAATAGCAATAAATACCGCGAGAAAGTGCGAAATTCGCCCTCGTGAGTAGCAATAAAGAAGTTAAGCCCATAGTTGAACCTTAGTTTGTGTTGATATGTTGAAACAGTCTGTGTTGCATGAGTATACATGAGTCTTGATTTAGGCGTAAATTTTTACATTTTTGAGCAATGTAACATGTGTATTCTTTGCTTAAGTCAAGTTTTGGTGAACACCACACACACACACAACATCTCTATATCATATATGAATTATCTAAGTGTATGATATTATGCCTACAGTTTGGTTTGAAATTGTATTCTTGGATCTGGATAATTTACGAAGGTAAATTGGACTGAAATTCTGTTATGGCTGGGACTATGTAAGACTAGTTTACATCTTAGCTTAGTTGCATAGTAATGTAGCTACATTTTCATTGTTAGTTAGCATGCATTGCTTGAGGGCAAGCAATAGTTCAAGTTTGGGGGTATTTAATAAGTGTGTTTTATACCTACATATTGGATATCAATTTAAGCGAATTATGCCCATCTCAAGTACATTTTAGTCTGTTTTAGTTGTATTTCATGTTATTTTGCATTGCATGTACTGAGAACTCCTTTTGGCATAAAAGTGCAGGAAATGGTGTACTTTAGTGGTGTTGGATGGCAAGAGGCTAATGGATGCATGGCTCGAGGCTTACAGATGCACGGCATGAGAATGTAGTGAAGCAAAGGGACTGATAATGAAGGAAGGAAGGAAAAGAATGAACAACTAGCGATGAGCAATGACGCCATGAGATGAAGCGAACTAGAGTATAAATGTAGAGGATATGCAGCATGCATGCAGCATGTAAGAACGCTTATGGCACGCGCCGCTGCGAGGAATACACTGGAGGGGCGCGCGTCTATGCGATAAATCAAGTTGCGATTTGTTTTATTTTAATTTTTAATTAAAAAGGTTGTAATTTGTTTTAAACGATATCTGACTGGTGTCAGACGTAATTTTGATAACTTTTGTTGTATTTTCATCGTAGTAACTAGGGTTTACACATTGGGAGAGATTCCAATGAAGAACGAAGCTTAAACTCCATCTTTTCCGAATTCTTCTTGGGATTTTCTGTCATTGTGGATTATTATCATTGTTTTGCTGGATTTTTATGAGGAGTTGAACGTTAACTTTGGTTTACAATCTGCAATTGGGTTTGATCATTTCTATTCTTCATCTTTCAATTGTTTGCTTGTGAATCATGTTTAGCTTTAATCCCATAATGGCTTTTGGTTCAGTTATGAACTAAACTCCATTATAGGATTCTAACGGATTTTAATATATAGTTTAGTTGCATGCTTGAATGCTAGGGCTGTTTTACATAACTTATGGGATTTCTATCATGATTGTTTTGCATGTATGAATGCTTGATCACCATTCGTCTCAATACTTGCATGGAATTGACAATGAACATGCGAGTATGGATTTTAATTATGATAGCATATGAATATGGGGCTGTTTTGTATGGCTTGCGTATTTTGTGAACCAGATAGACATATACTGTTTCACCGTATGAGTTAAAATAAGGGCTTGTGCTTAAATTCAGTATAATTGCAATTTCACATAGACATATAGTGATTTTGGTTATATTGATTATTACATAGAGTCTATCATTTGTGGATGCTTTGTAAGTAGGTCATAGTGCATTGAAAAATGGCTATGACTCTATTAGTGCTCTTGACTATTTTCCTGTGATATGTGAACAATTCTTGCATGATAATGCTAATTGGATGAAATATTAAATGAAGTTAGGATCCCATTATTTCCAGACTTGGTTTATTTCGTTATTATTATTGTTTTGGTTGGTATTTGCAATTAGGTTAATTCACCAATTTAGTTGTTAGTCTAAGCATATAAATACAGTGATTTAATTGATGCATAGTAGTTTAAATTTGACAACTTTCTCTGTAGGATCGATACTCTATTTACTCTGTATTACTTGTTGACACATGTATGTTTGCATGAGTTAGTTAGAGTTTTTTATCGTAGCGAAAAAAGAGGCAACACTTTTCAAATGACTCTTCTAGAAAAAATTTGCATTCGAGCTTCTCGTTTTCTACATAAGATCCAAGTTCTCCAATGAACACCTTCAAATGTGTGTAAGGATCCCCTAATTCGTCATACTTTTCAAAGTCAGGGGTTTTAAATTTATCTGGATAATGAACACCGAGGAATATGCAAAGGTCAGCATATGAAACACTCTCGTGTGTTCCAATCTCTTTGAGAGACCAGATAGTTTCTTCCATTTGAAGGACCTTCTTCCTGATATCACCGGTGTGTGGATCTCCTTTGAGATGGGTGCTTTCAGGGTCTTTGTTGGTCATATCCAACTGAGGTTCTGGATTTATTTTATCCAAACCTTGTGTTCCTCCTAGTGCAGAGGATTCTATATGTATAGGCATCTTTGAGCCCTGAGTAGACTGATGTAATTCTTTCAGCAGAACAACCAAATCTATAATTTATTTACTTAATCCATCAAATTCTTCTCGAGAAACGGGATTAGACTGGTCAGAAGAAGACATGATTAGCTGTAGGCTCGTGGCCTTTTTGGATTTTGAGCAGGTAATAGGCCCAATTGTTTCCCTACAAAAACTTATGTAGTTTAGTCTTAGGGATAATGTAAATGTTTACATGCTATCATAATGTGTCCATTTTAGGAATATTATCCTGCAAAAATGGGTGTCATTTGATAGCATGTCATGTATGTGCAAATATTCTTCATATTTTCCATTACATAAAGATGAACATGGAATAAAATTACAAGTAAATGATTTTACAAGTAATAGAAAAATGGAAAGCATGAAGAGATTTTCCTCCGCATTTAGTTTATCAGAGGTTGACCTATCTTATGGTTACTCTCGCGACTTTTTGGCATGAAGGTTCCCAGATCATCGCAATCTACTTGAAGGGAAGTTAATTCGGTCTTTCAACTGGAGCAAATCTGGGTAGTGCCTTTCTTGAGCCTCGTTGGAATTACTCTCCCTATGAATCCAGTAATCAAACACCGCAGGATATTCTCCTAGTGGAGGAACCACACAACATACATTCACATACAACGTGTCTCACCGTTTATGAAAATGATGACATGTGCGAAGCACTAATATCACAGATAGATATATTGCAGTGCAGTAAGTAAATGAATTAGTACACATTCATCACAAATGTAAATGCAACATTCACACACAAGCATATAATAGTTTTAAAAAGCTTGTAGTAGTGGCTTAAGCCCTCTTACTGGTATCCCCAACAGAGTCGCCACATGTCGATTTCGGGATTTTTATTTGTCCCTTTTCTGTTCTTGTTCTTTGGTATTCTCATGTTATATGATATTTGTTTGAAAAAACAAGTGAAAAAGGTCCGACATGTATATGTCGACGATTTGACTGTAAGAGTTGCCAATTGGTGTTTTTAACTGGTTGCACCAACGTAACTGAGAAAAGGTTTGCACATTAACCCAGTGATGTGACACTGCTAATCGGGTCTGCGAAACTGAGATTCATTTGGGTTCGGGGCCTTAATTATGCGGAGGGAAGGTGTTAGGCACCCCACGACATCCGTGTTACCACTGTGTCTGCCACTTTTTAATAAACTGTTATATTTATGTGTGTGTGTGTGTGTGGATCAATGTGCAATTTATTTGGAAGTAGTGTGAGGCCTCATTCGCACCTATATACAAAGGGTTTGAATTTATATGAAAAGTTCAATTTTTAAACATGATATAGCAGTGAAGTTTTGTAAAAGAGTTTTTTCAAACCCTGTGCTCAATAGTAATTGAGACCTTTTCATACTTCTATTTTATCATTAAATGTTCGCCTTGTTTGCTTTTACTTTCGAGATGGGAAGTATCTTCGAGAAAATAATATATAGCAGTGTCGAACTCCTCATGGGCATGGAAGCCATCTAAGGAAATTCAAACACCGTATATAATTTACAAGCTTCTTACTACTGAAAATGTCCATCACGGGAACTGAATCTAGATTCAGTGGACTGAATCTGTGATCACATGATTCCTAGGCTCACATGATGCCGCAGTTTATATGAAAAGTAGTAAGCAGTTAAATATATATATATATATATATATATATATATATATACAGACATGATCAACCACCACGAAGCACCTCCATGGGGGATTGGAAATGTAAATATATAAAAGCGGTAAATATATATATATATAGACATGATCAACCACCACGAAGCACCTCTATGGGGATCAGAAATGTAAATAAAGCAATAAATGTGATAAACCGCCACAAAGTAAACTCCAGGCGGGACTAAATGTAAATAAAGCAATAAAGACGATCAACCGCCACGAAGTAAACTCCAGGCGGGACGAAATGTAAATAAAGCAGTAAAAGGCCACGAAGTAAACTCCAGGCCTGACAGAAATGTAAATATATATATATATATATATAAGCGGTAAACGCACAGGATGTTTCTCAATAAAACCAAGTAAACGCTCCAGACATAAGTTTAGGCTCAATCGAGGCATAACTCGATAATGTTATTCCATATATATACAGACAGCAATGAAAACCACGGAGCGAAGACTGAGCATACACACACAACACGACTCTCAATGTGAAGAATAGTGTGTGCAGAGATGAAGAGAAAGGCTTTATAATGTGTAAGAAGGCTTACAGTGGGCTGCCAAAGTAGACTTCTATGACTATAAATGGATGAACACTCAGCTCCCACCGATAAAAATATAGCTATATGTGAGCTAACTTGTGTTTAAAATGAGAAAGCACTCAATATGGGGTGTGTACAGAGAAAATTCGACAGGGCTTCCTCGCCTTTTCCTCTTGAATTATGGCCACCCCAAGCTCTATATTTATAAATCTGGTGGCTGAAGGAGTACATGGCGGTAGCAGATGCACTGCTTGTTGCCCGGGGTGCCTCGAAGCTCATTGGTCCCATTATCTCAAATACGTGCACTTGTGAACTGTGATGTCCGCTCGAACTTGCAGAAATTCAATTCGAGCATCCGAATGAGGTGTACAAGACCTTCTCCGGACTGCTTTTGTCGAGAGTTACGCAATGACATGGGATTAGAGGTTGTACGAAGTCAGGAAGAGAAGCTTCAAATTCTATCCGGTGTGCTGTCATGCGTAATAGTCGCTCGGGATTGCAACTCTTTAGCTCTTGTGGGATATTGTTGTGTAGAAATGTATCTATGAGATGTTGAGATGACGCGATGTGCGGTTGAGGTGGCAAGATGATGATTTTGCCCCTCACCGGAGTTATCTCCGGTTTGGGCTGATAAAGCAGACGTTGCTCAGGGTTATCTCTGAGATTGGACTACAGCAAGTGTTTGAATTCCTCAGGGTCATCTTTAAGTGTGCCTGTCTTCCCGGTGTTATCTCCGGGTCATTGCAATGAGTGCCTCGGCGGGAGTTCTGAGGTTGAAGCTAATTGCATGCATTTGAAACAAGTATTTCTGGGGTTATCGCCGGAACTGCAATGGCATTCCTTGGGGTTATCTCCAAGGACGAAACTTGGGGTTGTCTCTGAGCTTGGAACTGATACTCCCGGTGTGTGTTCCGGGGTTGAGACTGAACTTCCGGTGGTATCCGAAATGGATGTGAGTTGTCTTTCAAGGTTATCTCCGAAAGATGAATCTACCCTCCTGCAATATTAGTAACAGGTGTGCAAAAAATTTTGAGTGTCTACAAACTCATCACCACTTCAACACATGGTCCTCAATACATGGATTTCAAAAATAAAACAGATAATTCAAGGTTGGAGGAATTGTTGTCCAAGTTCGTAGCATTAAATGAGGAGATGAGGATAAATCAAGAGCGGTCAATTCAGAATCTACAGAACCAGATGGATCAAATGCTCAAAGCCTTGAACAACTGTCACTACACCAAAAATGCCCTCTAGTGAAGGACAAATCCTTCACTAGAGGCCCTATATCACTCACACGTGATTTATTGCGAAGAAATATTTCATTCACACGAGTGCTCGCATTAGACCTCCTCGCAATTGGGTATCTTTCGCTAAGTAGTAACTAAATATTTTTTGTGAAAGATATATTGTAAATAACTTATTCCTTCACAAATTGTATTTAGTAATGGAATATTATTATTTAGTGAAAGATTGGTTTCCTTCACAAATAATATTTTAAGGACTATTTGAAATTAGCGAATAACTTGATTCCCTCACAAATAATATATTGTGAGGAACAAAGTTATTTAACGAGAGAATATTTTTCTTCACTAATTATAAACTGAGAATGTATCTTCAAATTAGTGAGAGAAATAATCCTTCATTAATGTCAATTTCTCAAGTAAAATCATTCATAAATTATAAATTTATAAATAAAAAATTAATTGACAAATAATCAAAATTCATGCAAAGTATAATTAATTTTCAAATCGGTGATTTCATATTTATTATTATTACTATTATTTTTATTAATTGTTATAATAAATATTAAATTTAATATTTCAAGTTAATATAAATGTCATACTTATTTCAAACTAATTGATAAACTACATACATAGCCAAAAATTAAAACTAATACTCCATATATAAATAGATAATGCTCAAGTCACGATAAATACAGAATATGTTATTGTATCTTGATCTCCCAAGGATCATAGTACTTACAATATTTAATTACTAACATAAGAAAACTGAAAAAATAACGAGCTAGAAGGAATGAAGTGTACATCATGTTAGGTCCACTTCATCATCATTTTCTTCAAGGAAATCAAAGTTGGGTCTGTAAAGTTTCTCCTGCAAAAGAAACACCAAAATTCAATTTCAACAAGATTAGGAATAAGAAAAAATAAACCTGATAAACTTAAATTAATAGGTAGAGAGAGATTAATGAAGGACAAAGACAAAAATATAGTTATTAATAAATACCTCAATACAATTATTGCAACGTTAGAATGCAGGAGTCAACTGCCACCTGTACTGGAGAAGGTTCGAGCAAGGAAAAATAGAACACCAATAGAACACTCGATATGCAGGATGATGCACATAACCAATCAGCAATCCGTGGAAGAGTGCTTGTTTTCTTATACTTCTTCACTACCACTTTGATTACTGTTCTTCAGTATATTAAACTTGCAGAGGGGGCATGTGATATTGATGTACAACCACTTGTCTATGCAGGTGCAATGAAAATGATGACGGCAAGGGAGTCCACGAAGCTCAATTCCATCTTCATAGGCACAAAGGCAAATAACATTCCTATGACCAACAATAGGAAAACAGGTCTTTCTTGATTTCAATAAATATCAAAGAGCGTAGAGAAGTCTATTTTAATAGGTTATTAAGAAAGCAACATGAACCATTTTCCTTATTTTTGTGGGTGCTTAATTTGTATTACAGAGCTGGTATATTGGTTGGTGGAATAGTACGAGGTATAAAGGAATTGTTAAGAGAATAAATCTAATTAAGCATAGACACTTACAACATCCTCTCTGGGGGAAGAACCGTTTCGGTGGGTGTATCAGTGTTACATTCTGTCATTATTCCACTAAAAGATTCTTGAATCTCCCCATTTTGTTTCTCAAAATCACCGATTCTCCTGAACTTGTATTTGGGCAAGCGATCAATATCATCTTTAGTTGCTCCTTCCTGTTGATAACAAGAAAAACGTAGTGTCAATCTTACCAGGCTGTTCATACAACAAAATGTCTAGAAATATATATACTGTGGCAAAGGCACTCGAAATATTAACAAATAATATTATCCAAACAATGAAACAACATTTTCAGTAACAACATAACATAAACAGGGCTCACGATAAAAAAAAAAACAAAAAAGAAAACATTTACAATCCCCCACCCCACTCTTGCTTTTGTGGCCCTATGGACAGTATAGGTAGGGGTGGTTGAATATTATCATTCAGTACATAAATTGTAAGTTACATAAAACACAAGCAGGCTCCACAAAATCCAGCAGAATAAGCAATGTAAACCACAAGGTTTAAAGTTAACCATGACTAATTTTAATAACCCTTTTACACAGTTAGAGTGGGGATCCCCTAGGGTGCCACATTCTCAGAGCATTCTGTATATTTCATCATCATCGTTCATACCAATATAACACAATATGGCTAACACGAATATGAATAAGGATGAGAGCTCCATCACAAGAGCACCCCAACAAATAACGCCAGCATGCTTTAAGATAATTGGAATGGCAACGCTGCCAACTGCTGATGTTCCAGTCAAAAACTTAGTAGCATCCACCCAGCTGTTTCATTTTCATGGAATGAAAGTAAGTATCATTTTCAAATGACTTGGTATATTTTAAATAGCTGCTATTCCAGTGTCAAAATCTTCTGGTCAATTAATCAGTCAAGTAACAAAAATTTGTAGTTTAAGATATATCCAACAAATTTTAGCCTTTGGCATTCTTATATCAACAATTGGTGTTGAGTCAATTCTCTTTAAGTAACTTCCTCGACATCCTTCACAATTATCCTGAGAATGTGGCTTTTTCTCAGTTATCAGATGCACTTGCAACTCTCACAATCATTAACTCTCATTTGAATCTGTCTCAAAGGGGTTAGGAACAAAGAGCCACTTCTCTCAGCAATCTTGTTCCATCACCACCCCACCCCACCCCACCCCACCCCACCCCACCCCACCCCACCCCACCCCACCCCACCCCACCCTACCCTGATTTTCATTGTTCTCAAACTTTACTAGTTTTAAGACCACATTGTAAAGTTAAATAATCGCTTGATGTTATACATGCTCCATTTACATACTCAATTCCTCACCTTATGTCACCAATATATACATATTAAATAAATGTCTGAGACACCTATCCAGCTACTGCCTGCTTAATCACCTAGAGGTTGGACTAGAAGTCTAGAAATAAATAAAATATTTCACCGTATTCATTAGTTTGAGAGTTTTTAACAGACCAATACTAAGTCGTAATAGAGGTGAGAATGAGAACAAGAGTGACACCTGATATCAAGCAAAATAGGGGATATCATAAAACATGAAAATCAACAACAACAACAACAACAACAACAACATTTTTGAGTCACCGAGTCATTAAAGTTGGACTACTAAATTAACTCAAGATCAATTAAAATAATTTGATACTCTCTCGTTATATATTGTTATAGATCAGACTGAAAAATGGAGCATCAAATCCCAGGTTGGCAGTAGTGAAGTTCTGACTTGGCTAAAGAATTAAATAACTTTTTGCAATCCTATCAACCTTAGAAAATTGGGAAGAAAGGAAAATAAGGCAGTTTGGATAAATACAAGAAGAATAAAGTAGTGGAGTTCAGATTTAGATAGATACCCCCTTGTATAGATAGACAAACTTTCCATTGAAAGGCTGTTAGCAGGAAAATCCAAGCTTCCAAACACCAACAAAAGAAATCTGCAGGCAACCCTTTTACTTTCTTCTGGTGGCTGACACACTAGAAATGCATGAGTATACCCTCTATTCCAACAAAAAAAAATATTTTTTGAATTTCGCAAATATTAAGACTATATTTTTGAACCATGTTTACTTTTGAAAATGATGGTTGATATTTTTGACCCACAACTAAACTCCCAGAGTGACCCAAAATCATCTTCCCTTATTATTGTCTTTCGCAAGTTTGAGTTGATTATTTGTTTATGTGCAGACATACCTCATGTTCAGGTATATACACGATGATAGGCTGGTGACACAACTTTGACAACACCTGGTAGACAATATACAAACCACAGTCAGCATGTAAAATCTAACAAGGGAAATCAGATACAAGTATTATGAATTTGACATTATAGGCACTGTCACAACTCACAAGCAATAAATAGAGATTATGCAAGCATTATACAAAATCTTTATGAAACCGGAGGAGTTAGAGCTACATTTGAAAGTTTATCTCTGCCAATAACATATATTCAAAGAAAGAAAACATGCCCATGTTTTTCTTAGAGATTTAGTAGTTAAAAGTACCATTGCCAAATAAACAACCTTGAAGAAGAAACTTTGACATTGTCTCTGTATCTCAGAAAATAACATATCTTGTTTCTGCTTCAAATCTACTGTAAATGACTGGAGTTTGGCACCATCTCGGCTCCTGTAAACCCGATAGTCAGGCACCCCTTTGCTGCCACTTATTTCTCTTGTCGGAAAAACAGATGCACCATTCAAATTACAATCATTACTCCCCGCAATGGAATGTAATTGCTGCTGCTCTAACTTTGAAGAGGACGTCAGATAATTACCAAAAGCAGCAGGATATTTAGCTAGCAAGATGGAAGAATCGGGCAAAAAAGGAAAGCCAGTTTGTATTCTGTTCCCATCCCAAAAGCCAAAACTCCTCCTCACTGGAAGATTTTCAAGACCCAAGTAACTGTTAGGATCAAACTTGGCCGAGGCTAAAATTCATTCAACATTTTGATTAACAGTGAATTTCAGGTTGAAGGAATTGTCACTTAATTTAGGATGTTGAGCACCCCTATCTTCCTTTTCCTGTGCCCTAGAATCTAGTTTCTGCTGGGATGAAGGGTCACTTAGAATCTTACCAAAGAGTTTAACATCACCATTGCGTTTTGGTTTATCTGAATCTGACAAACACCGTGGCTTTGGTCGTCTTGGATTATCCTGTGACTGGTCATGGGACAGGAAATGAAACTCAACCCCTGCACTGTGATGTTTTAAACCATTACACTTTTGAAGACAGGAGTCCTGAGGTAAAAAGCGATCAGAATGGAAATTTTTATCCATTTTTGCATTACTTTGACGCAAAGCTGGCGTATTGCAACTAATATCCTCATTCATCCCTTTCTTGGTTGAGACCGACACCGGATAACCCCTAAGAATCTGGTAGGAGTCAACACCATCGAATAAAGAATATCCACGCAGATGCTGGTGCTTTTTATCTGTTATAGCAGAATTCTGAAACTGCTTATTAATAGTATTTACCGAATCAAATTTAGATGACACGTCATGGTTAAGACTCTTTTCTTTCTATGCTGCAGCAGGATATTGGATAACCGAATTTGAATTTGAAGTTACATAACAATTATGCTTCTTAAACGAATCAACACAAGGATTTTTTGCAGAATCCAACTTCACTGCATTGTTGTTGTGCTCATAACCAGGGAGAACACCAATTGCCAAAGAATCTGTATCAGCTCAAAGGGAAGCATTTCCAACAGATGGCGGTGCAGTTCTTCTGAACGTGATTTACCTTGACGAGAATTATGGCAAAGTCTTAAAAATGTAAAACTGATAAGCTTTTACAACCTAAATACAGATTCACAAGATACTTATAAGATATAAAATAAAACAAAAAAGGCTTATCTCCGTACTCGAACCAGGGGTCATCTTCTTCTTCATAACCTCATTCCCCCATTTCAACCTGTCCATTATCACCTCCACCAATCCATCCAAAACCTCAATCTCCTTCTCTTTCTCTTCTTCTTCACTTCATGTTCCGAATAACTACTACATGTCTCAAAAACATCATCCAATTTCTTCAATAAATTATCTTGCCCATAAAATTGGAATTTATTTAGCAATCCAAAATTTCAATTGGGTTGGTTTCAGTTAATTTATGGTAATACCTAGAGGCACTGGAGCTTTTGAGAATGAAAAGAAAAGGGAGATCAACACACAAACCACAATTCAATGATAAACATATCCAAATCGGAGAACAAAATCCATAATACTCAAATTGAAGACTAACCTTTAATTAGATGTAATGTAAGACCCCAATGGAGAAGAAGGTGGACAAATCAACCGCCGCCATCGCCGAAAAATAATGCCACCTCCGAAAATTAAGGCTTTTTATTTTAAAATTAGGGATAAAGTGAGAGAAGATATGGAGGCGAAAGAAAGAGGAGAGGGATGAGGAGGAAAAGGGATATGAGTGAGAGGAGAGGAGAGGGAGAGGGCTGGAGTTAGGGGGAGATGTTGATGAGATGAAGAGAGCAATGGAGTTAAGCTTCTCTGCTTCTGAGTAATTAAAAACGTAAATGTAGTTTGAGGGAGTGATACTCATCTGTTCCAAAAATAAAACTTAGATAATATTTTTTTTTAAAATAATTCTTTTATAAGTAATATTGTAAGTTACAATTATTATAAATAAATTTAATACTATAAAAAATTTAATGTATTTATATTATAATTTATATTCACCACAATTAATTCTAAAAAATTATTTAGAAAAAAGCAATTAATTTTATCTCTCATAAAAAACTACGAACAACAATAATATATAGTGAGTAATAATTCCTTCACTAATTGATTTTTTTTTCTCACAAAATTTCATCATAAATTGGCGTAAAAAGCTTTCTACCACCTCAATTTTGCGAGGAAAAAAATACAAATTGTGAAGAATGCTTTTCTTTCATTTAATAACTATATATCATCAGATTTTTTTTTTTCACTATTCCTTCGCTTAAAAACTCCTCATGTGAATGAATAAATTCCTTAAAATTTTCTTCATTTATAGGCCATTTTTGATGTGGTGTGTCCTCAATACAATTAGTGTTATGACAAGGATTGAGAATGACGAAGTGTGGCGCCCCAAAATAGGTATACACAACACCCATTCTTTACGCCAAATACATACACAAAAAATGCAAAAAGAAAACTTCAATAATCTGACAATATATCTTAATGAGTTTAAATATAATATTGTCTTACAGACAATATCCACATGCAAATAAATCCCCATCATAATTATTGATTCATTATTTTACAAAAATGGTGAGGACTACTAAACAACTCTCTCTAGAACCTTCATTCCATACCTCGACTAGTACTAAGCTACATTCTCGCCTCACGAGAAGAAAAATGGAACAACAAGGAAAAGGGTGAGCTCAACTAGCCCGGTAAAGAATATTATGACTAAGATAATATACAACAAATTATCGTTAGTCTTCAATGAGAAAAAAAAATCTAATAGAATCTGATAAATGACAATTTAAATCAACAAGCTGCGGTGAAACAACAATTCATTAGAAGAGTTAAGTAGAGAATGCAAACTACTATCTTCTATATATGAATTTAAAAGTTCATCGTCGATATTTTATCCTGTAACATCAATCGATATATATACGGAATCAAATATTCATCTTTTTTACTCTGAGCCAAAGATATTCATCGAGTTGTATTCAGTCGTGTTCATCTAAACACTCGTTCATATTTCATTGCACTATTCATGGGCAAAGATATTCATCGAAAAAATCATTCATCTTTGCACTCGGGCCAAAGATATTCAATAATATCATCATTTAAGGTGAGGATGATGAAAAATATTTTAAAAAAGCGAATCCGGTGAAACAAAATGACAAGGATTAAGGATTAAGGATTAGTACTTTGTTTTATCCATGTCAAAAATACCTCAAAAATAATCATAGTAGTGGTGTAAAATTGAGAATGATCAAAACATGGATCTGATCAAAGCTAGTATCCGAGAATAGATATTTTGGATGAAAGAAGAAATTTCATTTTTAAATTGAATAGTCTTAGTGATAAGTGAATAGTCTGTAGTATCGTGAATAGTTAGTATCGTGAATAGTAACTCAAACACCAAAAGATAGAAATTTCAAAAAAAACATCTTCACGCCGTGAATAGTACTCGTGAATAGTAACTTCGTGAATAGTAACTCATGAATAGTAACTTCGTGAATAGTAACTCATGAATAGTAACCCCGAGCATGAAAAAGTTCCAAATTTGATAAAATTTTCAACCAATATTTGACATAATGATATTGAAGAAATAATATCATTTTCAAATAAAATAACATCCCTTACCTCGAAAGGCAGTACTTCTAGTTGAAACAGGATATAGGCTATGACTTGAACTTAGTATAGCAATACTCAAAGTATACTCAAAATACTCACAAGAATAAGCTCGATAATATAGAGAGAAAACTTGGTTTACGGTGTGATTTTCAATTCTAACTAACCTAAGCACCTATTTATAGGAAATTGCTTAGAAACACAAGTAGAAAATTTAATAAATTAATATTATAATTTTTTTCTACATCCTCCTACGCATCAAGCATCTGAATTCAGCAACATGACATATGTTAAAGATGCCCACCAAAACAAAAAACGTTTTCATAAAATAAATAATTAAAACTTACAAAAATTAATTATTTGAACTTGAACTTCAATAATTCATAATAAATAGCCCTTTATCAGAAAATTGAATCTCGCGAGTTTTATAGAAAATTCAATTCTCTACAACTTTGCGAGAAGAAAAGTTTTCCAAATTCCAAACATAAATTGGTAAAGAAATCCTCAAGCAGGCGATTTTACAATTTATAATCAAATTTCGGTCGAGAAATGGGGTCCATAAACACACAAAACATGTGTTAATCATTTAATGCCACAAAAATACTCTTCCTCCTCATATACTCATATATCCCACATTCGTTGTAAAAATATCACTAGATTAATATATTATTAAAATAATATATTTAAATGAATTATTTTATCGAGAAAAAGATAAAATATTAATTTTCAACAATTGTCATTTTAAAATTTTCTCCATCTATATCCACATAAAATCAATATTTTCCTCATCATATAAATCAATAATTAATTATTCACAAATAATATTCTGAGAATCACATTATTGTGACGGTAGTTTCGAGGAAGAGGGGCTTTCGATAAAAATTTCTCCTTCTTTGGGCCTTGATTAGGTGACCAAACCTCTCCTTAGACAGAACTTTCTAGACATTGCCAATAATGTTATCTAATAATATTATTAGGATAATATGAATTATTAGCCGATAATAGAAAATCTTTGTGTAATGACAATTTATTGAAACAGCGATAATATAAAATATCAATGCGCAATTATTGAATCGATAAAATAAAATCTTGAACATTAATTCTTTGTAACAATTATTGAGTAGTGCCTTCTTACGTAAGAATCAATAATTGGTGCAATACAGTAATCTTCTTGTTCAACAATGGCGTATTAGTGTGTTTTAACCACCGGGTATTCCAAGCGATGATACTTGGTAACAACTTCGTAGATTATTTATAAACAACTTATATTTGTCGTTTTCTTCATCAATCGCTTTCCGTTATGGGGCCCACAAAAATTGCGGCGTAAATGCGAATATTCCCAAGCGATCACGAATATTCCACGACCAAACGAATATTCCCAAGCGATAATGAATATTTTATCACCACTTGCTTATTCGAAATATTTGTGCATTTTACCCATAACTAACCACATTAATCAAATCCACCCTTACTATTTCAAAATAATAAATAAAGGAAATTCTTTTATTTTTAAAAATTTGAGGTCTTCTGACCTCCCCTCCTTATGAAATTTCGTCCTCGAAATTGGCGTCACGTACACAGTGTTTGAAAAGATGAGAATACCTCGCTTTCATTTTAGTTCCAACTCCCGGTCATTTCCTCGATAGCATGGTTTCTCCACAAAACTTTAACTTGTGGTATAACCTTCGTACGTGGGACATGTTCCTTCTATCAAAATCTTGGCGGTACCTCTTCATACGTTAAGTCTTGGCTATCTCGTTGGGTTCTAACTTCGATAGCGTGGTTGAATCGTCCACATATTTACGTAACATCGATCGTGAAAAGCGTTATGAACCGCGTCGTACTTGGCGGTAAAAGCGAGTCTATAGGCCACGATTCCTATTCGATCGAGAATTTTAAATGGATTAATAAATCGAAGGTTTGAGCTTTCCTCACCTCCGATTCTCTCGCTTTTGAAATAATGACTTCTTGCACCTCCTTCTTCAAATTCATCGACTCGGTGTGTAGCTTGAAGCGACTTTAACTTTATCGATTAAAGTCGATTATACTCGTATATCATCACGTGGGTAACTAGAGTTTTCATCTCCATCTCTATTATTTATAAATTATTGAAATGAGTCTTTGACAATATCGTACTCGTACTTGTATCGATCTTCTACTCAACACGTCGGCTACCACGTTAAGCTTTTCGAGGATGGCATGGTGAACATGTCTTTGAAATGAGTCTCCTCTTGAGTTCTTGAAGCTCTTCCACATTCCTTGCTCCATTCGAATTTTGTATCTCTACGAGTCAAATTGCGTTAATGGAATAGCGATTGAGAATATCCTTCAACGAATCTCGATAATAACCAACTAAGCCTGAAAGCTCGTATTTCGATAAGCGAGCTTAGGTTGTTCTCAATTGTGACTCATATCCCGACCTTGGATAGCACGTTACAATGACACTATCGGTTTACTATCGCTTGCGAATATGGTGTCCCTACGGGAATGCGGCCGGTGCATTCCACTGAAGGAAGTCACGGATAAAGGCTCGGTACCAAATTCTATAGTTGAATTTTAACTCACGAAGTTCAATAGGAGCCATTCGATATGAGATTTTAGAAATGAGTTTTGTATCGGGTTCAAAGTCGATACAAAATTTAATATCGAGCTTTGGGAGTAAAGCGAAATTCTTGAAATCGTCGGGAAAAATCAATAACAACGGGAATATTATTCAAATCGGCGTGTCTTTATTCAAATCCATAACATGGACTAAGAAAACTTGACATCAAGTAATAAGCGAATGACTTCATGGCTTGATATGAAAATGTTTGACTACAATGGTTTGATTGCTTGAATTGAATAACGAGGTTGCTTAGGAATATGAAAACTAATGACCTTACGAAAGTAATCAATTTTGGCGTGATGAGTAGTTAACCTTAAAATCACATCAAAAGCAAATATCTCTATAGAAATAAGGTTAACGAGGTAATGTGATGGTGCTGACTTGGATCAAGCAAGATTTCTAAACAACGGATGTAATGAAAGTTTCTCTAATGGAGTCTCCATAGATAGGTCAAAGTCTAATTTCTCGTAGTCGAGTTCAAGCGTTGAGCTTAAGCAAGAGAGATAAAAGAATGGGTAGAAGCGGTATCTAGTAAGGTATAAACCGCGAGAATTTATAATTAACTAACCGTGCTAACCGTTCGGGTTCCTCGCATTTTAATGGAAGTCGCGACAAAGCGCTCTTCGAGGAGCGTTGACTTTGATTTTTTACGGGACATCCTTTTGGTGCCAGCGTCCATTTGGACTTGATTTCGCTATAGGACAATCCGGCGATATGTCCTTCCTTTCCACAATTATAACATACCTGAAGCTTGAAGGCTTTGGGCGGTTTGGGTGATATGTCCCTCTTTCGCATTTGTAGCATATAATGCGGCGATCGTTCTCCTCCCTTAGAATTTGTTCTTTGGTCTTTGATCTTTGCTGCTGTAAGCGTCTTCCGTCATTGTTAAATCTTCTCTTTTAGATTGGACATCTCTTTCCATAATATCAGCGCGTCGTGCGGCTTTTACCCATATCATCACTCATTCTCACTCGTTCGGTTATTTCTTCTTTCATCTCGATTCGACTTTATCATCTTATACTCTGCCAAAAAGTGCTTACATTCAAGCATCACATATCGGGTAACATAAGCTTGAATCGTTGCATCCTTTTGCTCCACATTTGCTGCAATTCTTGACTGCTCTTCTAACTCATGAATACGATTTTGCAATTCTACATTTTGATCATAAAATACCTCTAATAAACTCTCTTGGTACCTCTTCTTCCTCTTCTTCCTCACTCACTCTAAATTTGTTACCTCTGCGACTATCTAAGGGTGCAACTATCGATTCTTCACTCACTCACCACATGGATATCTCTAATTCCTTCTTACGCTACGACATCACATTATCACGGTTGGCGATTAGAGGTGTCTCCACGATCTCATTCACTCCATTGTTAACGTTCTCGTGACCATTCTTAAAAACTATCATAAAACAAGGGTTAATTAAATAAATTAACAAATCACATAATACCCTTATATTATGACCAACCAACAAATAAGCTTAGGTAGGACACCTTTAGCGAAGGATTTACTCGTCTCTCCCCTCTAGTTCTATTCCAGATCTCATGGAGATCATATCCCTAAGCTACGATACCCATTGTGGCGCCCCCAAAATAGGTATACATCAACACCCATTACGAGTGCCAAATATGGTGGTAAAAAATAACTACAACTTGATATTACAAATGTCGTGTGAAATATATATCTTGTGAGTTTAAATATAATATTGTCTTCTAGACAATATCCACATGAAATAAATTCCCATCATAATTATTGATACATTATTTTACAAAAATGGTGAGGGACTAAACAACTCTCTCTAGAACCTTCATTCCATACCTCGACTAGTACTACATTTACATTCTCGCCTCACGAGAAGAAAAATGGAACAACAAGGAAAAGGGTGAGCTCAACTAGCCCGGTAAAGAATATTATGACTAAGATAATATACAACAAATTATCGTTAGTCTTCAACGAGGAAAAATCTAATAGAATACTGATAGACATGACAAGTTTTAAATCAACAAGCATGGCGGAAACAACAATTCATTAGAAGAGTTAAGTAGAGAATGCAAACTACTATCTTACATATATGAATTTAAAAGTTCATCGTCGATATTTTATCCTGTAACATCAATCGATATATATACGGAATCAAATATTCATCTTTACTCTGGGCCGAAGATATTCATCGATTAGTATGTATTCATCTAAACACTGTTCATCTTTGCACTCTGGGCCAAAGATATTCATCGAAAATCGATCATCTTTTTACTTTTGGGCCAAAGATATTCAATAATATCATCATTTAAGGCGAGGATGATGAAAAATATTTTTTGAAAAGCGAATCCGGTGAAACAAAAACAAACAAAAGGATTAAGGATTAAGGATTAGTACTTTGTTTTATCCATGTCAAAAATACCTCAAAAATAATCATAGTGGTGTAAAATTCGAGAATGATCAAAAAAACATGGATCTGATTAAAGCTAGTATCCGAATAGATATTTTGGATGAAAAGAAGAAATTTCATTTTTTGATTGAATAGTGCGTAGTATTCGTGAATAGTAATATAGTATCGTGAATAGTGTAGTATCGTGAAATAGTAACTCAGACACCAAAAGATAGAAATTTCAAAAAAAAACATCTTCACAACCGTGAATAGTACTCGTGAATAGTAACTACGTGAATAGTAACTTCGTGAATAGTAACTCGTGAATAGTAACTCATGAATAGTAACTATGAATAGTAACCCATGAAAAAGTTCCAAATTTGATAAAAATTTCCAACCAATATTTGGCATAATGATATTGAAGAAATAATATCATTTTTGAATAAAATAACATCCACTTACCTCGAAGGCGGTACTTTAGTTGAAACAGGATATAGGCTATGACTTGAACTTTTTAGTATAGCAATACTCAAAGTATACTCAAAATACTCACAAGAATAAACTCGATAATATAGAGAGAAAACTTGAGTTTACGGTGTGATTTTCAATTCTAACCTAAAGCACCTATTTATAGGAAATTGCTTAGAACACCAAAAGTAGAAAATTTAATAAATTAATATTATAATTTTTTCTACATCCTCCTCGCGCATCAAGCATCTGAATTCAGCAACATGACATGTGTTAAAGATGCCCAAAAAACAAAAACGTTTTTTCATAAAATAAATAATTAAAACTTCAAAAATTAATTATTTGAACTTGAACTTCAATAATTCATAATAAATAGCCCTTTTATCAGAAAATTTGAATCTCGCGAGTTTTTTATAGAAATTCAATTCTCTACAACTTTGCAGAAGAAAGTTTTCCAAATTCCAAACATAAATTGGAAGAAATCCTCAAGCAGGCGATTTTACAATTTATAATCAAATTTCGATCGAGAAATGGGGTCATGCAAACACACAAAACATGTGTTAATCATTTAATGCCACAAAAATACTCTTCCTCCTCGTATACTCATATATCCCACATTCGTTGTAAAAATATCACCATTAATATATTATTAAAATAATATATTTAAATGAATTATTTTATCGAGAAAAAAGATAAAATATTAATTTTCAACAATTGTCATTTAAAATTTTCTCCATCTATATCCACATAAAATCAATATTTTCCTCATCATATAAATCAATAATTAATTATTCACAAATAATATTCTGAGAATCACGATATTGTGACGGTAGTTTCAGGAAGAGGGGCTTTCGATAAAATTTCTCTTCTTCTTGGCCTTGATTAGGTGACCAAACCTCTCCTTGAGGCAGAACTTTCTAGACATTGCCAATAATGTTATCTAATAATATTATTAGGATAATATGAATTATTGCCGATAATAGAAAATCTTGTGTAATGACAATTTATTGAAACAACGATAATATAAAATATCAATCGTGATTATTGAATCGATAAAATAAAATCTTTGAACATTAATTCTTTGTAACAATTATTGAGTAGTGCCTTCTTACGTAAGAATCAATAATTGGTGCAATCTGGTGTCTCTTCTTGTTCAACAGCGCGTATTAGTGTGTTTTAACCATAGGGTATTCCAACAGATATACTTGGTAACAACTACATAATTATTTATAAACAACTTATATTTGTCGTTTTCTTCATCGATCGCTTTCCAGTTATGGGGCCCAAAAAAAAATGGCATTCGTAAATGCGAATATTCCCAAGCGATCTGAATATTCCACGACCAAACGAATATTCCCGACGATAATGAATATTTTATAACCACTTGCTTATTGAAATATTTGCGCATTTTACCCATAACTATCCACATTAATCAAATCCACCCTTACTATTTCAAAATAATAAATAAAGGAAATAAATTTTTATTTATTAAAAATTTGGGGTCTTCTGACCTCCCTCCTTATGAAATTTCGTCCTCGAAATTGGCGTACGATACAGTGTTTGAAAAGATGAGAATACCTCGCTTTCATTTCGTTTCCAACTCCCGGTCATTTCCTCGATAGCATGGTTTCTCCACAAAACTTTAACTTGTGGTATAACCTTCGTACGTAGGACATATTCCTTCTATCAAAATCTTGGCGGTACCTCTTCATACGTTAAGTCTTGACTATCTCGTCGGTTCTAACTTCGATAGCGTGGTTGAATTCGTCCACATATTTACGTAACATCGATCGAAAAGCGTTATGAACACGCGTCGTACTTGGCGGTAAAAGCGAGTCTATAGGCCACGATTCCTATTCGATCGAGAATTTTAAATGGATTAATAAATCGAAGGTTTGAGCTTTCCTCACCTCACAGATTCTCTCGCTTTTGAAATAATGACTTCTTGCACCTCCTTCTTCAAATTCATCGACTCGGTGTGTAGCTTGAGCGACTTTAACTTTATCGATTAAAGTCGATTATACTCGTATATCATCACGTGGGTAACTAGAGTTTTCATCTCCATCTCTATTATTTATAAATTATTGAAATGAGTCTTTGACAATATCATTACTTCGTACTTGTATCGATCTTCTACTCAACACGTCGGCTACCACGTTTCGCTTTTCGAGGATGGCATGGTGAACATGTCTTTGAAATGAGTCTCTCTCTTGAGTTCTTGAAGCTCTTCCCACATTCCTTGCTCCATTGAATTTTGTATCTCTCTGAGTCAATTTGCGTTAATGGAATAGCGATTCGAGAATATCCTTGACGAATCTCGATAATAACCAACTAAGCCTAGAAAGCTCGTATTTCGATAAGCGACTTAGGTTGTTCTCAGCTGTGACTCATATCCCAACCTTGGATATGCGTCACAATGACACCTATCGGTTTCTATATCTTACGAATATGGCGTCCCTACGGAGAATGCGGCTTGGTGAATTCCACAAAGGAAGTCACAAAATAAAGGCTCGGTACCAAATTCTATAGTTGAATTTTAACTCACGAAGTTGATAGGAGCCATTCGATATGAGATTTTAGAAATGAGTTTTGTCTAGGGTTCAAAGTCGATACAAAATTTAATATCGGGCTTTGGGAGTAAGCCAAGAAATTCTTTGAAATACGTCGGGAAAAATCAATAACAACGGGAATATTATTCAAATCGGCGTGTCTTTATTCAAATCCATAACATGGACTAAGAAAACTTGACATCCGTAATAAGCGAATGACTTCATGGCTTGATATGAAAATGTTTGACTACAATGGTTTGATTGCTTGAATTGAATAACGGGTTGCTTAGGAATATGAAAACTAACAACCTTACAAAAGTAATCAATTTGGCATGATGAGTAGTTAACCTTGAAATCACATCAAAAGCAAATATCTCTATAGAAATAAGGTTAACGGGTAATGTGATGGTGCTGACTTGGATCAAACAAGATTTCTAAACAACGGATGTAATGAAAGTTTCTCTAATGGAGTCTCCACGAGATAGGTCAAAGTCTAATTTCTCGAGTCGAGTTCAAGCGTTGAGCCTTAAGCAAGAGAGATAAAAGAATGGGTAGAAGCGGTATCTAGTAAGGTATAAACTTTGCAAGAATTTATAATTAACTAACCCGTGCTAACCGTTCGGGTTCCTCGCATTTTAATGAAGTCACGACAAAGCGCTCTTCGAGAATCGTTGACTTTGACTTTTACAGGACATCCTTTTGAATCACCGTCCCATCTTTGGACTTGATTTGCTATAGGACAAAATCGAGCGATATGTCCTTCCTTTCCACAATTATAACATACCTTGGAAGGCTTTGGGCGGTTTGGTTTGGTGATATGTCCTTCTTTTCGCATTTGTAGCATCTAAGCTGGCGATCGTTCTCTCCCTTAGAATTTGTTCTTTGGTCTTTGATCTTTGCTTAAGCGTCTTCCGTCATTGTTAAATCTTCTCTTTTAGATTGGACATCTCTTTCCATAATATCAACGCGTCGTCGGCTTTTACCCATACATCACTCATTCTCACTCGTTCGGTTATTTCTTCTTTCATTTCGATTCGACTTTATCATCTTATACTCTGCGAAAAGTGCTTACATTCAAGCATCACATATCGGGTAACATAAGCTTGAATCGTTGCATCCTTTTTGCTCCACATTGCTTGCAATTCTTGACTGCTCTTCTTAACTCATGAATACGATTTTGCAATTCTACATTTTGATCATAAAATACCTCTAATAAACTCTCTTGGTACCTCTTCTTCCTCTTCTTCCTCACTCTCATTTTTATTTACCTGCGACTATCTAGGGTGCAAATATCGATTCTTCACTCACCACATGGATATCTCTAATTCCTTCTTATACGACATCACATTATCACGGTTGGCGATTAGAGGTGTCTCCACGATCTCATTCACTCCATTGTTAACGTTCTCGTGACCATTCTTAAAACTATCATAAAACAAGGGTTAATTAAATAAATTACAAATCACATAATACCCTTATATTATGACCAACCAACAAATAAGCTTAGGTAGGACACACTTTAGCGAAGGATTTACTCGTCTCTCCCTCTAGTTCTATTCCCGATCTCATGGAGATCATATCCTAAGCTCGACGATACCATTGTGGCGCCCCAAAATAGGTATACCAACACCCATTACGAGTCATGCCAAATACATGGTACAAAAAGCAAACTACAACTTCAATAATTGTCGTATAAATGATATATATCTTAATGAGTTTAAATATAATATTGTCTTCTAGACAATATCCACATACAAATAAATAAATCCCATCATAATTATTGATTCATTATTTTACAAAATGGTGAGGACTACTAAACAACTCTCTAGAACCTTCATTCCATACCTCGACTAGTACTTTCATTACATTCTCGCCTCACGAGAAGAAAAATGGAACAACAAGGGAAAAGGGTGAGCTCAACTAGCCCGGTAAAGAATATTATGACTAAGATAATATACAACAAATTATCGTTAGTCTCAACGAGGAAAAATCTAATAGAATCTGATAGACAACAAGTTTTAAATCAACAAGCTGCGGTGAAACAACAATTCATTAGAAGAGTTAAGTAGAGAATGCAAACTACTATCTTCTATATATGAATTTAAAAGTTCATCGTCGATATTTTATCCTGTAACATCAATCGATATATATACGGAATCAAATATTCATCTTTTTACTCTGAGGCGAAGATATTCATCGATTAATTAAATGTTCATCTAAACAGATATTCATCTTTGCACTCTCACTCTGGGCGAAGATATTCATCGAAATCATTCATCTTTGCACTCTGGGGCCAAAGATATTCAATAATATATCATCATTTAAGGCGAGGATGATGAAAAATATTTTTAAAAGCGAATCCGGTGAAACAAAATGACAAGGATTAAGGATTAAGGATTAGTACTTTGTTTTATCCATGTCAACAATACCTCAAAAATAATCATAGTGGTGTAAAATTTGAGAATGATCAAAACATGGATCTGATTAAAGCTAGTATCCGAATAGATATTTTGGATGAAAAGAAGAAATTTCATTTTTAAATTGAATAGTCTTAAGTATACGTGAATAGTGTCGTAGTATCGTGAATAGTCTTGAAGTATCGTGAATAGTAACTCAGACACAAAAGATAGAAATTTCATAAAAAAAAACATCTTGAATAACGCCGTGAATAGTACTCGTGAATAGTAACTTCGTGAATAGTAACTAACTCATGAATAGTAACTTCGTGAATAGTAACTCATGAATAGTAACCCAGAGCATGAAAAAGTTTCAAATTTGATAAAAATTTCCAACCAATATTTCGGCATAATGATATTGAAGAAATAATATCATTTTGAATAAAATAACATCACTTACCTCGAAAGGCGTACTTTAGTTGAAACAGGATATAGGCTATGACTTGAACTTACTTAGTATAGCAATACTCAAAGTATACTCAAAATACTCATAAGAATCGCTCGATAATATAGAGAGAAAACTTGAGTTTACGGTGTGATTTTCAATTCTAACCTAAGCACCTATTTATAGGAAATTGCTTAGAACACAAAGTAGAAAATTTAATAAATTAATATTATAATTTTTTCTACATCCTCCTACGCATCAAGCATCTGAATTCAACAACATGACATGTGTTAAAGATGCCCACCAAACACAAAAACGTTTTTCATAAAATAAATAATTAAAACTTACAAAAATTAATTATTTGAACTTGAACTTCAATAATTCATAATAAATAGCCCTTTCATCAGAAAATTTGAATCTCGCGAGTTTTTTATAGGAAATTCAATTCTCTACAACTTTGCGAAGAAAGTTTTCCAAATTCCAAACATAAATTGGGTAGAAATCCTCAAGCAGGCGATTTTACAAAATTTATAATCAAATTTCGGTCGAGAAATGGGGTCCGCAGACACACAAAACATGTGTTAATCATTTAATGCCACAAAATACTCTTCCTCCTCGTATACTCATATATCCCACATTCGTTGTAAAAATATCACAGATTAATATATTATTAAAATAATATATTTAAATGAATTATTTTATCGAGAAAAAGATAAAATATTAATTTTCAACAATTGTCATTTTAAAATTTTCTCCATCTATATCCACATAAAATCAATATTTTCCTCATCATATAAATCAATAATTAATTATTCACAAATAATATTACGAGAATCACATTATTGTGACCGGTAGGTTCAGGAAGAGGGGCTTTCGATAAAATTTCTCTTCTTGGCGGCATGATTAGGTGACCAAACCTCTCCTTAGGCAGAACTTTCTAGACATTGCCAATAATGTTATCTAATAATATTATTAGGATAATATGAATTATTGCCGATAATAGAAAATCTTGTGTAATGACAATTTATTGAAACAACGGTAATATAAAATATCGATGCGACAATTATTGAATCGATAAAATAAAATCTTGAACATTAATTCTTGTAACAATTATTGAGTAGTGCCTTCTTACGTAAGAATCAATAATTGGTGCAATCTGGTGTCTTCTTGTTCAACAACGCGTATTAGTGTGTTTTAACCATAGGGTATTCAACGATATTAAGCAGTAACAACTTCTGTAGATTATTTATAAACAACTTATATTTATCGTTTTCTTCATCTAATCGCTTTTTTAGTTATGGGGCCCACAAAAATTTGGCGCTGTAGTAAATGCGAATATTCCAAAGCGATACGAATATTCCACGACAAACGAATATTCCAAACGATAATGAATATTTTATCACCACTTGCTTATTGAAATATTTGCGCATTTTACCCATAACTAACCACATTAATCAAATCCACCCTTACTATTTCAAAATAATAAATAAAGGAAATTCCTTTTTATTTAAAAATTTTGAGGTCTTACGAAGTACTCGAACCAAATCTCAATTTGGATGAGACACGAGATAGTGAAAAAGAGACAAGTGGGGATAATGAAAAGCAAGGTCGGTGAAGAACTAATTATGAGTATCAGCGAGAATGAGTCGATGTTATTAGTGCCCCAAGTGTCTTCTATGCCAAAGATCAAGGGTCGATTAGTTTTGCAAACCGTTCCGTTTGGTAGTCATAAATAAATCGACAAGTCTCTTTATGACATGAGAGCTAGTACAAATGTGAAGCCATAGTGGGATGAGGAGGAGAAGATAGAAGAAGAGCATGTTATGCTTGCCAAGCCTCAAAGCTTCAATCGAATCATAGGCTCAACAGACCACAAAGTACCTAGTTATTCAACATTCTCAATTGAGCACTTATTTAAACAAAGTATGCTAGGTGACTTTAATTCGATAGCTATCACTCTGGGAAACCTACCAAAAGTTACATTATTTTCGATGGATAGAGGGTTCCTCAATTTTCGAAGAGGAATTGGATAGTGCTGACCAGACAAAGTCAGGATGAAAGACTGTAAATGAAGCGCTGCCTGGGAGGCAACCTAGGAATTTTGATATTTATATGCTTTACTAGTTTATTTAGTAGATAGGAATTATTTTGCTTATTAAGTTCTCTTATAATCCAAAGTGTTATTCTAATCCATGTTGTCTCTCTTCATTGCAAGTATTGGAGGTTCAATGGACAGGTAAAAGATTATGAAAAGGGAAGTGGAGGAGTTTTCAGTCTTTGTTCCACGACCACCGCCACACGCTTAGCTGATTACAGGGAAGTTCTCTTCTACTTAATGCTATATTCTTACAATGAGGGCATTGTAATTGCTAAGTTTGGGGGAGTTTAGTTTAGTTCTTTATTACATGTTTAGTTTCATGTTTATGTTTTGTTATTTGTTTATTTTACATTATGTTGTCGTGTTTAGTTTAGGTTCATTATGTTTGCATTCATATAGTACAACTGCATAAGTAGTTGCATAATAGTGTAGTTTGAATAGCTTTATATTTAGTTTCTTGTTTCTTAATAGTTTAGTTTATAGTAAAAAAATGAATTTTTTTTTGTTGTAAAATTGCAAAAATATTAGTTAGTTTATTGTGTTTATGTTGCATATAGTTACAGTCTATTTTGGCCAATGATGAGTTTGGAATTGAGCAGACAAGTATAGTACTGATTATTAGAGCTTTGATATGATTTCTTTTTATGAATTGAATCTTTTTCTGTTTGAAACTGGTATAATAAGGATAACACAATAAAAATAACTATGTGGATTGATTAAGTTTAAATTGATACATAATGGACTTCTTAAAGATAATACTAGTTTGAATGAATGAGAGACATGAATAGGCGGAGATGGCTGAATTTAGACAAAAACTTAAGTTTGGGGGAAAATTTTGGGATATATAAGCTTCATAAAAAAAGAAAAAAAATGAATGAAAAAAATAATATCGTGTCTAGTCTTGTTTCGGGGCCTTTGTTACTTGAGCAAGTACGCCCGAGGGAGTATCTTTACACCTAGCGCCCTAAGGTCTTTATGGTCTGAGAGTCGTTGATCGAAAGCTCGCTAAGGGGTAGCACTGTTAGCCTAATGGAATGAGACATTACACAGTCATGGTTAAAAAAATAATAATAAGATGGGAAAAGAGAAAAAAGCCCCCGTAATGAAAAGTAAAGCTTAAGTATCCCAAATTGGATTCTTGAACTTGGTGAATGTTTGAATTTAGTTGGATCTAGCTTGTTCGTGAATTTTGTGAGTTTGCACTATATGTTTCCTTTAAAGAGATCTATGATGTGTTGTATTTAGCATTATATCAGTTAGCATGGATGTTGAGCACACACGCACTTTATACCCAATGATAATGATTTAAGATTTGATGATTGTGAGAAATTGTTGATTGGTTTTTATATGAAGTATTGTCATGTTTGTTTGATTTCACTGAGGCCGGTTAAATAGACTTGTCTCTGTCATTACTGCTGGATTTGTGGGCATATAGATTAGTTTCATTTCATTGCATTGCATTGCATTTTTATTTTGTTTTGTGCTCGAGGACTAGTATGAGTTTAAGTTTGGGGGTATTTGATAAGTAGGTTTTATACCTACTTATCTGGTATCTATTACTTGAATTATTTGTTTAATCTCATGTTTCTCAGTTACTTTTCATGCATTTTGTGTTCATTTTGTAGATTTTATGCTTGTGAGCTGTGTGAGCGACTATTAGTATGAAAACGCAAGGAAAAACAATCCGGACATCGTTTAGGCTTTCATTTTCATTTCATGTTCTTGGCTTGAAACTTGGATTATGTTGTATAGCTTCTTCTTAGCTTTCCAGAACATCTTGAATCATTCCAATCAAAGTTCAGATGCAAGAGTTATGAAATTTGTACCAACGGACGTCGTTGAGCCTCACTGTTTTGGGTGGCCATTTTCATAGCAGTCACTTCCAACGAAATTTTTACCTTCATCAGTTCATCACCCAGTTTTTTGAGTCGTCGATAACATGAGATAACATGAAGTACAAAACAACTACAACTTTATTAATCTGACATAAAAGCTGTGAGTTTAAATACAAATATTGTCATCTAGACAATATTCACACCCAAATAAGTCCTCATTACAATTATTGGTACATTATTTTACAAAAATGGTGAGGACTACTAAAACAAACTCTCTAGAACCATCATTCCATACCCAAGCTAGTACTTCATTTACATTCTCGCCTCACGAGAAGAAAAATGGAACAAAAAGGAAAAGGGTGAGCTCAACTAGCCCGATAAAGAATATTATGACTAAGATAATATAGAACAAATTATCGTTAGTCTTGACGAGGAAAAATCGATAAAATACAATAGCTGACAAGTTTCGGATCAATATTACGCGTGAAATAATAATTCATAGATGAGTTACGTAGAGAATGAAATCTACTATAATCTATGAATTTAAAAGTCCATCATCGATATTTTATCCTGTAACATCAATCGATATTCATCTTGAATCAAATATTCATCTTTGCACTTTTCTGAGGCCGAAGATATTCATCGATTAGTCGTGTTAAATCTCAACTTTTTGTTCATCTTTGCACTACTGGGCCAAAGATATTCATAAGAAAATCATTCATCTTTGCACTCTGGGGCAAAGATATTGATAATATCATCATTTAGGGTGAGGATGATGAAAAATATTTTAAAAAAAAGCGAATCGGTGAAACAAAAAGAACAAATATTAAGGATTAAGTACTTTAAACAATCAGGAGTTCAAAAATACTTCATAAATAATCATAGTGAAGTAAAATTCAGAGAATGATCAAAACATGGATACAATCAAAGCTAGTATCCATAATAGATATTTTGGAAAAAAAACGAAAATTTAATTTTTGAATGAATAGTGTATTGTGATAGTGAATAGTGTAGTATCGTGAATAGTCTTAGTATCGTGAATAGTAACCCAGACACTAAAAAGACAAAAATTTCACAAGAAAAATCTTACCAATATTCGGCGCATAATGATATTAGAAGAAATAATAATATTTTAAAAAAAAAAATAATATCACTTACCTCGAAAAGAATAGTACTTACATTTGGAATATAGGATATAGTCTTTGAAGGAACTTGCATAGTATATAGCAACACTCAAAGTATCAAAAAATACTCACAAGAATACATTTCGATATATAGAGAGAGAGAAAACTTTGAGTTTACGGTGTGATTTTCAATTCTAACCTAAGCACCTATTTATAGGAAAATGCTTAGAAACACAAAAGCGAGAAAATTTAATAAAATATTAATATATATTAAAAAAAATTCAAGCCCACCTTAGAAAACTGAATTCAACTCATATTACCACATCACATATGGCCCCCAAAACAAAAAAAATGTTTTTTCTTAAAAAAATAATTAAAACTTCAAAAATCAATTATTTAGAACTTGAACTTTGATAATTCATAATAAATAGCCCTTTTATCAGAAAAATTTGAATCTTATGTCCTTTTCCATAGGAAATTCCATTCTCTACAACTTTGTAGGAAGAAGTTTTTCAAAATTCAAGCAGAAATTGGCCAAAATCCACAAGCAGGCGATTTTACAATTTATAATCAAATTTCGGTCGAGAAATGGGCCCCACAAACATGTTTAACATGTTTTAAACATTTTTTGTAACAAAAATACTCTTCCTCCTCATTTATTCATATATCCCACATTCATTGTAAAAAATATCACCATTATTATATTATTAAAATATAATAATATATTTAAATGAATTATTTTATCGAAAAAGATAAAATATCAATTTTCAACAATTGTCACTTTAAAATTTTCTCCATCTATATCCACATAAAATGAATATTTTCCTTATCATATAAATCAATAATTAATTATTCACAAATAATATTACGAGAATCGCAATATAAATGACGGTAGTTTCGAGGAAGAGGGGGCTTTCGATAAGGATTTCTCTTCTTGGTGGCATGATTAGGTGACCAAACCTCTCCTTGAGGCAGAACTTTCTAGACATTGCCAATAATGTTATCTAATAATATTATTCAAATAATATGAATTATTGATCGATAATGAAAATATTGTGTAGTGACAATTATTGAAACAATAATAATATAAAATATCAGCGTAGCAATTATTGAATCGATAAAATAAAATATTGAGCGATAATTCTTTGTAACAATTATTGAGTAGTGCCTTCTTACGTAAGAATCAATAATTGGTGCAATCTGGTGTCTTCTTTGTGTTTTAACCATACGGGTATTTCAACGGTATTACTTGGTAACAACTTCTGTAGTTATTTATAAACAACTTATACTTGTCGTTTTCTTCATCGATAAGCTTTTCAGTTATGGGGCCCACACAATTTTTTTGCT
Organism: Panax quinquefolius; assembly: GCA_020205615.1. NCBI lineage: Eukaryota > Viridiplantae > Streptophyta > Magnoliopsida > Apiales > Araliaceae > Panax > Panax quinquefolius. The sequence continues at coordinate 275,996 of JAINUW010000319.1, forward strand.
TGCGTAAATACGAATATTCCCAAGCGGTAAGAATATTCCACGACAAACGAATATTCTCGAATAAAAATGAATATTTTATAACCACTTGCTTATTTGAAATATTTGCGCATTTTACCCATAACTAACCACATTAATCAAATCAACCCTTACTATTTCAAAATAATAAATAGAGAAATTTAATTTCATTTATAATAAGTTGGGGTCTTCTGACCTCCCCTCCTTATGAAATTTCGTCCTCGAAATTGGCGTACGTACACAGTGTTTGAAAAGGTGAGGATACCTCGCTTTCATTTTCGTTTCAACTCCCGGTCATTTCCTCGATAGCATGGTTCCTCCACAAAACTTTGACTTGTGGTATGACCTTTGTCGTAGGACATGCTCCTTTCTATCAAGATCTTGGTGGTACCTCTCCTCGTACGTTAAGTCTTGACTATCTCATCGGTTCTAACTTCGATAGCGTGGTTTGGGTCTTTCACATATATTCTGAAGCACGGATATATGAAAAACATTATGAACACGAGACATACTTGGAGTATGTAGCGAGTCTATAGGCTACATTTCCTACTCGGTCGAGAATGCGAAATGGACCCGATAAATCGTGGATTGAGCTTTCCTCTTTCCCAAATCTTGTAACTCCCTTCCATGGAGCGACACCATGACAATCATGATCCCCGATACTAAATTCCCGTCCTTTCGATGAAGATCGCATAACTCTTTTTTGTCGATCTTGTGCCGTTTTGTATCGTTGTCGAATCATTTGGATCTTTTACGTAGTATCGTACGTACTGACTCGGGTCCCAACAATGTTGCTTCACCCACCTCATCCCAACATCTTTGGAAGCGACACTTTCGTCCATCTAATGCTTGAATGGAGCCACACCTATACTTGCACGATAAGCTGTTGTTGTTGTAGGAGAATTCCACCGATGGTAAATACTTATCCAACTCCTTTGAAGTCTAGGACCACGAGTCTTAATAGATCTTCAAGAGTTTGAATAGTCCTCTACGATTGTCCGTCGGTTTGAGGATGGTATCTGCGAGCCGAATAAATAAATAAATCCGTGCCCGTAGCTTTTTGCAAAGCTAACCCAAAATCGTGAAGTGAATCTTGGGTCACGATCAAAACTATGGATCTTGGCATGCCATGCAATCTCACAATCTCATTTACATACATATGAGCAAGGCGTTCGAGGAATAAGTCTCCGTATCGGCAAGAAATGAAGCGGACTTGGTTAATCTATCAACAATAACCCAAATAGCATTTATGCCTTGAAAGCCGTGGGAAGACCCATACTTGAAATCCATGGTAATGTGTTCCCACTTCCATTTGGAATCTCAAGTGGTTGCTGATGGACCCTTAGGCACTTGATGCTCGCCTTTACGTTGACAAGTTAAACACCTCGAGATAAACTTTGCGATCTCTCTCTTCATATTGTTCCACCAAAATGTATGTCGAAGATCACGATACATTTTGGTACTTCGAGATGGATTGCAAGCGGTGTATTGTGTGCCTCCATCATGATCTTGTACTTCAAATCGAGAGTCGTTAGGAACACAAAGTGCAGAGTGGACTCGAAGTATTCCTTCTTCATCGATTCTTGCTTACGGAATAGCACCTTCTTGTACTTTCTTCTTCATATATCGCATCGGCTCGGATTACGTGGCTTGAGCAACTTTAACTTTTTCGATTAAAGTTGGTTTATCGTATACTTGACATCATCGCATGGGTCCCGGTCTTGAATTCTATCTTCATCTTTTGTAAATCACACAAAATGGGCCTTTGTGTTGACAACATCGCTTTTCGTTTCGCATATGATCTTACTTCTCAGCAGCGTCGGCTACCACGTTAAGCTTTTCGAGGATGGTATTGAATGGTGTGGTCGTAATCTTTCAATACATTTCGAGCCAGCGTCGTTCCGCGTGTTGAGTTCCTTTTGGGTGAAGAAATATTTGAGGCTTTTATGGTGCGAATATATCTCCACTTTCTCCCATATAGATAGTGCCTCGGATCTTTAGCAAAAAAGCAGCTTGCTTGACTCTAGATCATGGTAGGATAATTCCTCTCATATTCTTTAAGTTGTCGCGAGGGCATAGGCTATGACTTTCCCATGTTGCATGAGAACACATCCTAACCCTTTGCACGAAGCATCATTTGTAGATAACAAATCCATCAGAACGGATGGTATTGTCGAGCAGGTGCGAAATGAGTCTCCTCTTAAGCTCTTGGAAACTCTTCTCGCATTCCTCGCTCCATACAAATTTTGTATCTTTTAGGAGTCGATTTGAGTTAGCGGAGTAGCGATTCGAGAAAATCCTTCCACGAATCTCGATAATAACCGGCTAAGCCCGAAAAGCTCGTACTTGATTCGCCGTCTTTGGTTGCTCCCAACTTTGTATTGCTTGATCTTATTTGGGTCAGCGGATACTCCATGTTTTGACACCGCGTGCCCGAGGAATACTACTTCCTCAAGCGAACTCGCATTTCTTCAACTTGGCATATAGCTTGTTTTCACGAAGCCTTTGGAGTACCGACTTCAAATGGTGCTCATGATCTTCACGACTTTTGGAATATATGAGGATGTCATCATAAAAACAACAATGAATTGATCAAATATTCCTTGAATACTCGGTTCATCATATCCATGAAAGCCGCGAGGAGCATTAGTCGATCAAAAGACATGACTGACTAAAATTCATAATGCCGTACCAGGAGTTACGAAGGCGGTCTTTGGAATATCCTCGATTCTAATCTTGGTGATGATATCGAGCGAAGATCGATCTTTGAAAAAATTGTGCTCCTTGCAAGTTGGGTGAAACAGGTCATCAATACGAGGTAGCGGATACCTATTCTTGATGGTGACATGGTTCGATTCTCGATAGTCGATACAAAGTCGCATACTCCGTCTTTCTTCTTTACAAATAAAGCAGGAGCACCCCGAGGAGATGTCTTAGGGCCGAATGAAAGCCGATGTCCAACAACTCACTGTAGTTGGACCTTTAACTCACTGAAGTTCAATAGGAGCCATTCGATATGGGGTTTTAGAAATGGGCTTTGTGCGGGTTCAAGATCGATAAAAATTCAACTTCACGTTACGGGGTAGGCGGGAAGTTCTTTTGAAATCGTCGGAAATTTACTAACAACAGGAATATTATTCAAATCGGCGTGTCTTTATTCAAATCCATAACATGGGCTAAGAAAGCTTGACATCCGTTTTTCAATAAGCGAATAGCTTTATGACTTGATATGGCGGTGATTGATTTTAGTGGTTTAGTTGCTTGAATTCGTACAACGAGGTTGGTTAGGAATATGAAAACTAACAACCTTACGAAAACAATCAATTTTGGCATGATGAGTAGTTAACGATCAATCCTAAAATCACATCAAAAGCAAGTATCTTTAAAGAGATAAAATCGGCGACGGGTAATGTGATGGTGCCGACTTGGATCAAACAAGATTTATAAGCAGTGGATGTGATGAAAGTTTCTCTAATGAGTCTCCACGAGATAAATCAAAGTCTAATTTCTCAGGAGTTAAGTTTAAGCGTTGAGCACCTGGGAGAGATAAATGAATGGGTAGCACCGGTATCTAGTAAGGTATAAACTTCATGAGAATTTATGATTAGCTTACCGTGATCACCTCGTTTGGGTTCCTCGCATTTTGACCGATCACGACAAAGCGCTCTTTCGAGGGCCGTTGACTTTGACTTTTACGGGAATGACCTTTTGAGTCACCATCCCATTGGACTTGGTTTTATTCTCTTGTCTGATCTCGGCGATATGTCCTTCCTTTCCACAATTATAGCATACCTTGAGCTGTTGTGGGCGGTTTGGGTGATATGTCCCTCTTTTCCACATTTATAGCATCTGACCGGTGGTGGTTCGTTCTCCTCCAGAAAGACCGATTCTTTCTTTGGTCTTTGGCGTCTTCACATTGTCGTTGTTGAATCTCCTCTTTTAAAATCTCCCCAGGCTCGCTTCTTTTATTTTCATGGCCATGATTACCACGAGAGTGGTTAGCTTTTTTGTCGTATTTTTCTTTCTCCATTTGGTTATCGTTGTTACGATATTGCTTATCATCGTATGTATGATCTGGTTGTGGTCCCTCGGTTGAGCGTACTCGTTATCTCGCTCTAATAATTGAGCCTGTTGACAACATCATCGAATAGAGAAAATTTATGAGAAATGAGATATTGGCGTATGTCGGGTTTCAAACCTCTCGAAACATCGCGTCATCGTTCCTCATTCTCCACCAAATGAGGTCAAACTGGATAACTCTGCGCAAACTTCGCCTCGTCTTTGGGACACTTCGTCGTATTTTTTTGTTCGATCTAATAAACTCCACTTCCTTCGTATATGAATACTTTCGAGGAAAGTACTTGTCATTTGAGCAGTTTTGAAAGCGTCTCCCGAGACATCTTTGAGTGCGAAATTTGGATGGAGTGCGCTTCCTGATTCCCACCGATGTCTGCCTCATTCTGGAACATAAAGGTGGCGAATGGAACCTTACATTTCCTCCGTGCATCCCAAGACATCGAATATCTTGGTAATTTGTTTGACCCACGTTTACGCCTTAATCGGATCGGCTTTCCCGAATTACGGTGGTCCCTGACTCTTTGAAGCTGCTTGGTTTGTGACAAAGCCGTGCGTTGTTATCATTTTCACTGTATTTTGTGCACGAGTCTCCTAAATGCGATTTTGCATGAGCGCAAAAAGCTTCTAAACATCATCGTCGTTCATCATACGCTTTCGGTGGTGTTGTTCACGGGAGGAACATTGCCCGACTGTTTGCGTTCTCCTCGTTGGTGAGTAAAGGTGTCTCCACGGTCTCATTTACTCTCCTTTATTAACATTCTCGGTCGACATTCTCAAATCTTGCCATAAAACAAGGGTTAATTAAAGAAATCAACATATCACATAATATCCTATATCTTGACCGACCAACAAATAAGCTTAGGTAGGACACTTTAGCGAAGGTTTTACTCGTCTCTCCCTCTCTAGTTCTATTCCCGATCTCTTGGAGATCATATCCCTAGCTACGATACCAATTTGTGGCGCCCCCAAAATAGGTATACATCACCCATTTTGAGTCGTCGATAACATAATGCTGAAAGCAACTACAACTTTATTAATCTGACATAAAAGCGTGAGTTTAAATACAAATATTGTCATCAAGACAATATTCACACCCAAATAAGTCCTCATTACAATTATTGGTACATTATTTTACAAAAAAATGGTGAGGACTACTAAAAAACTTTCTAGAACCATCATTTCCATACCCCACTAGTAGTACTACATTACATTTCTCGCCTCACGAGAAGAAAAATGGAACAAAAAAGAAAAGGGTGAGCTCAACTAGCCCGATAAAGAATATTATGACTAAGATAATATAGAACAAATTATCGTTAGTCTTGACGAGGGAAAAATCGATAAAATACAATGAGCAACAAGTTTTGGATCAATATTACATGGCGGAAATAATAATTCATAGATGAGTTACGTAGAGAATGAAATCTACTATAATCTATGAATTTAAAAGTCCATCATCGATATTTTATCCTGTAACATCAATCGATATTCATCTTGAATCAAATATTCATCTTTCTTTACTCTGAGGCCAAAGATATTCATCGATTAGTCGTATTAAATCTCAACTTTTGTTCATCTTTGCACTACGGCCAAAGATATTCATAAGAAAATCAACCATCTTTTGCACTCTGGGCCGAAGATATTGATAATATCATCATTTAGGGTGAGGATGATGAAAAATATTTTAAAGAAAAGCGAATCGGTGAAACAAAAGAACAAATATTAAGGATTAGTACTTTAAACAATCGAGTTCAAAAATACTTCATAAATAATCATAGTGAAGTAAAATTCAAGAATGATCAAAACATGGATACATCAAAAAGCTAGTATCCATAATAGATATTTTGGAAAAAAAAAAAAATTTAATTTTTTTACGTGAATAGTTATCGTATTAAGTGAATAGTATGTAGTATCGTGAATAGTGTTAGTATCGTGAATAGTAACCCCGACACTAAAAAGACAAGAATTTCACAAGAAAAAATCTTACCAATATTCGGCATAATGATATTAGAAGAAATAATATCATTTTAAAAAAAAAAAAATAACATCCACTTACCTCGAAAAAAAAAGTATTACTTACTATTTGAATATGGATATAGTCTTTGAAGGAACTTGCATAGATATAGCAACACTCAAAGTATCAAAATACTCACAAGAATACGCTCGATAATATAGAGAGAAAGAGAGAAAACTTGAGTTTACGGTGTGATTTTCAATTCTAACCTAAGCACCTATTTATAGGAAAATGCTTAGAACACAAAAGTAGAAAATTTAATAAAATAATAATATATATATAAAAAAAATTCCCACCCACCACCAGAGAATCTGAATTCATTTCATTTATACACATGTAGTAAAAAAAAAAAAAAAACGTTTTCTTAATAAAAATAATTAAAACTTCAAAAATCAATTATTTAGAACTTGAACTTGATAATTCATAATAAATAGCCCTTTTATCGGAAAATTTTGAATCTTATGTCTTTTCCATAGGAAATTCCATTCTCTACAACTTTGTAAAGAAAGTTTTTCCAAATTCAAAGCGAAATTGGCCAAGAAATCCACAAGCAGGCGATTTTACGAGGTATAATCAAAATTTCGGTCGAGAAATGGGGTCCACAAACATGTTTAACATGTTTTAAACATTTTTTGTAACAAAAATACTCTTCCTCCTCATTTATTCATATATCCCACATTCATTGTAAAAATATCACCATTATTATATTATTAAAATATAATAATATATTTAAATGAATTATTTTATCGAGAAAAGATAAAATATCAATTTTCAACAATTGTCACATTTAAAATTTTCTCCATCTATATCCACATAAAATGAATATTTTCCTTATCATATAAATCAATAATTAATTATTCACAAATAATATTACGAGAATCGCAATATTGTGATGATGACGGTAGGTTCGAGGAAAGGGGCTTTCGATAAGGATTTCTCTCTTCTTGTAGCATGATTAGGTGACCAAACCTCTCCTTAAAGAGAACTTTCTAGACATTGCCAATAATGTTATCTAATAATATTATTCAAATAATATGAATTATTGATCGATAAATAAAAATATTGTGTAGTGACAATTATTGAAACAATGATAATATAAAATATCAAGCGTAGCAATTATTGAATCGATAAAATAAAATATTGAGCGATAACTACTTTGTAACAATTATTGAGTAGTGCCTTCTTACGTAAGAATCAATAATTGGTGCAATCTGGTAATGTCTTCTTGTGTTTTAACCAGTAGGTATTCAACGATGATAGAATGGTAACAACTTCTGCAGTTATTTATAAACAACTTATATATTTGTCGTTTTCTTCATCAATCGCTTTTTACGTTATGGGGCCCACACAAAATTTGCGTCGTAAATGCGAATATTTCAAGCGGTAAGAATATTCCACGACCAAACGAATATTCTCGAAACAATGAATATTTTATAACCACTTGCTTATTTGAAATATTTGCGCATTTTACCCATAACTAACCACATTAATCAAATCAACCCTTACTATTTCAAAATAATAAAGAGAGAAATTTAATTTCATTTATAATAAGTTGGGGTCTTTAATCTATGAATTTAATCCATCATCAATATTTTATACACCACACCCTCGCCAAATACAACATCAATCAACTTTATTATTCAGCAAAGAAAAGTTTAAAAATATTTATCTTTTAGCAATATCTATACTACTGAGCCACAATTGATATTCATTTTACAAAAATGGTGAGGACTACTAAACAATCTCTCTAGAACCTTCATTTCATTAACACTAGTACTTTTCATTTGCCGCCACGAGAGAAGAAAAATGGCCAAAAAATATTCATCATAATATCAACAAATTATCGTTATCTTCAATGAGGAAAAATTTAATACACTGATTCATCTCAATTGAAATAATACTAAAGGCCTATAAAAGATATTCATCATCAATATTTTATCATGTTCATATTTCAAAAACACTGAGGCAAAGATATTCATCAATTTGTTCATCTCAACTTTTGTTCATCTTTGCACTAAAGGCCAAAGATATTCTTCAGAAATCATTCATCTTTTTCATCTTTGCACTAAAGGCCAAAGATATTTCAATAATATCATCATTTAAGGCCGAGGATTGATGAAAATATTTTTTAAAGATATTCAATAAATCATCATTTAAGGCGAGGATGATGAAAATATTTTTAAAAAAACGATTGAAAAAATGATAAGGATTAAGGATTAAGGATTCATACTTGGTTTTATCCGTCAAAAATACCTCAAAAATAATCATAGTGGTGTAAAATTCAAGAATGATCAAAACATGGATACAATCAAAGCTAGTATCCGAATAGATATTTTGGACTAAAAGAAGAAATTTTATTTTTCGATGAATAGTGTCAGATATCGTGAATAGTCAGAGTATCGTGAATAGTAAATCGACACCAAAAGATAGAAATTCCACAAAAAAAAAACATTTTCACGCTTCACGTGAATAGTACTCGTGAATAGTAACTTCGTGAATAGTAACTCATGAATAGTAACTCGTGAATAGTAACTCATGAATAGTAACCCCGATGAAAAAAGTTCCAAAAAAAGTTCCAACCAATATTTCAAAGATAATGATATTGAAGAAATAATATCATTCTGAAAAAAAAAATATCCCTTACCTCAAAGAATCAAGATTGCCGGAAGGAAAGGTCGGAAGTGATCTTTGAATGAAACTTTATCTTGAGCAAAGAACTCTCAAAGTATCTAAATACTCACAAAATACGCTCGATAATATAGAGAGAAGAGAGAAAACTTTGTTTACGGTGTGATTTTCAATTCTAACAGCCCTCTATTTATAGGAAAATGTTAGCCCGCAAAGCAGACTTGACACGCTACGATGGCTTTACCGCTACTATTGCCACCCACCACATTTGAAATAAAATTCAGCACATTTTTTCACCAACCACAAGTGGGGCCCACTCAATTCTAGAATTTTCCACCAAAATCAATTATAAACCTAATTTAGAATCCGACACCTCTTAAAATTCACAACAAATCATTCGTGCATTTTAACGGTTCAAAATTTGTGGACATATACTCAACTTATGTATGTATAACATACCCAAAAATTACCACAATCCAAGCGGTCGGATTAAAAATTATAACCCCATAATATATCTCAAAAACCCCGATTTGATTTTTAACACCTCAATCCAGATAAAATCGATAAAACACCTCAACATTAATTCCTTCATTAATAACCACATAAATAAATCCATCATTTATATTCATATAAAATAAATATTTCCTTATCATATGAATCAATAATTAATTATTCACAAATAATATTCTGAGAATCACAATTATAATGACGGTAGTTCGAGAAAGAGGGGCTTTCAATAAGGATTTCTCCTTCTTGGCGCGCAATTAGGTGACCAAACCTCTCCTTGCAGAACTTTCTAGACATTGCCAATAATGTTATCTAATAATATTATTCAAATAATATGAATTATTGATCGATAATGGGAAAATTGTGCGGTGACAATTATTGAACAACAATAATATAAAATACCAACGCAGCAATTATTTGAATCAATAAAATAAACTATTGAGCGGTAATTCTTTGTGAAAATTATTGAGTAGTGCCTTCTTACGTAAGGATCAATAATTCAACAATCTTTACATGCAATCACTGGTGTCTTCTTGTGCAACCACGCGTATTCATCGTATTTTAACCACCGGGTATTCAACGGTCTTACTTGTAACAACTACGCCGTTATTTTTAACCAACTTATATTTGTCGTTTTCTTCATCCAATCGCTCTCTGTTATGGGGCCCACATGGGCGCGTTGCTATTGCATGGTTAATACGAATATTCCCAAGCGATCACGAATATTCCACGACCAAATGAATATTCCCGACAGCAAAATGAATATTTTATAACCACTTGCTTATTTTGAAATATTTGCGTATTTAACCCTTAACTATCCACATTAATCAAATCAACCCTTACTATTTCAAAATAATAAATAAAGGAAATTCCTTTTTATTTAAAAAAAAATTCGGGGTCTTACAACCTCCCCTCCTTATGAAATTTCGTCCTCGAAATTGACGTACGTACCTGGTGTTTCGAAAAGGTGAGGATACCTCGCTTTCATTTCCGTTTCCAATTCCCAGGTCATTTCCTCTATAGCATGATTCCTCCACAAAACTTTAACTTGTGGTATGACCTTTCTTGGCGTGGGACATGCTCCTTCCTATCCAAAATCTTGACTGGTACCTCCTCATACGTTAGGTCTTCGCTATCTCGTCCGGTTCTAACTCAATAACGTGGTTCGGGTCTTTCACATATTTACTGAAATGCGGATATATGAAACACATTATGAACACGAGACATACTTGGAGGTAACGTAAGTCTATAGGCTACATTTCCTACTCGGTCAAGAATTTGAAATGGACCGATAAATCGTGGATTGAGCTTTCCTCTCTTCCCAAATCTTGTAACTCCCATCCATGGAGCAACTCGCAACAATACATGATCCCTACATTAAATTCCACATCCTTTCGATGAAGATCCGCATAACTCTTTTGTCGATCTTGAAATTTGTTTGTATCGTTGTCGAATTATTTGGATCTTTTCGGTGAGTCATACGTCTTAACTTTCGGGTCCCAACAATGTTGCTTCACCCACCTCCTCCCAACATATTGGAGAAGCGACATTTTCGTCCATCTGATGCTTGAATGGAGCCACACCTATACTTGCACGATAATTTGTTGTTGTAGGAGAATTCCACCAATGGTAAATACTTATCCCAAGCGCCCTTGAAGTCTAGGACACGAGTCTTAATAAATCTTCAAGAGTTTGAATAGTCCTCTCGATTATCCGTCTGGTTTGGGGATGGTATGCCGAACTAAATCGCAAATCCGTGCCCATAGCTTTTTGCAAGCTAACCCAAAATCATGAAGTGAATCTTGGGTCACTATCCAAAACTATGGATACTGGGCATGCCATGCAACCTCACAATCTCATTTACGTACATACTAGCAAGGCGTTCAAGGGAATAAGTCTCCGTATCGGCAAGAAGAAATGAGCGATTTGGTTAATCTATCAACAATAACCCAAATAGCATTGATGCCTTGAGAAACCGTAGGAAGACCCGTGATAACGAAATCCATGGTAATGTGTTCCCACTTCCATTCGGAATCTCAAGTGGTTGCAACGGACCCTTAGGTACTAGATGCTCCGCCTTTACGTTGGCAAGTTAAACACATCGAGATAAACTTTGCAATCTCTCTCTTCATATTATTCCACCAAAATGTATGTAGAAGATCACGATACATTTTAGTACTTCCGAGATGGATTGCAAATGGTGTATTGTGTGCCTCCATCATAATCTTGTACCTCAAATCGAGTCGTTAGGAACACAAAGTCTAGAGTGGACTCAAGTATTCCTTCTTCATCAATTCTCGCTTAGGAATAGCTCCTTCTTGTACTTTCCTCTTCATACGCATCACCTCCGGGTTGGTGGCTGAAGCGACTTTAACTTTATCGATTAAAGTCGATTATACTCGTATATCATCACGTGGGTACCTAGAGTTTTCATCTCCATCTCTATTATTTGTAAATTATCTGAAATTAGTCTTTGACAATATCGTACTCGTACTTATATACGATCTTCTACTCAACACGTCGCCTACCACGTTCGCTTTTCGAGGATGGCATGGTCAAAACATGTCTTTGAAATGAGTCTCCTCTTGAGTTCTTCAAGCTCTTCCCACATTCCTTGCTCCATTCGAATTTTGTATCTCTACGAGTCAAATTTGCGATAATGGAATAGCGATTCGAGAATATCCTTCAACGAATCTCCGATAATAACCAACTAAGCCAGAAAGCTACGTATTTCGATTCTTGACTTAGGTTGCTCTCAAGCGTGACTCATATCCCAATCTTGGATAGACGTCACAATGACACCTATCGATTTACTATCGCATACGAATATAGCGTCCCCTACAGAGAGTTCGGCGGTGAATTCCACAAAGGAAGTCACAAGATAAAGGCTCAGTACCAAATTCTATAGTTGAATTTTTAACTCACGAAGTTCAATAGAGCCATTCGATATGAGATTTTAGAAATGAGTTTTGTCTGGGGTTCAAAGTCGATACAAAATTTAATATCGAGGCTTTGGGAGTAAGCAAGAAATTCTTTGAAATACATCGGGAAAAATCAATAACAACAGAATATTATTCAAATCGGCGTGTCTTTATTCAAATCCATAACATGGACTAAGAAAGCTTGACATCCGTTTTTCAATAAGCGAATAGCTTTATGATTAGATATGACAAATGATTGATTTTAATGGTTTAGTTGCTTGAATTAAATACAACGGGTTGGTTAGGAATATGAAAACTAACAACCTTACGAAAACAATCAATTTGGCATGATGAGTAGTTAACCTTAAAATCACATCAAAAGCAAATATCTCTATAGAAATAAGGTTAATGGGTAATGTGATAGTGCCAACTGAATCAAACAAGATTTCTAAACAACAGATGTAATGAAAGTTTCTCCTAACGGATTCTCCATAAATAGGTCAAAGTCTAATTTCTCCGTAGTCAAGTTCAAGCGTTGGCGCAAGCAAGAGAGATAAAAGAATGGGTAGAAGCAAGGTATCTAGTAAGGTATAAACTTCGCAAGAATTTATAAATAGCTTACCCGTGATCACCTCGTTTGGTTTCTCGCATTATGACCGATCCACAACAAACGCTCTTCCGGAATCGTTGACTTTGACTTTTCTTGGATGATCTTTTGAGTCACCGTCCCCATTGAACTAGGTTTCGCTACTCGTACAATCTCGAGCGATATGTCCTTCCTTTCCACAACTATAGCATACCTTGAGCTGTTGTGGGCGGTTTGACCTGATATGTCCCTCTTTTCCGCATTTGTAGCATATAACCGGTGGTCGTTCTCCTCCTTAGAATTTGTTGATGGTCTTGATCTTTGCTGCCGACGCGTCTTCCGTCATTGTTAAATCTTCTCTTTTTAGATTGGACATCTCTAATATCAACGCGTCGTGCGGCTTTTACCCATGCATCACTCATTCTCACTCGTTCAGTTATTTCTTCTTTCATTTCGATTCGACTTTATCATCTTATACTCGCCAAAGAGTGCTTACATTCAAGCATCACGTATCGGGTAACAAGCTTGAATCGTTGCATCCTTTTGCTCCACATTGCCTCGCAATTCTTTAGCCCGCTCTTCTAACTCATGAATACGATTTTGCAATTCTATATTTCGATCATAAAATACCTCTAATAAACTCTCTTGGTACCTCTTCTTCCTCTTCTTCCTCACTCTCATTTGTTACCTCTGCGATTATAAAGGTGCAACTATCAATTCTTCACTCACCACATGGATATCTCTAATTCCTTCTTCGCACCGACATCACATTATCACGGTTGGCGATTAGAGGTGTCTCCACGATCTCATTCACTCCATTGTTAACGTTCTCGTGACCATTCTAAAAAACTATCATAAAACAAGGGTTAATTAAATAAATTAACAAATCACATAATACCCTATAATATGACCAACCAACAAATAAGCTTAGGTAGGACACACTAGCGAAGGATTTACTAAATCTATCCCCTCTAGTTTTATTCCCCGATCTCCGCCGGAGATCATATCCTAAGCTCGATACCAACCATGTGACGCCCCAAAATAGGTATACACCACACCCATTACGAGTCGCCAAATACATGGTACGTGAAACAACTACAACTTTATTATTACAACAATAAAGCGTGAGTTTAAATACAAATATTATCTTTTAGACAATATCTATACTCAAATAAATCCCCATCACATTTATTGATATATTATTTTACAAAATGGTGAGGACTACTAAACAACTCTCTCTAGAACCTTCATTCCATACCCCGACTAGTACTCATTTACATTCTCGCCTCACGAGAAGAAAAATGGAACAACAAGGAAAAGGGTGAGCTCAACTAGCTCAGTAAAGAATATTATGACTAAGATAATATACAACAAATTATCGTTAGTCTTCAACAGGGAAAAACTTAATAGAATACAATAGACAACAAATTTTAAATCAATATTCGCAGCGGAAATAATAATTCATAGAAGGGTTACGTAGAGAATGAAATCTATTATAATCTATGCATTTAACAGTCCATCATCAATATTTTATCCCTGTAACATCAATCAATATTCATCTCAAATCAAATATTCATCTTTGCACTACAGGCCAAAGATATTCATCAATCGGTCGTATTCATCTCAACTTTTGTTCATCTTTACACTAAAGGCCAAAGATATTCATCAATCGGTCGTATGTTCATCTCAACACTGTTCATCTTTGCACTAAAGGCCAAAGATATTCATCGATCGGTCATGTTCATTTAAACACCGCTCATCTTTGCACTACTGGGCCAAAGATATTCTTCAGAAATCATTCATCTTTGCACTACTGAGCCAAAGATATTCAATAATATCATCATTTAAGGCGAGGATGATGAAAATATTTTTAAAGAAGCGAATCCGGTGAAACAAAATGATAAGGATTAAGGATTAAGGATTCATACTTGGTTTTATCCACGTCCAAAAATACCTCAAAAATAATCATAGTGGTGTAAAATTCAAGAATGATCAAAACATGGATACAATCAAAGCTAGTATCCGAATAGATATTTTAGACGAAAAGAAGAAATTTTATTTTTCGATGAATAGTGCCTTATACGTGAATAGTCTTGAGTATCGTGAATAGTGCCGTCAGTATCGTGAATAGTAACTCAAACACCAAAAGATAGAAATTCCACAAAAAAAAAACATTTTCGCGCTTCATGAATAGTACTCGTGAATAGTAACTCGTGAATAGTAACTCATGAATAGTAACTTCGTGAATAGTAATTCATGAATAGTAACCCAGACATGAAAAAGTTCCAAATTTGATAAAAAGTTCCAACGATATTTCAAAGATAATGATATTGAAGAAATAATATCATTCTGAAAAAAAAATAATATCCCTTACCTCAAAGAATCGATTGCCGGAAGGAAAGGTCGGAAGTGATCTTTGAATGAAACTTGTCTTTGAACAAACAACTCTCAAAGTATCTAAATACTCACAAAATACACTCAATAATATAGAGAGAGAAAAGAGAAAACTTTGTTTACGGTGTGATTTTTAATTCTAACTTAGCCCTCTATTTATAGGAAAATGTTAGCCGTACCAAGCGGACTTGACACTGCTACCGATGGCTTTACCGCTACTATTGCCACCCACCACATTTGAAATAAAATTCAGCACATTTTTTCACCAACCACAAGTGGGGCCCACTCAATTCTAGAATTTTCCACCAAAATCAATTATAAACCTAATTTAGAATCAGAGCACCTCTTAAAATTCACAACAAATCATTCGTGCATTTTAACGGTTCAAAATTTGTGGACATATACTCAACTTATGTATGTATAACATACCCAAAAATTACCACAATCCAACGGTTGGATTAAAAATTATAACCCCATGATATATCTCAAAACCCACGATTTGATTTTTAACACCTCAATCAGATAAAAATCTTGATAAAACACCTCAACATTAATTCCTTCATTAATAACCACATAAATAAATCCATCATTTATATTCATATAAAATAAATATTTCCTTATCATATGAATCAATAATTAATTATTCACAAATAATATTACGAGAATCACAATTATAATGACCGGTAGTTCCGAGAAAGAGGGGCTTTCAATAAGGATTTCTCCTTCTTTGGCGGCCGCAATTAGGTGACCAAACCTCTCCTTAGGCAGAACTTTCTAGACATTGCCAATAATGTTATCTAATAATATTATTCAAATAATATGAATTATTGATCCGATAATGGGAAATCTGTGTGCGGTGACAATTATTGAACAACAATAATATAAAATACCAACGCAAAGACAATTATTGAATCAATAAAATAAACTATTGAGCAAGTAATTCTTGTGAAAATTATTGAGTAGTGCCTTCTTACGTAAGGATCAATAATTCAACAATCACTGCAATACCGTGTGCTTCTTTGTGCAACCACGCGTAGACATCGTATTTTAACCACCGGGTATTCCAACAGTCTTAATTGGTAATAACTACGCCGTTATTTTTAACCAACTTATATTTGTCGTTTTCTTCATCCAATCGCTTACATTATGGGGCCCACACATGGGCTGTATTGTCGTATGCACGAATATTCCTGAGCGATGCGAATATTCCACGACCAAATGAATATTCCCCGACAAAAATGAATATTTTATAACCACTTACTTATTTTGAAATATTTGCGTATTTAACCCTTAACTATCCACATTAATCAAATCAACCCTTACTATTTCAAAATAATAAATAAAGGAAATTCCTTTTTATTTAAAAAAAAATTTCGGGGTCTTACAAACAGTTACCGTGATAATCTATATGAACTCGAGAGATGAAGTATAGATTTAGATCTGACCATGATAACATGTGTTTGTGGTTTCTGCATAAATTGAATTCATGATTCGTGTTTAGGATAGAGATATGCCTTTACGCCATATGTAATCTTATTGAGAACTTGTGCTGTAAATCCTTTTTAATTGTAATTCACATAGAGATATAGTGGATTAATTAATTAGGTTGTCTTGCTTAATTCTGTCATCTGTGGATTTTTGTGAGTATGGGTATTATGCATCGAGAGGTGGTTTTATCTGCTTTAGTGTTCTTGATTAACAATCCAGGATAGAAAATAATTGATGAGAAGTGTGTTAACTTAAATGAAGCAATAAGTGAAGTTGTGATCTTAAATCTCCATAATCTGATTTGTAATTAGTGGTAATTAGAATTAGTTTAATTAAGTAATTTACTTTATAACATTAAATTGATTGTTTAAATAAAATTAGTTTGGTTAAGAGTTAATATTTGTTAATTTGTATTAATAATTCCTCGTGGGAACGATACTCTACTTTCACTGTATTACTTGTTGACCACGTATACTTGCATGTTGTGCATAATCAGATTTTACCCAACAGTCTTCATGAGACCATGCAAACACATCCTGGAATTGGGTCAATAGAATAACCATGTCATTCCTTTGGTTTGGAGTAAGGTCCGTACCAATCTGGATTTGTTTGGGGTTTTCTGAGGTTCCGAGGTTAAAAGAGGTGGTTTAATCAAGATTTGGCTTGGATTTATCTTCGACCCATTATTTAATCTCTTAATGTATCTCATAGTCCTCTTGTATTTCCATTAAGTCTGAGTCCAACTTTACATCAAAGTTACAGTTGTTGTGGAGCATAGGCACCTCATCAGCAAGTTTAGGCACATCTAACTTTAGAGTCCTGAAACAAAATGCTTTTAATTAATATATGAAACTGTTTAATCATACAAAGTGTTAGCATGTAATGACAAAAGTAACTGCTAATACTGCACAAAAAAGTAAGCAGTTATTGTTACCTACAGGGTTGAGGGAGTTTCTGCCCTTTTTACCCTTGTTGACAAATGCAATGAGTGATGCTCCAATTGTCAAGGGTGAAATCCTGGTGGATAGTTGTAATGAAGGGGCTGTTATCATCCTACTTCTTCCGAATGATGACCATGATATCTGGAAAATCATTCTTTGGGATGTCTCTATTCATATCCTCAGTATGGACTATGATGCGCATGTTTGACAACCGCCTGACAATATCTTGTTTATGTCCCCATTCCTTATCTTCCACTTTGGTATCGGGAATCAGGACCTTCTTTCCTTTGACTGGTATTGGCTTAAGAAATAACATAACCATTACATGAGCAGGCACCTTTACTAGAGACCGTACATGTTCATCATGTGTAGGCAATCGTTGTGTGGCTGGAGTTGAAGGAACCTGTTTGTATTTGTGAGGATTCCTATGACTGGAGCTAGTAGAATAGCCTAGTCCAGCTATCCATGTTTGACTGGGAACTTAAATTGGGTGCTTAATGCCCTAATGATCTTTGCCCAACCCTTGTCCAGGTTGATAGCCCAAGGATATCATCTATTGAGTTGCCGACATCACCTCGATAGAAATTCTGGGTATCAGAGGTGGCGCCCCCATGGGTTGATAATGAGTGTTGCTCACCTTAAGGGCCTGGAAGCTAACAGGCTCAACTTCTACATTGAAACTAATGAGTAGTATGTCACTTTGTTCAAGACATTTCGACTCAGCATTAACAGTGACCAGACTACTGTTAATAATGTATTTGAGCTGTTGATGTAAGGTGGAAGGAATGGCTCCAACCCTGTGAATCCATAGTCTTCCTAAGAGTAGGTTGTATCCTGTAGCTATTTTGAGCACATGAAAGGATACACAGAATGTATATGGACCAATCTCCACATGCAGTTCAATCTCTCCGACAACACTTCATCGGGATCCATCAAAAGCTTTGATAACTGTATGGCTATTTCAGATCCTTTTGAGATTGATATTCATCTTCTCCAAGGTGACATAAGGGCAGATGTTTAAGGACGATCCCCCATCTATCAAAACTCCTCCCACCATATATCCAGAGGATAGAACCGCTATGTGCAATGGTTTAAAATGACCCGTCCCTTCAGGAGGTATGTAATCGTCAGTGAAAGATATCACATTGTTGTTAAAAATGTGATCAACCAGATGCTGGAAGTTTTCAACATCCACAAATTTTGGCAATTGGGCTTCTTCCAAAACCCTTAGTAAGACATTCATGTGATCTTCGGAAGAGAAAACCAGGTCCAGATGGAAATTTCCCGTGGAACTTCTCTCAAGCTTAAAACCACCTTGGCCTCATTGTGTCCCATAGTACGGAGGAATTCTTCAATCCTCTCAATGGGAACTTTCCCCTTTGATTTGATGGTAGGCTTCATCACCCGGTGGGGAAGATACAATGGATTTTCCTTCAACACTGCAGCAGTTATATTAGATATGGATCCTTCAGCCTCTCCATAATTCCATTGCACTTTTTTGTAGGCTGACAACAAGATACTGTGGCTTAGATTGCAATGTGATTGGCTTTGACGCATCCACTTTCAAAGGAGATTCGCCACCTTTGAGCTAAATTGGTTGTATTGTAAGTGGTGTGGTAGCCAAATCATCCTCAAAGGATAAAACTGCTATGACTTCCTTCCATTTTGTAGGCAAGGCTTCCTTACTCTCAAGCAATACAACATCATTGTCGGCCATCTATAGGACACCGCTGTCAATCAGATTTTGTATAAGATAGCGGAGTGCCCAGCATTCTTCAGTGTTGTGACCGCGAGAGTAGGAGTGATATTAACATACTCCATTGAAATCAAACCATCTTGAGCGCGGGTTGATTGGAGGTAGCAGAGCTGTGATTCTTCCCTCATTGATCAGCATCTGCAATATCTCTTCCATCGGTTGGCCTAAATAGGTGAATTCCCTTTTATTGGCGAAATCCCTACGGGCTTTGGTGTTTTCTCTTTTTGTAATTTTATCCTCTACTGTTTTACTTTTCTGAGTACGTTGTGGAGTAGTTGTAGCAATAGGAAGGAGGCTAACATGCTCTTAGCTGAATAATTGACGTGTGACTTGGTGCTGATGAACCACCAGTTCTGCCAATTGGTTAACTTGCTCACTAAGAGCCTTCATTTTTCGTTCCATCATAAACTAGAACTGTGCGAAATCCCATTTGTCAGCACTATCTTTGCTGGTTGGGGATGATCCATCCCCATGATGGGAAGTCTGTCCACTACTCCAATTAATCATGTTAACCTATTCTTCTTTGTGTTGAGGAAGAGGATTGTCTTACACATGGGGTTGGTTGGGTTTAGTCACCACGATCTCACCACTGTCTATTAAATCCTGGATCTTATGCTTCAGGGCCCAGCAATCCTCGTTGTCATGTCCTGGAGCTCCAACATGATAAGCACACTTCCTGCTAGCATTGAAACCTTTTCCACTCGGGTTGGCTGGTGGAAGAAGATGTGTAATTTTCTTCTGAATTGTCATAAAGATTGAGAATGTTTTCGAGTGAGTCCCCTAAGGGTGTGAACACTCAAGTGCGTTTGACTTCTCCACCTTTTTGCAATGAAGGGTTTGAAGATTGTGCTTGAAAAGGGGAGTAGTTTCTCCTCTTAATAGGCATGTTCTAGCTGCCTTTTTGTCCTTGTAGTATCAAGGAAACATCCTCCTCTTTCTTCTTTTGGACCCTCTTGGGGTTGTTTCCATAACTTCCAGACTGGATGTGCTCAACAACAGCTTTTAGAGCGGCAAGGTCTTGAATCTTCCCAGACTTCAATGACATCTCAGTCATTTCTCCGTGTTTGATCATTTCAGAGAATGGCTTGCCTATGCTAGCTAGGACCCTCTCATAGAAGGGAGCTTCTTGAATGTCAATGAAGGTCATCACCATTTCCGACTCAGTCATAGAGGGAACAACTTGAGCAGCAAGGCGCCTCCACCTTTGAGCATACTCTCTAAAAGATTCATTGGCTTGCTTCTTGACCTTAGTAATTTGGTACTGGACGGGAGCCATCTGAGATTGGAAACTGTATTGACTGAGGAAAGTGTGAGCTAGCTCCTCCCAGCTACGAATCTTGGAGTTGTCTAATCTGGTATACCACGATCGGGCTTCTCCAATAAGACTTTTTTGGAACCGTTGCATTCTGAGCTTCTCATCCTCGGCATAAGATCCGAGTTCTCCAATGAATACCTTCAAAAGTGTGTAATGATCCCCCAACCCATCATACTTTTCAAAGTCAGGAGTTTTGAACTTCTCTAGATAATGAACACTAGGGAATATGCAATGGTCAGAATATGAAACACTCTCGTGTGCTCCAATCCATTTGATAGACCGAATGGTCTCTTCCATTTGAAGGACTTTCTTCCTGGTATCACCACTGTCTAGATCTTCTTTGAGATGGGTGATTTCAAGGGTTTTATTGGTTTTGTCCAACTGAGACTCAGGTACTGGAGCTTCTTTGTCCAGACTCTGAGTTCTTCCATGTGCAGAGGATTCTGTATGTATGGGTATTCGTGGACCCTGAGTGGATTGGTGTAGTTCTTTGAGCAGAACAACCAACTCTGTAATTTGGTTGCTTAATCCTTCAAACTCCTCGCGAGAGACAGGAGTGGGATTAGACTGGCCAGATGTAGCCATGCTTGGATGTAGGCTTGTTGCCTTTTTAGACTTTGAACGGGTAATAGGCCCAATTATTTCCCTACAAAAAGACTTATATAGTTTAATCTTAGTGAATGTAGAAAAGTTATATGTAATGTGTGTCCATTTTGGGAGTATTATCCTAAAAAATGGATGTCAGTTTGACAAGATAATATGTTATGTTTTGATATGAAAGGGAATGCATCTACACATATTCCTTTATACTTTCCATTACATTGAGATTAATATGGAAATGAAATTACAAGTAATTGATATTACAAGTAATTGAAATGGAAAAGTATGAAGAGACTTCCCTCCGCGATTGGTTTATCAGAGGCTGACCTATCTTAGGTTACTCTCGCAGCTTTTTGGCATGAAGGTTCCCAGATCAACGCAATTTACTTGACGGGAAGTTAATCCGATCTTTCAACTAGAGAATCTGGGTGGTGCCTTTCCTAAGCCTCATTGGAATTAGTCTCCCTACGAGTTCAGTAATCAAACACCGACAGGATAGCCTCCTGGTGGAGGGACCACATAGCATACATTCACATACATAGTGTCTCATCGTATGGAAATGATGACATGTGTGAAGCACTAATATCACAGGCAGATATAGTATGACGCACTAAGTGCAGTAAGTAAATGCATTCGTACACATTCATTCAAATGTAAATGCAACATCCATATACAAGCATATATAAGTTTTGAAAAGCTTGAAATAGTGGCTTAAGCCCTCTTACTGGAGGCCCCAGCAGAGTCACCACCTGTTAACGCCGGGATTTTTATTTGTCCCTTTCTGTTCTTATTTTTTGGTGTTCTCGTGTTTGGTGAGATTTTTTTGAAAAAACAAGTTTGAAAAGGTCCGACATGTATATGTCGACGATTGGACTGTAAGAGTCGCCAATTGGTATTTTTAAATGGATGCACCAACTCAACTGAGAAAAGGTTTGCACATTGACCAAATGATGTGACACGACTTGACTGGTCTGTGAAATCGAGATTCGTTAGGGTCCGGGGGCTTGATTATGTGGAGGGAAGGTGTTAGGCACCCCCCCCCCCGACATCTGTGTTACCACGGTGACCGCTACTTTTCAATTTAAACTTATATTTGAATGTGTGTGTGTTGGTCAATGTAAAATTACTTGGAAGTAGTGTTATGCCTCATTTTCACCTATATACAAAGGGTTTGAATTTTGTATAAAAGTTCAGTTTTAACAAGATATATCAATGATGTTTTAGAAAAGAGGTTTTTCAAACCTTTATGCTCAATAGTAATTGAGGCCTTTCAAACCTTTATGCTCAATATTTTATTATATGTTCAGCTTGATTGCTTTTATTTTCGAGATGCGAAGCATCTTCGAGAAAATAATGTTCAGAGCAGTGCCAAATTCCTTGTGGGCATGTAAGCCATCTAAGGAAATTCAAACACCGTGAATAATTTACAAGTTTGTTACAGCCGAAAATGTCCATCACGGGAACCGAATCTAGATTCAGGGACTGAATCTTTAATCACATAATTCTTAAGCTCACATGAGGTTGCAGTTTGTAGGAAAGTTGTAAGCAGTAATATATATATAAAAGTTATATATATATATATATATATATATATATATATATATATATATATATATGAACGATCAACCGCCATGAAGTAAACTCCACGGGAGATTAGAAATGTAAATATATAAAAGCGGTAAATATATATAAAGACGATCAACCGTCACGAAGTAAACTCCAGGCGGGACATAAATGTGTGTGTATATATATATATATATATATATATATATATATATATATATATATAGCAACAAAAAGCCACGGACTGAAGTCCGGGCATACGCACACACACGACTCTCAATTTGAATAACTGTGTGTGAATGAAAGTGGAGAAAGGCTTTAAGAAATGTGAGGTGTCTTACAGTGGGCTGCCAAGAAAGCTTCAGATAGCTTTAAATGAATGAATACTTTGTTTCCACCAGTAAAATGTAGCAAAACACAAGCTCACAAGTGTTTAGAAAGAGAAAGCACTCAGTTTATAGTGTATACAAAGAAAAATGGACAGGGCTCCCTCGCCTTTTTTCTTTTTAAAATGGCCACCCCAAGCCCTCTATTTATAAAGGGTGGCTGCAAGTGTACCTACGGCAGCCGCAGGTCTACCTGTGGCTACCCGGGGTGCCCCCGAGCTCTGTGGGCCCCACTGTCTTGAAGTACGTGCACGCATGCAACGCGTTGTCCGCTCGAACCTTTATAACTTTTGATCTGGGCGTCCGATTGAGGCGCATAATACCTTTTTTGGAATGTTGTTGTTGAGAGCTACACAATGACATGGGATAAGAGGTTGTACGAAGTTGGGAAGATGGGACCATGCCCAGGTCTTCAGGTCTTCAAATTCTATCTGGTGTGCAATCTGGTGCAGTAGTCACTTGGGATTTTGAGCTTTGGTTCTTGTAGGAAACTTCTGTGTAAAATTTATGTTGAATTGTTGTTGAGACAGCGTAAATGTGGGATCTAGGTGGAAAAATTACAATTTTCCCCCTCACAGGGGTTTTATCTGGTTCGGGATGATTTAGCAGTCGTTGCTCAGGGTTATCTCTGAGATTGGGCTACTGTGAGTACTGAAGGTCCTCAGGGTTATCTCTGAGGTGTTCCTGACCTCTCAAGGTTATCTTTGGGGTTGAAACTGAGTACCTCGGGGTTATCTCCGAGGTTGAAGCTGACTGCAAGGGGTTGAAATGAGCTTTTTCGGGGTTGTCTCTGGAATTGCAACTGCATTCCTCGAGGTTGTCTCCGAGGTTAGAACTAAAACTCCTGTGGTTATCTCTAGGACTGGAACTGAGTATCTCGAGGTTGTCTCTGAGATGGAAAATAGAGAATTCTGGGGTTATCTCCGGAACTAGAACTGCATTCCTCGGGGTTATCTCCGAGGTTGGAACTGAAACTCCAAGGGTTGTCTCTGGGACTGGAATTGAGTATCTCGGGGTTGTCTCCGAGATGGAAAAATTGAGAATTCCGGGGTTGTCTCCGAAACTGGAACTGGTCTGTCCTCTAGGGTTATCTCTGAAAGACGATTTTGCCCTCCTACAGTGTTAGTAACAGGAATACAAAATTTTTGAGTGTCTATACCAGCTATAAATGTGATGAATCCAAAGTTGCTAGATGATTTGAGTTGCCACCCCTCGGTCTACTTGCATGCAAACGAGGTAAAAGCCGTGTTTAATATTCCTTTTTCCTATTGATGAGGAGCCATGATTCTGATGTTGATTTGCATTTGTCGTGTAGGTTCCCAGCTTTACGCAGCCTCGAGGGAACTGGTTCAACATACACTCTCTGTATCAAAATCTTCATCCAGAGTATCGAGAGATGGTGCATGGTTGGGGCTTTGAGGCATTCTTTTCCATCCTCCCCTGTCGTTGTCCCTGGGGTTACCTCAAGGCATTGTCTTAGCGCTGGTTTCACCAGACTCAGTCTCTCCATTTGCTGGACTGCGAGGTGATGATGACGCCGATGGATTATCGGTTTATCACCGGTATGGAGTTTGGAGGGGCGTCAGTGCCTTGTGCGGCGAACATTGCCCCAACTGCCATTAGATCCTTACTAGGAGTCCCGGCTGAGGCGCTCAAAGGAAGGACAGTCTGCGCTAGTCCTTTGAGCGTAGATGCTATGAGTGGGGAATTGAGTGAGCTTATACTCGTTAATGTGAGAGTCAAGGATCAAATTCTTCGGTGATTGTTCCTGGTCATCCTCTAGGGTTGTTTCATAGCAGATAACTCCTCCACGGTGTCATTCGCTTTAGTTAGCGCCACACATGAGGTGGGGTGGACCACATTAGGGAGTATGATTGGGGATACGGCCCACACAGATGTCTTCCTTGACAGTTAGCCGTATTAATCACACCCCACCAGTATTAGTGGCCTCATGTTTGAGATCGTGGTATGATAGTTTGTCACCACCAGATCGGGTGACTGTAGACCAGCTATTGCGGCACTCCATGACCCTTCTGATGTTCCAGGTCCCTATAGTTTTTATAGAGGGCATGCTAGAGAACTGGGTACCGGACAGGTAGATATCTGGTTTGAGACCCAGGAGTTGACCCCTACTTTAGAGGAGTATGAGCGACTGACAGATTTACCTCTGGACAGACCTTGCGCTTAGATGGCTATCAGAGATATAAGCCGACAGTTCATGACCCTCAATGGTCTGAGGTGTAGAGTAGATCAGGTTGAGATCACATCCGGCCATGTGGTGTCTGTACATTTTCTGATAGACAGATTTGGCTATACGGACAGTTATGTGTAGCACTTTGGGAATTGCACCATATCGGAGGATCAGTGGCGTGTTTCTAGAGTAGACGTACTCCTGATGTGTGTAGTGGCTTATCTGTACATGCCACTGTACATGGATCATTTAGACATTGGTGTTGTTATGGCAGGGCGGGCTCTCAAGGAGGGACATACCATTTTGCCAATGATTGTGGCAGAGACCCTAAGGTCGGCTACGTATTGCCATACCCATTCTACAGTGGTGTTTTTAGGCAGCTCGGTCTTGCTGTATGTGTGGTTCATCTCACACCTGAGACCGATTGGCACATTCTAACGTCATGGGTACTGCTTTTCCCATGAGATAACCATGTCTTACTCCTTTCAATCGGTGGAGTGTACAGAAGTTTCTTCCTGGTCGGTGTTCTTGGCAGGGATCGAGGATCCATTTGACATTTTGCTATGTTCAGGGCTTAGTTCTCCCTACAGCTTCATTACTCATGCACCTGGCATGGATTATCTCCCTTTGGATGGTTTGAAGGGCATGACCACGTATTATTTGCTGGCCGTGATGGTATAATTTGAACAGTTTCAGGATGTTCATCCCTTTGAGGGAGAATTGGGTTAGCGTTTGTCTTCCCGACATTTATCAGAAGAGGATAGATCCAAGGTTTATGCCCGTTGGGCTCAGCGTGAGCGGGTTGAGTTTTTCGTTAGCCATCTAGGCCATTCTACAGAGTATTTTGCATGGATGGAGGCAGAGATTACACCGGCTGGGGTTGTATCCACAGAGACGGGGATTGATTTTGATAGTGGGGAGCCCATGGAGGACATTAATTTTCCAACCGAGGAGGAGCTATTCACTAATTTGACAGCAGCTCTTGTTGATTCTCCCAGTATAACTGCCATTGTGACCCCGCATTCGACAAAGTATTTTGAGCAGAGTATGCATCTGGCGACATATGAGAGAGATCAGGCTAGGGCCTTGATGTTGACAACTCTTACTGGGAGAGATATCGCTCTAGCTGAGAGAGACGATGCCTTAGCTCGTAGAGATACCGCTATTGTCGAGCGGGACGAGGCTAGGTCATCTAGAGATGCAGTTGTGACTGAGCGGGATGGCAATATATCTGCCCGAGATGCCGCTATCATAGATAGTACTGCATTGAGGTCCCATACTATAGATATCATTGCAAAGATGAACACCTATATTGATGAGCATAGTGTCACCTTGCAGTTGGTTATGGATCTCTTGGCTCTTGTTGATACCCTTGGGCAGGAGCTCACAAAGTTACCCCCTTCTTCTGATAGGGGGAAAAGGGTCTAAAATGCCCTTGATGTTTACTCTAATGTCCTACTTGCATCCTAAACTATTTTTTTTCCATAAGTACCCTTAACGTTATATTTTTTAGGTCGCCCGTGTCCTTGCCGTTAACAGAAGACAAACGGGGTTAAAATGTTAAGATGTGGCAAGCTTAAATATAAAATATATTACAAATAAAATAATATATTGAAAGTAGTATGCACACAAGCCAATCATGTTTGATGATAAAGCATATACTTTGTAACAATCTTATTCATTTATTAATAAAAAGTATTAATTTATTAAAGGCTTTTAATTATCTACATGATGCTGTTTTATAATATGTGATAAACCCATAGTTTTAAGAAATGCTTTTAGAATAATGATGATGATCATTCTAATGAGATCTAAATTCTTTGAAAGCTTAAAACTAAAATAGTTCCCAATCGTTGGATTACTAAATTAGGGATTAGTGAATCCGGATAGATTGGTACATACGTTGCTTGCTCATTGGATGAGGATGATTGATCTCATGATCATTTGTGTGGAGACACTAAAGCAAGTATGTAGGTGCTTATTAGAGAATAAGTTCTTTGAACGTGGCTCGCTAAGGAATACCTAATGGAGTTTTACTTGCTGTCGTCAATAGGAATTCTGTAGTGATAGTAGTACAAGTGATCCTTGGACTTGAGATCATCATAGTATCTTGTGTATGATGAGTTATACTTTGACTTATTCCTTAAGACCCTTAGGGTATATCAAAGGGTATGCTTGGGTATAACAAGTCGTATACATGGAGATAATATATGATCAATAAAGAATCTACCACTTCTAATAAAAGAAGAGAAATGTCCTATGTGATTCGATAAATGACAACCCAGTAGTCCTTGGTTAAGGCGAGAATGAAATTAGAAAGGAGTTTCTAATTTGCATTATTTGAGTTGTGCATTTAAGAGTCGAAATACATATAATTAAATAAAATAAGACTTGTGATAATTCCATGTCTTATATTTAATTGGGACATTGTATGGTAGAAGGATTGAATTGTCATGCAGTAACTATTTACTCAAAGGTTCTTTTATGATTAATGTTGAAATCTATATTATCCGGAAAGTCGTTGATCATTAGGAGGCTTATCCTATTGTAGAATAAATATTATTTATTTAAATAAATTAATTGTTTAATTTATTTATTTAAATAAGATTAGAATTGTTCTAATTGATTTATTCACAATAGGTTTAATATGGAGAACCTAAAAGGGTCACACCATAAAAGGAAGAATAATTATTTAAGAAGTTAATGGCATAATCGTAATAATATGTTAAGTATATTTAATTTAATCTATGGTGATAGAATAAATTAAATAGCTTAATATTTATTATTTAATATTTTAGAAATATTAAATATAAATTAATAAGAGGAGTCTTATTAATATTATTACAATTATTATTATTATTTTAATTTCTAAAAGAGTTTAGAAATTAATTTAATATAAGTACTCTCATTTATTCCTAATAGGATTAGGAGGGAAAATTAGTTAAAGGAGTTTAATTAATTATCCCTAATAAGATTAGGGAGCCCATTTAATTAAAAGAGTTTAATTAAATAATACCTTATTTTATTAAATAAGGTTACCTGATATCTTTATAAGAGGAGTCTTATATTAGATATCAAAAATATATACGTAATTCCTAGAGTTGAAGAGTACGCCTCCTTTTTCTATACAGATAGGAAAAACTAGGGTTTAAGTCAATACCCCTTCTTCTTGAAAATTCTTCTTCTTTGGTGGATCACCTCTAGAGGCCATACACTTGGGTGACTTACATTGATCAAAGGAAGGAATCTACCCGGAGATTCAAGGAGATCGCAGAGAAGTAGGAGGTGAACTCGTACCTGAGGAAGCTCGTTTCTACAAGGGTATGATTTCATAATTTCTTATTCTTCGTTTAATTAATAATTGTGCATAAAGGGTGATCCGGGTATATGGTTTGTAAAATTTTTAAACTCTGATTTTCCATGTTTCCGCATTATTTTTGCAATTTGATTGCGTTCATGAATATTACAAACCTAACAGTGGTATCAAAGCCAAACCTTTATGCAAATTATTAATTATTTTAATTTGATATGTATATTGATATGTGTTTAGAACAATTTTATTGGGCGTAATTTTATTGTATAAAATTTAAATAAAAAAAAAAACGTAAATTCGTGATTTCTGATTTGCATGACTGTAAATGTTATTCCCGGCTGGTGGAATCACATTGCTGTGATGACATTTGCTCCTGCTGTGGTGGAAGGGTCCGCCGCTAGTCTGAACAATTAATATTCGGATTTAAAGCAAAGGAGTCAAGTAAAATAAATGAAATTTTAGTTGCCTTATATTATATATATATATATTATACGGTATAAAATTTATATAATATAACAAATACCGTATATATATATAATTTAATTATATACGGATATTATATATATATATATATTATACGGTTAATATAATATATATATATATATATTAATTATTTTATAATTAAAATAAAAGTTTATTTTAATTTTAAAATAAAAGTTTATTTTAATATTAAAATAAAAGGTTTATTTTAATTTTAAAATTTGATTTCATGCTAACTAATTAGAGTTGGAATTGGATTCCATGATAACTAATTGGAGTTGAAATTGGATTCTATTTTTCTTAAATAAAGGAGTTTATTTAGATATGAAATATGATTTCATATTATTATTCAAAATAAAGGAGTTTATTTGTGAATATGAAAGAGAATCATAATTTCCTTAAATAAAGGAGTTTATTTAGATATGAAATATGATTTCATATTATTATTCAAAATAAAGGAGTTTATTTGTGAATAAGAAAGAGAATCCGTGTTTCCTTTTATAAAGGAGTTTATTTTTTTTTATTACATGGAATTGGATTCCATAATTAATTAAAATAAAGGAGTTTATTTTGATTAAAGATTTTGATTAAAATAAAATAGTTTATTTTATTCAAAATTGGATAAATTAAAATAAAATAGTTTTATTTTGATTTAAATTTGGATTAAAATAAAAGAGTTTATTTTAATTCAAAATTAGATTTTATACTAACTAAATTTTGCCCATTAAATGATATCAATATATATATTAAATGTTTATTATTCATGAGATGAATATTATTTATTAATGCATATGGTGATGTGTATGATAATAAATGGGATTGATTATGGACTATTGACCAATGCGATTGGATTTTATTTTAGTTGGATGCATGAATGTATGAGTTTTATTAAATGGGGTCTGCGTACCTTGTCTTCTCTAATTTTTTCTTAATGTAAATTCTAACTCCCTTTTATGTACTTCCCCTTGACTGCTGATCAAGGTTTCTATTTATTTTAAATAGTTTTGTAATAGGAATAGTTAGAATTAATTTTGAAGAATTGGAGATCAAGGAGCAAGGAGCGCTTGAAGACCCGTTTGTAATGGAGCCCGGGTTTAAATGTAATAGTTATATTTAAATATTAATTCTTGCACCCCTAGGGTTTGACCTTTTGGTTCACTTGGTGGCTCTAGTGAACCAAACTAGAATAAAAGTCCATAATCAATCCGGGTAGAATATAGTATTCTATATGTGCATGCTTATACTATATATATTATATATTATGCAAACATGCTTCAGCATGTTAATTAATATACGCGTATATTTTATATATATATATATATATATATATATATATATATGCACGCTTGTATTAAACAAGATGAGACAAATTAATAACAAACCCCTCAATTTTTATATTAAGTCCTAAGCGTTCAAAGATATTTGGAATATCGAGCGCCGCCTTCTAGCATGATAAAATTAATAGAGTATTAAATATTTAATATGAGTTTGTTGTGTCACCATAAGGCAAGTATTAAGTATTTTAGATGTTAATTTATCACATTTGATGCTTATAAAGAAAATTGAACAATATTGTTTTGTTGTGTCACCACAAGGATGATATTTTTCTTTTTTGAATATATGGAGTGCTAGGTCGGACTTAACTTGGATAATTTTGATTCGGATGTGCCACCACTTGATCAAAATAATCTAAGAGGCAAAAGAAAAGGAGTTGCATAGTTGATGTAATTGACAAAAGTTGTCTACCTATTTATTTATATATAGTTTGTTGTGTCACCACAAGGCTATATACATTTAAAATGGGATCCTTATTCTCACTAGCGAGATCTTTAATTAGATTTAATAGAACTATATATATTGAGGGTAATATAGTTTGAAGAAAATAGTGGGAGATACCAATTTAAAACAAGACCTAATTTATTTTGGTAATTAATAAAAGAATGTATGTTAAAATTTTGTTAATTACAAATTCATTTCTGTAATTTTACAATGTCTAAAATCAATATCATCTGCGAAGCATATTAGATGCTAAATTAACTGAATCGAATTAAAGCGGATTGGTTAAGGAATTTGAGAATAGTTGTCATAGTGAAAAGCTATCTTATGTCCATAATACGCCTATCCTTGCAATGGTTTGAGCATAATGCCTCCGAGGAAGACATTGCTACTTTTAGAAAGTGGCAAGATGATGCACAGTTGGCTCAATGCATCATGCTCGCATCTATGAAAGTGAGCTTCAGCTTGACGTCATCATGAAACTATGGATGCTCCTACTATATTCCCCGCACATCAAGTAGTTGATGGTGAGGAAAGTAGGACCGATAGATATCGAGATATCTAAGGAGCTCTTAGATCTAGAATGACAGAGTGACACTACAAAGATGAGATAAAAGTCCTTAACATTATCAATTTGATTGATCAATTAGGACATTTGGTTTTGTCATGGATGGAGAGTTGAGCCAAGATTTGATCTTGCACTCACTCCCGGACTCCTTTCACAATTGTTGTGAATTTTTCATATAAACAAGCTAGATATCAGCTTTGCTGATTTGCTTAACATGTTGAAAAATGTTGAGAGTCACTTTCCAACCAAGAAAGACCATGTCTTACTGGTAGGGGCCAAAGGATCTTCTGAAAAGAAGAACGATTCAAAGAAGGTAAATGAAAAGACGTAAACAAAGGATAATAAGAACAAAACTGATACGGATAGCAAAGGAGTTTGCTTCCACTGCAATAAGCCTGGACACTGGAAAGAAACTGCGAGAAGCATCTTGCAGAGGCTAACCAAAGAAGCTTAGTGAAGTTTCGGTTACAATACAGTTTTTGTTCATGATTGAAATAAATTTTTTTTAAGTCAAGGTTCTACTTGGGTATTGGATACCGACTTTGGTTATCATAAATATAGATTTATGAAGGGACCAAGCAGAAGTAGAAAGTTAAACAAGATAAGTAATCCTATGTGTGGGAAATGAAGCAAAGGTTGCTGCATTAGCTATATAAACTTATAGTTTAACAATGCCTACGGGCAAATCTATTAAGTCAATAAGTTGTTATTGTATTCCAGTTCTTGTTAAAAAATATTATTTCCTTTTTATTGTTGGACATTGAAATCTTTGGTATTATAATTAAGAACAATTGTTGTTCTATTTATAATAATAATGTTTTGTATGGAACTGGAATATTACTTAATAAATTTTGTATACTTGACTTACATGAAAATAATTTTGCATATTGAACAAAATAATATAAGAAAAGGAGATGATCATTCAAAGAGTTGAATGTGTGTATTTGCTGAAATACAAGTGTGAATTATTTGAAAGGTTCAAAGAATTCAAAAGTGAAACAAATTGGCAAAGTATTAAGATTCTTTGATAAGATCAAGGAATAAATACTTGTGCAATAAGTTTCAAGATCATCTCAAATGGTTTTTCTCATAATGGACACCTCATGATACGTAATAATTGATTGATGTATCTGAAAGGAAAAATCATACCTTGTTGAACATGGTACGGTCCAAAATGATTTTACCGACATTCCAGTATCCTTCTAGGATCATGTCCTTGAAATGGCTACATATCTACGAAGAGGTAACCTCAAAATCCAGCCCCAAGACTCCATAAAAGTTATGGACAGGGAGGATTCCTAATCTTAAGTATGTTAAGATAAGGGGTTGTCCAACTTATGTGAAAAGGTTTTGAAGGATAAGCTTGGGACAAGATTTGACATGTACAGATTTGTGGGACATCCTAAAGTAAGTTTAGGGTATATGTTCTATAATTCTACTTAGCAAAAGGTGTTTGTTAAGAAACACGCTGCCTTCTAAGATAAAGGTGTTTATCATTAAAGGGGCTAGTGGGAGGATAATAGATCTTGAAGAGTTCAAGAACCACAAAACACTATAAGTCAAATAAGAGGAACCTGTAGATAGACCTATTGTACCACAACCGAATTGTAAATCTGGAATAGTACCAAAGATACCTAGGAGGTATGGATTCATCATGGATGATGATGATGAGGTACACATCATAGAAGATGATGATCCAGAGTTACATTCGATGAGGTAAGACTTCTAGTGTGTCTAAAAAAGGGTCGAGTGGGAGCGTCGTGAAATTTCTAGTATTATATGTTGATATACTACGGATGAGGAATAACTTATCAATGCTACGATCAGAAAAGATAAAGTTGTCTAAACATTCCTCCATGAATGGTTTGGGAAGAGTATCTTAATTGGGGATAAAATCTATATAGATAGATACAAGAGGATGCTCGACTTAACCCAAGGAACGTATATTCATTTGATGCTAAAGTCGTTTAGCATGGCAAACTCAAGAGAGATGTCTCATGTCGATGAGCTATGGAGTGTATCTCTCTTAATAGTCCCCACAGACTCCTGAAAAGAGAGGTCGCATGAGTGACGATCATGTATGCAATGAAATGTACGAGACCTGATGTTGATCAGTCATATTATGGAGAAGTTCACTATGAGTCAGTGAAAAACATCTTAAAGTGCTTAACCCAAGCACTAAGGATGTGATCATATTCATGGTGGGTCTAAATTAAAACTAGAGGGCTTAACAGACTCAAGTTTTTCAGATGCAGACCAAGATGATGAAAATCCACTTTAAGGTAAAAGCGTTATCTTGAGCAAGGTGCGATGAATTGGAAAGGTTCAAAGCAACAAAAAAGAGTTCTTTGGTTTAGTGATAAAGACAAAGTATATAGCTATAAATGAAGGCCGCAAGTTGATTGTTTGGATTAAAAGTTCATTACGTAACTAGGAATAGTTTCTAAGTCTCATCTTGGATCTAAACATGTGTTGTGGCACTTTCATTTGATTATTAGAATCATTGAAAGATGGGAAATCACTATAGAGATAGTGGACTCTCATGAACAACATTACATATCCATTAACTAAAGCTTATCCAACAATGCAGGATAATCGTCACTAGAGAAAAAGAGTATGAGATACCATGGCGATTGGCTTTAGTGCAAGTGGGAGATTGAAAGTAGTATGCACACACAAGCCAATCATGTTTGATGATAAAGCATATACTTTGTAACAATCTTATTCATTTATTAATAAAAAGTATTAATTTATTAAAGGCTTTTAATTATCTACATGATGCTGTTTTATAATATGTGATAAACCCATAGTTTTAAGAAATGCTTTTAGAATAATGATGATGATCATTCTAATGAGATCTAAATTCTTTGAAAGCTTAAAACTAAAATAGTTCCCAATCGTTGGATTACTAAATTGGGGATTAGTGAATCCGGATAGATTGGTACATACGTTGCTTGCTCATTGGATGAGGATGATTGATCTCATGATCATTTGTGTGGAGACACTAAAGAAAGTATGTAGGTGCTTATTAGAGAATAAGTTCACTGAACGTGGCTCGCTAAGGAATACCTAATGGAGTTTTACTTGCCTGTCGATAGGAATTCCTGTAGTGATAGTAGTACAAGTGATCCTTGGACTTGAGATCATCATAGTATCTTGTGTATGATGAGTTATACTTTGACTTATTCCTTAAGACCCTTAGGGTATATCAAAGGGTATGCTTGGGTATAACAAGTTGTACATGGAGATAATATATGATCAATAAAGAATCTACCACTTCTAATAAAAAGAAGAGAAATGTCTATATGATTCGATAAATGACAATCCAAAGAGTCCTTGGCTAAAGCGAGAATGAAATTAGAAAAGAGTTTCTAATTTGCATTATTTGGAGTTGTGCATTTAAGAGTCGAAATACATATAATTAAATAAAATAAGACTTGACAAGTAATTCCATATCTTATATTTAATTGGGACATTGTATGGTGGAAGGATTGAATTATCACGGTAACTATTTACTCAAAGGTTCTTTTATGATTAATGTTGAAATCTATATTATCCGGAAAGTCGTTGATCGCTAGGGAGGCTTATCCCTATTGTAGAATAAATATTATTTATTTAAATAAATTAATTGTTTAATTAATTTATTTAAATAAGATTAGAATTGTTCTAATTGATTTATTCACAAATAGGTTTAATATGGAGAACCTAAAGGGTCACACCATAAAAGGAAGAATAATTATTTAAGAAGTTAATGGCATAATCGTAATAATATGTTAAGTATATTTAATTTAATCTATGGTGATAGAATAAATTAAATAGCTTAATATTTATTATTTAATATTTTAGAAATATTAAATATAAATTAATAAGAGGAGTCTTATTAATATTATTACAATTATTATTATTTTAATTTCTAAAAGAGTTTAGAAATTAATTTAATATAAAAGTACTCTCATTTATTTCTAATAGGATTAGGGAGGAAAATTAGTTAAAGGAGTTTAATTAATTATCCCTAATAAGATTAGGAGCCCATTTAATTAAAAGAGTTTAATTAAATAATACCTTATTTTATTAAATAAGGTTACCTGATATCTTTATAAGAGGAGTCTTATATCAGATATCAAAAATATATACGTAATTCCTAGAGTTGAAGAGTACATCTCCTTTTTCTATACAGATAGGAAAAACTAGGGTTTGAGCCAATACCCCTTTTTCTTGAAAATTCTTCTTCTTTGGTGGATCACCTCTAGAGGCCATACACTTGGGTGACTTACATTGATCAAAGGAAGGAATCTACCCGGAGATTCAAGGAGATCGCAGAGAAGTAGGAGGTGAACTCGTACCTGAGGAAGCTCGTTTCTACAAGGGTTTGATTTCATAATTTCTTATTCTTCGTTTAATTAATAATTGTGCATAAAGGGTGATCCGGGTATATGGTTTGTAAAATTTTTAAACTCTGATTTTCCACGTTTCCGCATTATTTTTGCAATTTGATTGCGTTCATGAATATTACAAACCTAACATATATATCATTTAATCAAAACAAAAAGTACTAAAATTCAAAATAAAAAAAGCATAACATATTTACATCATTTAAGTATAACATCATTTTTACGGGCTTTAGCTTTTGCTCTTTTTGCAATCTTTTCCTCCAGTGTTTCACTTTCTCGAGTAAGTGGTGGAGCATTTGTAATAAGAAGGAAGCTAGCATGCTCCTGATTGAATAATTGACATGTTACTTAGTTTTTATAAATCACCAGTTCTGCCAATTGATTAACTTGTTCGCTAAGAGACTTGATTTCCCGTTCCATCATGAACTGGAATTGTGAATAATCATATCTATCAGAATTATCTTTGTTGATTTGGGATACACCCACATATTTGGAGCTCTGTCCACTGCTCCAATTAATCATGTTAACCTCCTCTTCTTTGTGTTGAGGGAGAGGGTTGTCTTGAACATGGGGTTGGTCGGGCTTGGTCACCACTATTTCGCCATTGTCAATTAAATCCTAGATTTTATGCTTTAGGGCCCAACAATCTTGTGTGTCATGGCCTGGAGCTCCAGCATGGTAAGCACATTTCGTGCTTACATTGAAACCTTTTCCATTCGGGTTGGCTGGTGGAAGAAGATGAGTAATGTTTTTGACTGAATCCTCTAAGGGTCTGAACACTCTTGTATGTCTGACTTCTCCACCTTTTGGCAAATGGAGGGTTTGAAGACTATGCTTGAAAAGGGGAATAATTTCTCCTCTGAATAGGCATGTTTTGATTGCTTTTTTGTCCTTGTAGTATCAAGGAAACATCCTCCTTTTTCTTCTTATGGACCCTCCTGGGGTTGTTTCCATAACTTCCAGACTGGATGTGCTCAGCTATAGCTTTTAATGTGGAAAGGTCTTGAATCTTCCTAGACTTCAATCACATTTCAGTCATTTCTCCATGTTTGATCATTTCAGAGAATGACTTGCCTATGCCAGCTAGAACCCTCTCATAGAAGGGAGCTTCTTGAATGTCTATGAAAGTCATCACCATTTCAGACTCAGTCATAGACGAAATAACTTGAGCAACCAGACGCCTCCATCTTTGGGCATACTCTCTAAACGACTCATTGACTTGTTTCTTAACCTTGGTAATTTGATACTGGTATGGAGCCATTTGAGTCTGAAAGTTGTATTGACTGTGGAAAGCATGGGCTAACTCCTCCCAGCTATGAATTTTGGAGTTATCTAATCTAGTGTACCATGTTCTGGTTTCTCCATTCAGACTTTTCTGAAATAGCTGCGTTATGAGCTTTTCATTTTCGGCAAAAGATTCGAGCTCTCTAATGAATACCTTTAACTGTGTGTAAGGATCTCCCAATCCATCATATTTTTCAAAATTGGGAGTCTTGAATTTTTCTGGATAATGAACCCTGGGAAATATACAAAGGTCTGAATATGAAACACTCCCATGCGCTCCAATCCCTTTCATAGACTGAATGGTCTCTTCCATTTGTAGGACTTTCTTTCGAATATCACCGGTGTCTGGATCTTCTTTAAGATGGGCGATTTCAAGGGTTTTGTTGGTCTTATCGGACTGAGACTCAGGTGCTGGAACATCTTTGTCCCTGGATTCCTCCATATGTAGAGGGTTCTGTATGTATGAGTATTTGTGGACCCTAAGTTGACTTGTGTAATTATTTGAGCAGAACAACCAACTCGGTAATTTGATTGCTTAATCCATCGAACTCCTTGCGAGAGACAAGAGTAGGATTAGGCTGACCAGATGTAGCCATGTTTGGATGTAGGCTTAATGCCTTCTTGGACTTTGAACGGGTAACGAGACCAATTGTTTCCCTACAAAAAGACTTATGTAGTTTAGTCTTAGGAAAACGTGGAAAAGTTACATGCTATGTGATGTGTCCATTTTTAGGAGTATTATCCTGCAAAACGGATGTCAGTTTGTTTTAATGACAAGATAGCATGACAGGTTTTGATATGAAAGGGAATGCATGTTCACATATTCCTTTATTTTTTCCAATACATTGAGATTAACATGGAAATGAAATTACAAGTAATTGAAATGGGAAGGTATGAAGCTTCCCTCCGCATTTGGTTTATCAGAGGCTGACCTATCTTAGGTTACTCTTGCGGATTTTTGGCATGAAGGTTCCTAGATCATCGCAATTTACTCGACGGGAAGTTAATCTGGTCTTTCAACTGGAGCGAATCTGGGTGGTACCTTTCCTGAGCCTCATTATAATTAGTCTCCCTACGAATCTAGTAATCAAACATCGACAGGATAACCTCCTGGTGGAGAGACCACACAACATACATTCACATACAACGTGTCTCATGACATGTGCGAAGCACTAATATCACAAGCAGATATGGTGCGAAGCACTAAGTGTAATAAGTAAATGCATTAGTACACACTCATTCAAATGTAAATGCAACATCCACACACAAGCAGACAAAATGTTTTGAAATTTTTTGAAATAGCGGCTTAAGTCCTCTTACTGGTGTCCCCAGCAGAGTCGCCACCTGTCGACGTCAGAATTTTTATTTGTCCCTTTCTGTTCTTATTTTTTGGTGTTCTCATGTTAGGTGAGATTTGTTTGAAAAAAAAAGATTGAAAAGGTCCGACATGTATATGTCGACGATTTGATTGTAAGAGTCGCCAGTTGGTATTTTTAATGGTTGTACCAACTCAACCGAGAAATGGTTTACACATAGACCTAGTGATGTGACATTGTATAACTGGTCTGCAAAACCAAGATTCTTTACGGTCTGGGGGCTTGATTAAGCGGAGGGAAGGTGTTAGGTGCCCCCCGACTTTCGTAGTGACACGGTTACCGCAACTTTTCAATTTAAACTTTTATCTGAATGTGTGTGTGTGGGTCTATGTGTTGTTGTTTGGAAGTAGTGTTATGCCTCATTTGCACCTATATACAAAGGGTTTGAATTTTGTTAAAAGTTCAATTTTAAGGAGATATGATAGTGATGTTTTGTAAAATTGTTTTTTCAAACCCTTGTGCTCAATAGTAATTGAGGCCTATGATACTTCCATTTTATTATGTGTTCAGCTTGTTTGCTTTTATTATTTTTGAGATGCGAAACATCTTCTAGAAAATAAGATACATAGCAGTGCCGAACTTCTTGTGGGCATGAGAGTCATCTAAGGAAATTCAGACACCGTGAATAATTGATAAGCTGGCTGCAGCTGAAAATTTTCATCACGGGAACCGAATCTAGATTCAGGCACTGAATTTGTGACCACATGATTCCTAGGCTCACACACACACACACACACACACACACACACACACACACACACATATATATATATATATATATATATATATATATATATACAAAAAGCAGTGAACGCTCTGGATGTAAATCCAGGCTCAATCAAACAGAGTTTGATAACAGGATATATATATATATATATATATATATATAAGCGGTAAACTCTCTGAATATTATATTCAGGCTCAATCGAAGCATAGTTCGATAATAGTATATATATATATATATATATATATATATATATATATAAGTATTTATATATATACAAAAGCAATAAAATCCACGGATCGACGATCCGGACATA
The DNA here is from genome assembly GCA_020205615.1 of Panax quinquefolius. Taxonomy (NCBI): domain Eukaryota; kingdom Viridiplantae; phylum Streptophyta; class Magnoliopsida; order Apiales; family Araliaceae; genus Panax; species Panax quinquefolius. The sequence continues at coordinate 315,603 of JAINUW010000319.1, forward strand.
CGCACACAACACGACTCTCAACGTGAATAAGTATGTGTGGATGAAAGTGGGAAAAAGACTTAAAAAATTTGAGATGTCTTATAGTGGGCTATTAAGAAGACTTCAGATGGCTTTATAATGAATGAATACTCGGTTTCCACTGGTTAAATGTAGCAAAACACGAGCTCACAAGGGTTTGAAAAGAGAAAGCACTCAATTTAAAGTGTGTACAAAGTAAAATGGATAGGGTTTCCTCTTCGTTTTCTCTTAGAAGTGTGTATGGAGTGAAATGGACAGGGCTTTCTTGCCTTTTTCCTCTTCCAAATGGCAACTCCAAGCCCTCTATTTATAGAGGGGGAAGCCACAGGTCCACCTGCAGCTACCCGAGGTGCCCCGGGCTCCATGGGCCTCACCATCTCGAAGTACGTGCACGCATACAATGCGTTGTACGAAGCTGGGAAGATGGGTCCATGACCAAATCTTCAAGTCTTCAATTTCTATTCGGTGTGTTGTCTTGCGTAGTAGTCACTCAGGCTTTTGAGTTATTGTTCTTGTAGGATATTTCTAAATAGAATGTGGGTTAAACTGTTGTTGAGATGGCACAAATGTAGAATCGAGGTGGTAAAATGATAATTTTACCCCTCACCAGGGTTATCTCTGGTTCTGGGCTGATTTAGCAGTCGTTGCTCAGGGTTATCTCTGAGATTGGGCTACTGTGAGTACTGAATGTCCTCAGGGTCTTCTCTGAGGTGTGCATGACCTCCCGGGGTTATCTCCGGGGTTGGAATTAAGTGCCTCGGGGTTATCTCTTAGGTTTGGAATTGACTTCTAGGGGTTGGAACAGACTTTTTCGGGGATATCTCCGGAACTGGAACTGCATCCCTTGGGGTTATGTCCGAGGTTTTGAATTGAATCTCCCGGGTTGTCTTCAGGATTGGAATTGAGTATCTCGGGGTTGTCTCCAAGATGGAAAACTGAGTATCCCGGGGTTGTCTCCGGGATTGAGCTGATTTGACTTTTAGGGTTATCTCTGGAAGACGATTTTTCCCTCATTCAAGGTTAGTGACAGGAATGAAAAATTTCGAGTGTCTACAACAAACTTATCAGGAAAATTACAGTACTCTTTTTATGATGTTAAGATATTGTTGTAAAGTTTTTAAAAGAAATTAATATGGTTGGTTATTTTTGGTTAATTTTCAATTATTTATGCGATAGTTGATTAATTGTGATAATGAACAAAATTTGTCAGGAAAATTCCAGAAACCATTTTATGATGTTTAGCTACTATTATAAAAATTTTAGGAAGAAATTGAAATATTTGGGTATTTTGGTTAATTTCTAATTAATTTTGCAATGATTATTTGATTGTAATAATTAGCATAATTATCAAAAAAATTCTAGAAAATACAATAACCTTTTATGATGATAAGCTATTATTGAAAATTTGTTGGAAGCATGTTAATGTGTTTATAACATACTTGGTATATTAATTGAGTAATATTGCTTATTGTGTAATTCTCCTTGTTTATATTTTGAAATATTAATCATTGGTTCTTGGAATTAAATTGTCATGCTATAATTACACATATAACCTTGTTCCTAGTGGGAGTAATTTAGGTGGTACTAATTTAATTAAGGTATTCCCTAAATTACACGTCTTATGCACTGAAAAATTAAATTCAAATAATTAGACATTCATACGAATTGTGATTCCAAAGCTTAGCGAAGTCTACTTTTTGTATTTATGTCCAATTATTTTTATGTTAATTTGATTCATGCGGCAAAGATAAATTATACTGTGGTGAACTAATCGAATATCTCTAATATGGCTAGGTTGCATCTCTTAACTACCAAATTAGACAGTTATACAAAGAAAGCTGAGCACGCCTTTAGAGAACATTTTCGGGTCATGTTAGATATGATTGAATCTTTAGGAGCTACTAGAAACCCTTTGTCAGATGAACAGAAAATTCGGGCAGTGATACTCTCATTTCCTGACAATTGGAAAAATATCAAGGTTAACATAGCTCAAAATGAAAACATTAAATCTTTAGAAGATATTTTTCATCACCTTGAGCGCTTAGAAGCTAAGCAACTGGAGGTCGAGCGTTTAAGGACTAAACGACTTGAAGATGAACGCCTAAAGGCTTAACAAATAGAAATTGCTAATGCGCCTCAAAAAGTTGTAGAGGCTGGTGAGAAGGGCAATGCCAACTTGATTTGTTATAACTGTAACACAGCAGGACACTTCGCTCATGACTGCACTAAGCCAAAAAAGGTACTCACTTGTCTTAATCAATCTATGTGTTTAGTGTCTTCCACTTTATTCGTTACTCACTCTCTCCATGTGTGGATTGTAGATTATGGAGCAACGGACCACATAGCGCGTGATTGAACCGGGTTAGTGGAGTATCGTCGAGTTCCAGCTAGCAAAAGAGTACTAATGGGGAATGACTCCAGTGTTGATGTGCTAGGAATTGACACTTACATATTGGAAATGCGAGGATGCTCTGTATCGATTCTTCACGATGTATTCTATGCACCAGATGTCCGACATATTTTTTTTTGTTCCTGCAGTACTTAGTTTAGGCTACTCTACTCGTTTTCAGAATAATTATGTTGTAAATTCTCATGGGACTAAAATTTATGGATATGATTTTATTTCAAATGTTTTTATGGTTTTGGATACTATTAATTCTAATGTTAATAATAATGATTCTTATTCCTTGCTTGTTGAAAATGAGCATGATAGTTCAATTAAATGACATGCTAGATTAGGTCATATTGGACAGGATAGAATGGCTAGGTTAGCTCGAGAAGGTCTTTTAGGCCCACTAGCTAAGGTCAATCTACCCACTTGTGATTATTGTTTAGCAAGGAAATCAACTAAAAAATCATTCAGTAAAGCCACTAGGGCAGAAACATCATTGCAACTCATTCACTCAGACATCCGCGGCCCTATAAATGTGAAAGAAAGGCATGGACGTTCCTACTTTCTCACAATGACAGATGAATATACGCGCTTCGGGTATACTTTCTTGATCTCTCATAAGTCTGAAGCATTAGATTGCTTTAGATGTTATTTGATTGAGGTCGAGAAATAGTTAGATAAAAGTTTTATTGTAAGACCCCAACTTTTATGAATAAAGATAAAATTTTCTGTAAATGTTATTTTGAATAATAAGGTGTGGATTTGATATAATGTTATAGTTGTGCATAATATTTACAAATTTTGCAAAGTAAGAAAGTTGTCATAAAATATTCGTTTGGTTGGGGAATATTCGTTTTATCAAGGAATATTCATACGACGACGCAATCATTGGTGGACCCCACAATGGAATAACTGTCGGATATTGAAAGCAACAGAAATAACTTTTTATAAAAATAATGGCAAAACTTTTACTGTTAAACTGTTGAAATACCTAGTGACAAAAGAACAGTAATACGCGTTATTGCACAGTAGCACACGGTATTGTACAGTGTCTCTAATTATTGATGCTTACGTGAGAAGTCGCTCAATTTTATTCAATTATTGCCACAGTAACTGTTGCATAGTATCTAACATTATTAATTCAATTATTGTCACTATATTTTATATTATTAAATAAATTATTAAGACAACAAAGTTATTCATATTATTATTTGCATTATTGACGATGTCAAGAAAGTTCTGTCGAGTAAAGGGGTTTGCTCACCTAATTGCGCGCCAATAAGGAGAAGTCCTTATCGGAAAGCCCTCTTTCTTGGGAATGATCTGGTTATCAATATTGTGAGTTATAATATTAATGATGAATAATTGTTGAAAGATTAAAAATGTGTTAATTGAAGATAAAATGATTTGTAGTTAATATTTATTTAATCTTTGATATAAATAAGAAGTCTGTTATAAGATGTTTGTTGTAAGTTTGGTTTATTCTAGGGACCCATATGTCATCATCTTAGAGTCACTTTCTTCAATAGTACTTGCCTTTACCAGACGTCAAACCACTTGTTATTTCACATTACAAGCGTCAAACCACTTGTTGCTTCACATTACAGGCGTTAAACCACTTGCCTTTTCACATTACAAGCATCAAACAACTTTTCTTTTCACATTATCAGTTGTCAAGCCACTTGTCTTTTTACATTGCAAGGTCTAAGCTAGAAATCTTCTATAAATAGAAGCTTATTTCTTCTTTCATTCTCACCAATTCACAAAGACTCACAAGAGAAAGCTATAGAGAGAGAATCAGAGAGAAAGAAGAAGAGTATTTTGTTACTACACTATTGCAGTATCCAATCTCGTACTAAGCACTACAAAAAAATGGGGCTTCACCAACAACCAATTTTCATTGCAAAAGGGTTTTGGCAACGACTTTACTGTCTTTGCGTATTTTGTTGCGCAATGAACATTGCTAATTGTTCCGCAATGAACGTTTTTTTTTCGTTGTCAAAAGTAATACATTTTGCAACGAAATTTGGCTTTCATATAGAGACATCGATCCTTTAGCAACAAAATGTATTGTTGCAGAATAATTAAAATTTTGTTGCTAAAAACCCTATTTCATTGCAAAAGCCTGCTAATTGGCACGAAATGAACTCTTTTTTTTTCAACGACCATGCATTTTCGTTGCAATTGACACCATTTTGCAACGATATTTTTCGTTGCAGTAAATATTGAAAATTGTTGCCTAAGCTTGCTTTCGTTGCGGAATGTAAACTTTTTAGCAACGATTTTCGTTGCTGATTATATTATATGGCAACAACATTATGCTGAATCAGTAACAAAAATGTTTGTTGCTGGTTATTTTTCAATAGCAACGAAAGTCGTCGATTAGCAACGACATTATATGTTGTCGTTTTTTTATATATGCAACGAAAGTTGATATGATTTGCAAAGATAAAAAATGTTGCCTTCTATGTTGGTATTAGCAACAATATCCTCTTCGTTGTTATTAGGTTAATTTTTCGTTGCCAAATATTGTATTTTTAATGCCATTAGCAACGAATATTTGTTGCTAAATGTATAAAAAATTGTTCCTATATTAAAACTTGTTCAATGCTTTGGTAACGAATTATATTGTTGCCAAATCAAAATTTTACATTCTTTTTGTGTACCTGACTGGCTCAATGTCCCCTTAGCAAATAATGGCAAAAATACAAAAAACTAAAATATTATTAACTTAATAAAATCTTCCACTACATAATCATTCATTATCTTTACAATTAACCATCTAAAGCTACCACAGTTCTTCAATCAAAGTATATATCTACATATATAGAGAAAGTAAACTTCATAATTTTGTCCCTTGTCTTTCGAAAACATAGCACGAAAATTTGATACCCAGTATTGTAAGGCAGGTCGTAGAAGCAGTCTTCCTGGACATATTTAAAAATAATAGCAAAGTCAGGAAAATGAAGCAAATAGGTCACCAAAGGCACTTAGTGCCAAAATCAATACACAAAGACAATAGAGTTGCTACGTGGTACTAATGTATACAGTATTACTCATAAATAGAAAAAGACAAATAGGCAATCACAATATCATTTGCTACAAATCCAAATAAAAAAAGAACCTTCAGTGTGATTATATGATTGCTCTGTTACAAGAAAAAATTGGAATCTTAATTAATCGGCCATTTCATGAATTAATTTCAGTAAGCTTAGTGGTAAACATATTTTCTGTTACAAGACTTGTAGATTATTAATATATGTTGACCTTAAGTTAGAATTCAGTTACATTCAACAACCACAAGCATCACACAATCTTAAATACCATCACACAATCTTAAATAACAATGTTTAGATTTCTATATAAAAAGGACAACAATTATAGAAAAGTTGAGTCTATTGGTCAATGTGGAAAAACTTTTCTTGAGACGACAAATTTCCATATAGTATATGCCCCAAAGATGCTAGCTATAATCACAGACATCATAGATTTATTTACCAAGAATTCATCATGTTGCAGCAGACATTGGAAAGACAAAACTTACTTGCTATCCTTCCTGAGATGCTGAGAAATTAAAACCACTTGTTCATAAAGATTGACCTTTCGATAGAACTCTCCAGGTTGTACCGAGGAAATCTCAAAAAAAGTAAAGAGGAGCATAATAATCCACCAACGTGAGGCACTACAAGAACAAAACAACATATGGAGATATCTTAAGTTGTAATGCCCCTAAATTCAAGTACTTGAAACTCGAACTCAGTGCTTTACGATACCATTTCTATGAGCGGAAATAATACTAATAATAATAACAATAATATAAATACCAAACTTAATTTACATATATCAGAGTCTAATCCCAAGTACGCAACCTTTACTACATTCATTACAATACATGATAATAATAAATATCATTGTCTTAATTAAGTCATACTATTACATAGAATACCATAACACTTATTCTGTTTGCTTTCCTTTTCCCTTGTTCTTGTCCGAACCTTCTGGTTGTTCACACTTAGCTGAAAACATTTAAATTAAGCAAGGATGAGCATTTGAGTGCCCAACAAGTAATAGCAACAATAAATATTAGCTGAAAGGATTAAATGTTTTCTTTGAAAAGACACTTCTACAACGAATCAACAGTTGTGAAGTAAGCTGAACCAATAATCAACAACATATCAATTCTATATCAAAATTTTGAAACTACGTACTGACTATAAATGAGGATTAGTTGACAAACTATGAACATTATTTTTAATTTTCGCTAAGGTTTAGCAGAACTTCATCTGCAAACCGTCATAACTTATTAGCGGCAGGGTGATCATCCCAATGTGCCCTCTATTGATCAATACTACATGAAAGAACGATATTATCGTTCATTCTATCCGCCTTAGGCACATAAAAATTCTCCCATATTCAAGATGTTCATACTTATTCGGGAATCCGAACCAAAACAATTTGGTCAGATAATAATAAAGTTCAATCTTGTTCAACAATATTTTTAAGTTTGTGTCTAGCCGGATCAAATAGCTTAGACAACTTTTAAGTCAACGTATACATAATGGAAATTAATTAGTATGTATCAACATGTGATTAAATACAATGATTATCCAAGTGACGACACTTGTATAACCATATTTAGAAATTAACGAACAGAATAAATATCTGAATTATATAATAATATTGTACTGATAAATAATGATCGGATACATTATTGATAAGTGGATTTTATACCTACTTATTGGATATCAATTTACGCGAATTATGCCCATCTCAAGTACATTTTAGTCTGTTTTAGTTGCATTTTATGTTATTTTGCATTGCATGTACTGAGAACTCCTTTTGGCATAAAAGTGCAAGAAATGGCGTACTTTGGTGGTGTTGGATGGCAAGAGGCTAATGGATGCATGGCTCAAGGCTTACGGATGCACGACATTAGAATGTAGTGAAGCAAAGGGACTGATAAAGAAGGAAGGAAGGAAAAGAATGAACAAGTAGTAGTAGCAGCAACATGATAGAAGCGAGAACAGTACAAGCTAAAGGCAGGAGCCGATGCGATCGCATGCGAGAATCACGCTGGGGCGCGCTAGGCCACATGAGAGCCCCGCCGCATAACCGTGTTTACTACAAGTCTCGTGCCCGCACGAGGAATACATGGAGGGTGTGCCGCATGCGATCATGGTCAAGTCTGGCGATTTGTTTTATTTTAATTTTTAATTAAAAAGGATGTAATTTGTTTTAAACGATATCTAACTGGTGTCAGACATAATTTTGATAGCTTTTGTCGTATTTTCATCGTAGTAACTAGGGTTTACACATTGGGAGAGATTCCAATGAAGAATGAAGCCTAAACTCCCTCTTTTCTGAATTCTTCTTGGGATTTTCTGTCATTGTGGATTATTATCATTGTTTTGCTGGATTTTTATGAGGAGTTGAACGTTAACTTTGGTTTACAATCTGCAATTGGGTTTGATCGTTTCTATTCTTCATCTTTCAATTATTTGCTTGTGAATCATGTTTAGCTTTGATCCCATAATGGTTTTTGGTTCAGTTATGAACTAAACTCCATTATGGGATTCTAACGGATTTTAATATGTAGTTTAGTTGCATGCTTGAATGCTAGGGTTATTTTACATAACATATTAGATTTCTATCATGATTGTTTTGCATGTATGAATGCTTGATCACCATTCGTCTCAGTACTTGCATGGAATTGACAATGAACATGCGAGTATGGATTGTAATTATGATAGCATACGAATATGGGGCTGTTTTGTATGACTTGCGTATTTTGTGAACTAGATAGACATATACTTTCACCGTATGAGTTAAAATAAGGGCTTGTGCTTAAATTCGATATAATTGCAATTTCACATAGACATATAGTGATTTTGGTTATATTGATGATTACATAGAGTCTAACATTTGTGGATGTTGTGTAAATAGGTCATAGTGCATTGAAAAATGGCTATGACTCTATTAGTGCTCTTATCTATTTTCATGTGATATGTGAATAATTCTTGCATGATATTGGTAATTGGATGAAATATTAAATGAAGTTAGGATCCCATTATTTCCAGACTTGGTTTATTTCGTTATTATTCTTGTTTTAGTTGGTATTTGTAATTAGGTTAATTCATAATTCCGGGCAGCTTCACAATTCCGTGCACAATTGGGAAGATGAACTTTAGTAAGTGTTTATGTGATCTGGGGGAAAGTATAAATTTGATACCTTTGTCAGTGTTTAATCAGTTGGGACTGCCGGCTCCAAGGCCGACAAACATATCATTACAACTAGCTAACAGATCCATCACATATCCACGGGGGATTGTTGAAGATGTATTGGTAAAGGTGGACAAGTTTATCTTTTCGGCTGACTTCATCAACTTAGATTATGAAGAGGATAAGAGTATACCGATAATACTGGGGAGACCATTCTTAGCCACAGGAAGGACTTCAATAGAAGTGCAAAAAGGGGAACTCACAATGCGTGGTCATGATCAAGAGGTCACCTTTAACGTCTTCAAAGCCATGAAGTTCCCAACAGATGAAGAAGAGTGTTTCCGGATCGATTTGGTGGATCGAGGCCTAAATGATGAGGTACAAAAACTGGGGAATTATGGACCGTTGAGGTGTGTATCGGGTGAAAATTCAGAGTTGAAGGTAGAGCCATTGACGAAAGCTGAAGTCATTAAATTTTGTGGTGAGGTGGACAAGCAGGAAGTCACCTCAATTCTTCCTTCGACGTGATATTCAGAGACAGTCAAGCTAATTGACTATAACTTAGCGCTTGATGGGAGGCAACCCATTGTTTCCAGCTCTACTTAGTATTTGTTCAGTTCAAGTTATTTGGTTTAGCTTACTTTCATTACTTGTTAGGATAATGTGAGTACCTTTATATACTTATTCAGCGTAGTCAAATCGCAAAGAGTAGGTTCGTGCATTGCATTGAAATTAAGGTGACAGAATAGGAATTCATGTTTATTTATTAAACCATAATCTGATAAGGTCTATTAATGTATTGCAGGTGTATTGGAGAGCACGCATTTCTATCTTGCAAAGTTCAAAAGTAAACACAAAGGTGCAGAAGCGAGGTTGCGTGGTGCGCGATGAACACAAAGATAAGATGCTGGCTACCGCAAGACTTCTACATATCAGATCAAGAATACCACTTTCAAGCTTTTAGCGTATGAACCACATTAAATTCTCATGGGCAGGCACGACATAACCGGATCAAGTAATTTTAAAAATTTTTAAAACGTGTTGGGGACCATTTGGACTCTTATTTGATATCATAACAAAAACAAAATTCTCTCAGTCTCCATAACACACGTCTCCTTCTCTCTATCAGTTAAAAATTGAAGCCATACATCTCTCCATTACATTCCGACGATGATCTCCACGTTCAAGGCCCATACCCACGCTCTCATCACTGCTATAAAGCTAGGGTTCTGATTTGGTTGGCAGAAATAAGTTTGAAGGTTATCACATCACAAGTTCTCATTCACTCTCAGTAATTTCATCTGCATTCTCGCTCAATTATTTATAAATGGGTTCGAAAAGAGCTCGCTCAGCTTCATCCTCTTCTTCATCTTCCTCTGGCAGTCAAGGGGAGGATGTGGTTGATCACACTAAGTTTCTGGATTTGGAAGCCCAGCAGGAGTACTACAGAATCGTTACCAAAACCTTTTTGAAAGAAAGAGGGTTCAAACCTGAGGAACAAGATGGTCAGTTGTGTGCCATGATTCACGAATGAGGATGGACTGGCTTTCCTGCAACTCCTATGCCAATTCCAATGGGCATAGTTCGGGAACTTTATGCTAATGCGAAAGGCACTATGAGCAGCATATCTCTGGTCCGTGGTTCTGAAATAGATTATCGACCACCTTCCATCAGAGCCATTTTCTGAATCACCGGTACACCACCAAGAGGGGCTGACAATTGGATCACAGGGGCACATTTGCAAACGGACTTGGAATTGGTTATTGTAGAGTTGTGCATGCCAGGCACAAAATGGACATACAAAGTCGGCACGAATCAGCCTCGTATATTCCGAGCCGCAGCCAAGAATCGATATGCAAAGGCATGGAATTTGTTTATTTGTGCCAAGCTATTACCGTCGTCGCATCAACATAAGATTACAGCGGAGAGGGCCATAATTTTGTGGGGCATAATCACCGGAAAATATATCGATGTGGGCCATCTCATTCACCAAAACATATTGTGGTATCTGTGGGGCAGCATTATAGGGAGCATTCCACATGCATCCATTATAGCTATGTTATGTGTTCAGCAGGGATGCACTTGGGACAATGAATAGATGCAAAACCCGAGCCAAGACATCACTCACGCCACCATTGTAAAATTTGAAGATTGGGCAGGTAGTGAACCGCATTCGCGTGGTAGAGGATTTATTCTCCGGCCCACATTTTCAAAACCGCAATAGCAGCCCCCCTCAGACAGATGAGGCAGGACCATCCATCCGAGCACACACTGTTTCTAGCGATCGACAGCTCCATAGGTTGGAGCACAAAGTCGATGCCATGTATGATAACTTTGGAACGTTTGCTATGGGTCTCACGAGAGCCCTTGCCGAGGCCTTTGCGCAGTAAGGAATAATGCTAGAATGGCCTCAGTTCAGGACCGCAGTGCCTTATCCACCACCAGATTCACCACTCGAGAGGGTGGTACAGTCGATCATTAGGGGAGTTCTCTTGTACTCTTTACCTTCATTCAATGGGGCATTGAATACTTTAAGTTTGGGGGTATTGGGAAGTAGTATAGTAGCATGTAGTTTAGTTTTTGCATGATCAGTTTAAAATTCTGCATTTTAAGTTTATTTTTTTTATGTGGTAGAAATTTTTTTTTTGTTTTAGTTAGTTTGCATGTCTCACACAAAATTCTTGCTTTATAGAAATTCTTGCCTAGCCAATGATGATAGTGAATTGTGAAGGATTTTAGAGTATATTGGATAACATGAACGTAGTTATAATGTTTTACACGATGGAATTCATGTTGCTGTTTAAATGCTTTCGGTTTGCACAAATGTGTTCACAATCACTTGTAGGTTTAAGAAGTATGTGTTGCATTGCTTGATAGAAAATGTAATTTCAAAAAGAGAAATATGTGGAAAGTGATCTTAGACTGTATAAAATATTGATATGCAAATTTTGGAAAAACATGGGTATGCTATGTATAAAAAAAATAATCAAATAGCAATAACGTGGCTAGTCTTATTTTGGGGCCCTGGCTACTTGAGTAAGTACGCCCGAGGGGATTGTCTCTACACCTAGCACCCTAAGGTCTTTCATGGTCTAGGAGTCGTTGGTTGAAAGCTCGCTAAGGGGTAGCAGTGTTCCTAATGGATTAAGACATTGCACAGTCATGTAAAAAAAAAAGAGAAAAGGAAAAAGAAAAGAAAAATAGCAATAAACACCGCGAGAAAGTACGAAATTCACCCTCGTGAGTAGCAATAAAGCAGTTAAGCCCATAGTTGAACCTTAGTTTGTGTTGATATGTTGAAACAGTCTGTGTTGCATGAGTATACATGAGTCTTGATTTAGACTGTAATTTTCTATTTTGAGCAATGTAACATGTGTATTCTTTGCTTAAGTCAAGTTTTGGTGAACACCACACACACACACACATCATCTCTATAGCATATATGAATTATCTGAGTGTATGATATTATGCCTACAGTTTGGTTTGAAATTGTATTCTTGGATCTGGATAATTCACTGAGGCAAATTAGACTGAAATTCTGTTATGGCTGGGACTATGTGAGACTAGTTTACATCTTAGCTTAGTTGCATAGTAATGTAGCTGCATTTTCATTGTTAGTTAGCATGCATTGCTTGAGGCCAAGCAATAGTTCAAGTTTGGGGGTATTTGATAAGTGGGTTTTATACCTACTTATTGGATATCAATTTACTCGAATTATGTCCATCTCAAGTACATTTTAGTCTGTTTTAGTTGCATTTCATGTTATTTTGCATTGCATGTACTGAGAACTCCTTTTGGCATAAAATTACAGGAAATGGCGTACTATGGTGGTGTTGGATGGCAAGAGGCTAATGGATTCATGGCTCGAGGCTTACGGATGCACGACATGAGAATGTAGTGAAGCAAAGGGACTGATAATGAAGGAAGGAAGGAAAAGAATGAACAAGTAGTAGTAGCAGCAGCATGACAGAAGCAGAACCAGAGTACAAACTGCAGGAGCCACGCTGTGAGAACACGCTGAGGGAGCAGCGCATGCCAGAGACCCAGCGGTTTGCACAACCGTGTTTATCGCAAGTCTCGCTTTCATGCGAGGAATACACTAGAGAATATGGGCATGCACATGTAACGGGTCAAGTCATTTGATTTGTTTTATTTTAATTTATAAATAAAAAGGTTGTAATTTGTTTTAAACGATATCTGACTGGTGTCAAACGTAATTTTGATAACTTTTGTCGTATTTTCATCGTTGTAACTAGGGTTTACACATTGGGAGAGATTCCAATGAAGAACGAAGCCTAAACTCCCTCTTTTCCGAATTCTTCTTGGGATTTTTTGTCATTGTGGATTATTATCATTGTTTTGCTGGATTTTTATGAGGAGTTGAATGTTAACTTTGGTTTACAATCTGCAATTGGGTTTGATCGTTTCTATTCTTCATCTTTCAATTATTTGCTTGTGAATCATGTTTAGCTTTGATCCCATAATGGCTTTTGGTTCAGTTATGAACTAAACTCCATTATGGGATTCTAACGGATTTTAATATATAGTTTAGTTGCATGCTTGAATGCTAGGGCTGTTTTACATAACATATGGGATTTCTATCATGATTGTTTTGCATGTATGAATGCTTGATCACCATTCGTCTCAGTACTTGCATGGAATTGACAATGAACATGAGAGTATGGATTGTAATTATGATAACATACGAATATGGTGCAGTTTTGTATGGCTTGCGTATTTTGTGAACCAGATAGACATATACTGTTTACCGTATGAGTTAAAATAAGGGCTTGTGCTTAAATTCAGTATAATTGCAATTTCACATAGACATATAATGATTTTGGTTATACTGATGATTACATAGCGTCTATCATTTGTGGATGCTGTGTAAGTAGGTCATAGTTCATTGAAAAATGGCTATGACTCTATTAGTGCTCTTGACTATTTTCCTGTGATATGTGAACAATTCTTGCATGATAGTGGTAATTGGATGAAATATTAAATGAAGTTAGGATCCCATTATTTCTAGACTTGGTTTATTTTGTTATTATTCTTATTTTAGTTGGTATTTGCAATTAGGTTAATTCACCAATTTAGTTGTTAGTCTAAGCATATAAATACAGTGATTTAATTGATGCATAGTAGTTTAAATTTGATAACTTTCTCTGTGGGATCGATACTCTACTTACTCTGTATTAATTGTTGACACATGTATGCTTGGATGAGTTAGAGCTCTTTTATCAGAACTGAAAAAGAGGCAACAATTATCGATAACAATAGAGTTAATATTCTGGCATAATAATAATATTATTCTGAAACTTTCTTACTTATGTCCATTGCATAAAGTAAATGCAAAGGTAGGATACTTGCCTGGTTTGCTGCTTACAGTTACGCAACTTAGTTTTATCTTTTATACCGAGACCTATCATTATTAAGATCATTCTATCGATTAGAATAACATATAATACTGCTATTTGCAGTCAGCACATAACCTAATATTAAAAACAAATTTATCTTTTATTTTCTATTTTTAATCAATTTTTGGGAAATCAAAAAAATAAAAATATTAAAAACTGTCGCTATAGCCTATAGCGACAGTAACTTTCGTTGTTGGTGTTCTTGAGCCTCAAGAGTACTGACAAGCCGGTTGTCAAGGGTCATGGTTTGACCAGCTTTAATTCTCACCTCAGGCATTATCTAGGCTAGCTAAGACATTTATTTTATAGTTGACATGTAATACTATAGTTATACATCTTCATATCGTTCAAACAACATCACAACAAAGAGATCTGGGCCTTCAATGTTGCTGTCAGAACATATTCTGGGTTTTCTGGGTAACCCAGAAACCCAACAGCTTCGAGGGTCCACTTTGGGGCACGTTATTTCTATGTTCTGATCTTGATTCAAGTGATCTCATGGTTCAAATCTATAGTCGTTATGTCAAGGTACATCACTAAAATAACAGATCGGTCCAACAACAAAAAATTTACCAAATTTGATTTGGTTAAACCCTGTCAAAAAGTTCATGCAAATTTTTTCTGGAAATTTCAAAAATTCAAGTCATGGCCGAATGACCTACTTTGACCACCTGCTACGTTCGATCTGTTGGATGTTTTAATGTTCTAAAAGTATTGATCTAGAGTCCATATAATAGGCTATAATCTAGTTAGAAAAACAACATCAAATCTTCAATCATCTGACAGATCGTGGCCTTCAAAAATCATGTCAGACACTGGTATTTGATTTCTGGGTTACCCAGAATTCATTTGGTCATGCCCGGTCAACGGGTTTTGACTAACTATATGTTGAAATCTGTACATGGAATAGCTTTGACACCACTTTCAAATAAAAGACTTCATATCAGACTACAGATCTAAAACTTAAAACAACAAAAATCATAAACAGAGAAGAATCTGTGGCTCTTGACATTAGCTTGTTAGACCACAAAAATGATCTTGAGCAGTTTTGAAAAACTTTACTTTTAAATCCATTTGATGTTATAGATCTATGATGGATCATCATAGATCATCATAAAATATATTCTAGCACTTATATAAACACATAAACACAAATTTTTATTAAGCATACAAGATCAAAAATTAAATTAGGGTTTGTACCTTCTAGTTCTAATCTTTGAACTTAGCTCTCCAATCTGATCTTATGGTTTCTAGGGGCTGTTTAGGGGACTGAGATACTTGATATATTCAGAGGTTTAGAGAGAACAAGAATTGGTGAGAGCTTGGGAGCAAATGGCTTAAATTTGTGGACTTTTTCTCTCTCAAATCTATATATATTATGCTATGTTGCTAAGATATGATGTATTGGACTGATTTTGCTGGAGATTTTAAGTCACCAAGTCAAATTAGTTGGTCACCAACTAAAGCTTTAGCAAATTTTACAAGTTACATAATATAAAAAAAACCAAAAAGGGCCTTTTGGTCATTTGAATTGTATTTTTAATGGCATTCTTGACTTTTGTCCAAACCCTTAGGGTTTAAAACTTTAAATTTTTAGGATTTTCTAATTAGGGTTTTAAAATAAAAAATTTAGTTTCTAAATTATCAATTAGGGTTTCTAAATTGATTTAGGTTTCCTAATTACATAGACTTGAAAATTAGGGTTTAAAGTCCACTAATTAGCATTAAGCTTAAAATCAGCAATTAGGGTTACCCAATTAGCAATTAGAGTTACTAATTTGACAATTAGGGTTATCAATTTGTAATTAGGGTTTTCCTAATTATCATTAAATTCTACAATACTTGACCTTAATCATAACAACACAATAACATAACAGTCTCGAACTCATAATTGAGTTTCAAATTAGGGTTTCCACTTAGCAATTAGCTAATTACTATATAAAGTTTCTAATTTTAAAAATTAGGGTTTTAAATTACTAATTAGGGTTTTCCATAATTAGCGTTAAAACTTATAATACATATCATATACAACATAACACAGTGACTTAACAAATTTTAAAGTCTCATTTGACTTCAAAACTAGGGTTTAACAGGTTATAATAAAACTGCTCCCCAGATTAATCTTACACACATAACATACATATTTATAGCACTGAAATATACTTAATATAATATTATTATTCTCTTTCCTTATTCCAACACCATAATTAGGGTTTGGATTCCATATTTGATTTATCTACCATTATTAATTAAGTTAAATAATTAACTTAATTAATCTGAAATAAATTCATATAATAAAATAGTTATTATAATAATTCTATAATCATTTCATATATTATTTAAATAAAATAATAATCATATTTTCATGGAAAATAATTAATAAAAACATTTCTACTATAAAATTAATTATTATAAGAATATAATTTATAATGATCAATAATTTTAAAATAAAATTATTTGTAATGATTCGTGTAATAAATATATTTTATATTCATCACATAAATACATACACATTACCTTGCACGCATTCTCAGCTTTAAAATAAAATAAAAAGAAATACGCAAATTTTTTTATTTAATTATATAAAAAATATCGGGTTATTACATAAGCAACAGAAGAAAACAAGTGAATAACATGTCCCTACCTTTACACGAATATGAAGTTAGGTAGATATTTCACATATGATTTCCCACTTTCGTTGTGTTCTGGCCATCGAACTTATCTCAAGATTCATCCTTCTAAATTTCTAATGTCAAATTGAATTGGTCATCCGAATATTTTGCTTGAGAAAGAAATTTCCTTTTACGTACATTGTTTGGCACACCTTCATATAAATTAAACAGACTTATTTTTTGTCACATGTTTTTAAAGACATCAATGGTATTCTGGGTGGGTTTGCTATTCATATTTTGGGATTATTGTAGGTTTGCAACTAGCACAAATATATTCAAAATGATTCGCTTGCACCAATTGTGCACATGAACCTTCATCCTCAATTAAATATATAAATTCTTGATACGTACCATAGTTTTTTCTGCCAAATGAAGAAAACAAGAGGAGTGAGGAACAGACGGTCTAGTATATTTCACCTCCTTGTAAAAATAAGGTCAACTTTTTTCTCGCAGTTTTTAGTACACTCAATTTACTGAACAAATGTTCAACTTTAGAACTATTCACTAAACTACTCAATTTACTGAACACAAAGGTATGCTACCAAGATAGAAAGTCAAATGCAGTTTCCTAGTAGTATATAATATATAATAAAACAATCAAACAGGAAATGTGTCAAACTCAAATATATATACGCTTAGAATCAAGCATAAAAACTATGTAAATTGGTATTACAGATACTATTTTACAATTTCGTAAAAGAGAACACGTGTAAGAGAAGTTAAGAGCTAGCAACATAATCATGGTGTAAAGAATGATGCATAATAAGATGTATTTCAGAGTGAATGAATGAAAGAGAGGGCATATCTCACATGTATTACGAGAACTGGACAGCTAACATTTCTTATTTTGTCGATATTCTGCAAATATTGAAAGGAGCATTCTCAATACAACACCATGTATATAGAACATGGAATAAAGGGGTCATAATAAGAACAATGTCAAACTTACTTTAAAATGTCAAACCAGAATGTCAACTTGACATTGTACAGAACACGTATTCCTGAAAGGATAGCACTATGTAGAACAACAACTCTCAACCTCTACAAACGAGAAGCTAAGTGTAGTGTGGGCCCACTTCCAACAGATTGACCATACAAAATGACATCCTCTTGCTTGATACCATATTTACTCTTCAAATAATTGTACACAACTTCTATGTCATAGTATGTGTTTAACTCAGATGGCTAACAAAATTTAAGCTTTATAAGCCTCAATATCATAGTAAAAATCATAAACTTGAATAATATAATCATTATAATTTTCCTTACCTTACCAGAGGATGCTCCATATCCTGAATAATCATAGCTACAAAAGAGCGAAATACATTATGTAAGTTATAAAGACAAGGTTGTTACTTGCTAGCTATGAGTTTAACAAATCTTCATCTTAAAGAGCCTGTGTATTGTTAAAATCATGTCAGTTCCAAATAATTGAATGACTTACCCGCTTAAAAGCTAAAAACATAGAAAAGTAGAGGGATTTTCATAAAGACATCTCTAAATTTCAAAATTACTATGAACATATAACCAAAGTGATACACCCACACTGATATATAATTCCACAATGGGAACAGACTAGAAAATGGTCATTAGATCAGTTAAACAGATGTATACAATAAGAAGTCCATATGACAGAACAACATGAACAAATGAACAACATAATAAGTAAAGTAATAAATTACCAACTTCTCAAAAGAAATAAAAGTAAAAATTAAAAAATGCTTGTAATTAATTATTTAATAAACAAAAACCAACCCCAAACTCAACATATCATCAAAGCAAAATTAACCCATTAACACCTGGTTTTTAAAATAAAACACAAACATACACGAGGAAAAAACATGTAATGCAAACAGAAACACCCATTTCCATTAGTATATTTATTTTTTTGAATTAAATGGATATATACAATTATAATACATTCACGTACATAATCATTCTGGATCCACTCTTAAAGGGTTGTATTTTCAAATTACCAACTTTCATGCTCCTGCACACACTTTTCAATGACCCAAAAGGCAGATGGGTTACCAAGACTTTATAGATGGTTAATTATGTATATGGTTCAGTAAGGTAGGTGGTTTCTAAAACATATAAAAATAGACTATGCTGGTCAGATTGGATCTTCACGTCTTGTTTCACAAGTTTAGAAAGTTATTTTTTTTCATGGAATAGTTTTCTTACACTTTGTAGCATATTTGCCAGAATTTGGTGTCCCGATTCAGGTGGCTTTTCCCCTCTCCATTACAAGGGCTATTATGGCCCCCTCAACTGTTCCCAACAGGCATATCTAAGCAGTAAGAGAGAGCTCAGCAGGATGTGTCTTTAGCGTAATTGCTTAGGAAAGGAGTAAGGGTCATAAATTTGTATAGTGATGATTAGTAATCCATTTAAGAAGTCCATTAAACTTTCTTACTTGTAGAACCATGAAATAAGCCCAACTAAAGCATCCTATTGTGATCATACGGAGAACCTTTGATCAAATGTTGAAGATCTATCCCACTCCCTTTGAGTTCAAGAGTGTTTCTTCCTTTTGTTCAAACCAGATCTGACTACCAAAATAGAGAAAAAGAAATCAGAGGAAACTCAATGATCATTAATAGCGCATCTAAATGGTTTTTGTTCTTCAATTCAAAAAGACATGAGACCATTTGACATGATAATTATAAGCCTTTACATTACTATGTACTTAAACATGAATAATTAGATAAATCTTTGCCATTCTCTTTCTCTCCTAAAACATGATCAACCATACGAATCTTTCAGATTCTCACAGCCTGTTCACCCTTGAAATTCTAGTTCACTAAATCAAATCATGAATAGGTTAATTTTCAAATATATTGTGGCCTCATCGAGCACAACTTTATTCAATATAGCATGGTCCAAGATCCCTACTGGATTGTCAACCATGAAATTACTAACAATTTTTGCAATTTGATAAAAAATCAACATGTAAAATTTTAAAAAAGAGATTATTGAAGTTGAAATCACTGCATGTGGATAACATATGACAACAAATCATATCAGTGTAAGAGCTCACTAGCTTGATATATGTGCATAAAATTCGTATTTGTGTGTGTGCTCACTGGTTTGATGTGTGAGAAAGATAGACCCACACACACAAATAAAGATAGAAGGCAAGTGTAAAGCCAAGAAAATTGAAGTTATTAGCTGAAAGAGTAGAAAAAATTTAGCTTCTAAGTTTCTTGAAACATTGAGGCACCCGTTAAATGACTGAGAGTGTGAGAGATGGCTTGTGGGTTGTATGACCTGAGTATTTAACATGACATCTCCACATACAAAGAATCTACCATAAATTTTTAAATATATCACTATGTAACAACCTACAAACCTCTGAACCACATCCAACTGCCTATGTACTATAAGTGAAATAAATCGAAAATGGATCCACATATACAAAGATATAAATTCAAAGTGCAAGAAATGAATCTGACACTTTGCATTAATTTGCTTTTAACAAACTTGCAACTATTGTGACATACTGTAATTAGCAAGCATTTCATTGAGATATACAATGCAGAAATTATTGTGAGAACATTAAACATTTATTAGTATGTGCATATAATCAACCAATTAGATCCTAAAATATCCAGAGTGGTGAACAACCAAGCAAACAACACAATACCCAGAGTAACTCATACTAGGATTCTTCAATACCCAGAGTACTATACCTTTGCTTTGCTTGCTAATTAAATTTGCACTTGGTCTAGAATGGGTAGCTTGGGTTTAGCTAAACGGTGAGGGGAGAAGAAGGCTGGGATCCACAGTGAGGAAGAAGAAGGGTAGGATAGATCGAGTCTTTATAGGCAAATCACCTTGCCTTCCACGAAAATTTCTTGGTCCCTAAGCCTTTGGAGCGCACGGCTTCCACCCCCGAATCGCCACCTCCTGCTTCATCTTTGTCGAGCTGTTCTCCTTCTCTTCCAGCTCCTGCTCTTTCTTCTTCCCCTTTTTTGAAATTGCCCTGACTACTGCTATATTGTTCCTTCCTTTTTTTTCCCAATTCGGGTGTTATATTGCCAAAGGCTATGTTTGATTAGCTTAATTTATTAATCCCCTAGTTAGGTTTTATTTGATTTGTTTAGTTTATAAGACCCCAAAATTTTTAAATAAAAAAGAATTTCCTTTATTTATTATTTTGAAATAGTAAGGGTTGATTTGATTAATGTGGATAGTTAAGGGTTAAATCATGCAAATATTTCAAAATAAGCAAGTGGTTATAAAATATTCATTATCGTCGGGGGAATATTAGTTTTTGGTCGTGGAATATTAAATGTCGGGGAATATTAAATGCAATGGTATGATGATGTATGTGTGGGCCCCATAACGGAAAGCGATTGGATGAAGAAAGCGACAAATATAAGTTGTTTTTAAATAACAGGCGTAGTTATTACTGAATTATCTTGTTGGAATACCCGGTGGTTAAAAACACACTAATACGCGTTGTTGAGCAGTAGCTTTGCGGTATTGCACCAATTATTGATTCTTACGTAAGAAGGCACTACTCGATAATGGTTACGATAATTCTTATCGATATTATTTTATTGAGTTAATAATTCTTTGCGTTGATATTTTATATTCTTTGTTGTTTGATAATTGTCATTACGGTATTTTTCATTATCGAAGCAATAATTCATATTATCTGAATAATATTATTAGATAACATTATTGGCAATGTCTAGAAAGTTACATCTAAGGAGAGGTTTGGTCACCTAATTTGGCGCGATGAAGAAGAAATTCTTATTGGAAGCCCCCTTTCACAGGAGGCTGCACGGTTGTCAATATTGTGATTACGTAATATTATTTGTGAATAATTAATTATTGATTTATATGATGAGGAAAATATTGATTTTATGTGGATATAGATGGAGAAAATTTTTAAAATGACAATTGTTGAAAATTAATATTTTATCTTTTTACGATAAAATAATTCATTTAAATATATTATTTTAATAATATATTATTATGGTGATATTTTACAGCGAATGTGGGATATATGAGTATCTGAGGAGGAAGAGTATTTTTGTTGCAATAAATGTTTAAAACATGTTAAACATGTAAATTGGACCCCATTTATTGGTGAAATTTGATTATAGCTTTTGTAAAATAGCTTGGTTTGTGGATTTTGGTCAATTTCTATTTGGAATTTTTGAAAAACTTTCTTCTGCAAAGTTGTAGAGAATTGAATTTCCTATAAAAACTCGCGAGATTCGAATTTTCTGATGAAAGGGCTATTTATTATGAATTATTGAAGTTTGAAGTTCAGGATTAATTGATTTTTATCAGTTTTTTTTGGAGTTTTAAGAAAACGTTTTTGCATGAAAAACGTTTTTGTCACTTATGGGACATGTGTTAGTGGTTGATTTCAGCTGATGGTGTGCGTAGGAAGATGTGGAAAAATAATATTATTAATATATTAAATTTTACGCTTTGGTGTTCTAAGCGATTTCTATAAATAGGGTCTTAGGTTAGAATTGAAAATCACACGAAGCTGAAGTTTTCTCTCTCTATATTATCGGCGTATTCTTGTGAGTATTTTGAGTATACTTTGAGTATTGCTAGGCGGTGCAAGTTCCTTGAGACTATACGGTATTCTAGCTAGAAAATCTTGATCTTTCGAGGTAAAGGATGTTATTTTTTTCGTAATGATATTATTTCTTGATATCATTATCTTTGAAATATTGATCTGAAGTTTTTATCAAATTTGGAACTTTTTCATGTCGGGGTTACTATTCATGAGTTACTATTCATGAGTTACTATTCACGAGTTACTATTAAGCGAGTTCTTATTCACGAGTTCTTATTCACGAGTACTATTCATGAAGCGTGAAGATGTTTTTGTGGAATTTCTATCTTTTGGTGTCGGAGTTACTATTCACGTATATCGGCCTTTATTCACGTATCTGACACTATTCACGTATCTGGTACTTATTCATAGAAAAATAAAATTTCTTCTTTTCGTCAAAACATCTAATACGGATACTAACTCGATTGTATCCATGTTTTGATCATTCTTGAATTTTACACCACTATGATTATTTTTTGAGGTATTTTTGGGCGTGGATAAAACCAAATACGAATCCTTAATCCTTAATCCTTGTCATTTTGTTTCCTTTGGATTCGTTTCTTTTAAAAAAAAAAATATTTTCATCATCCTCGGTCTTAAATGATGATATTATGGAATATCTTTGGCACTGTAGTGCAAAAGATGAATGATTTCTTAAGAATATCTTTGGCACTGTAGTGCAAAGATGAATGATTTCTGAAGAATATCTTTGGCCGTAGTGCAAAGATGAGCAGTGTTTAAATGAACATGAATTAATTGATGAATATCTTTGGCTGTGTAGCAAAGATGAATATTTGATTCGGATGTATATTGATTGATGTTACGAGGATAAAAGATGAGCGATGAACTTTTAAATTCATATATAGAAGATAGTAGTTTGCATTCTCTACTTAACTCTTCTAATGAATTATTATTTCATTGCGAATATTGATTTAAAATTTGTTGTCTATTGTATTCTATTATATTTTTCCTGTTGAAGACTAACGATAATTTGTTGTATATTATCTTAGTCATAATATTCTTTCTTGAGCTAGTTGAGCTCACCCTTTTCCTTTTGTTCCATTTTTTCTCGGGAGGCGAGAATATAGCGAAAATGCAGTCGGGGTATGGAATGAAGGTTTTAGAAAGGATTGTTTAGTAGTCCTCACCATTTTTGTAAAATAATGTATCAATAAATGTGATGAGGATTTATTTGAGTATAGATATTGTCAGAAGATAATATTTGTATTCAAACTCTCAGTTTCTTGTTGTAATAATAAAGTTGTAGTTGTTTACGTACCATGTATTGATAACTTTCGAATAGGTGATGTATACCTATTTTGGGGGCGTCGCGGTTAGTATCGAGCTTAGGGATATGATCTCTGGCGGAGATCGGGGAATAGAACTAGGAGGAGGGAGGAGTAAGTAAATCCTTCGCTAGTGTGTCCTACCTAAGCTTATTTGTTAGTGAGTATATAGGGATATTATGTGATATATTGATTTCCTTAATTAACCCTTGTTTTATGCGTGGTATTTGAGAATGTCATTGAGAATATTAACAATGGAAATGAGGCAGAGTGGAGATGCTGTACTCACCAGCGAGGAGAGCGTGTGTGGTGGCAATGTTCCTCTGTGAACAACACCATTGAAGCGAGATGATGAGCGAGGGGATGTTTAGAAGTTTTTTGCAGTTCATGCAAAAAATCGGACGAGGAGACTTCGTGTTCAAAATCTGAGGAGGAAATGATAGCAATTCACGGGTTATCACACCCAAGCGATTCAAAAGTTGGGACCACCACGAATTTAAAGGAAAGCGGATCCGATCATGGCGGAAACATGGGTCAAACAAATTACCAAGATATTCGATGTCTTGGGATGCGGAGGAAACAGAAGGTTCCATTCGCCACCTTTATGTTAAAGTGGCGGCGGACTCTTTGGTGGGAGTGCGTGAAGCGTACCCATCGGACTTTTCGGCATGTCTTGGGAGGCGTTTGAAGCTATTTAATGACAAATACTTTCACGAAAGTGTTTCGTCATATGAAGGAAGTGGAGTTCATCGATTGGAACAAAACAACATGGCGGTGTCTCGATGCGAGGCAAAGTTTGCGAGTTATCGGTTTGCACCTCATTTGGTGGAGAATGAGGAGCGTATGATGGCGGATGTTTCTTAGAGGTTTTGAAACGGCATCGTCGGTATCTCATTTCTCATAAATTTTCTCTTTATTGAGATGTTGTAAGCAGGGCTCAATTATTAGAAGCGAGATAACGAAAGATGCAGTCAATTGAGGACCCTGACGAGGATCGTATCGAGAGATAGCGATCAGCAGAATAATGATAAACTGCGGAGAAAAGCAGACGGACAAAAATGGTAACCACTACTGGTGGTAATCATAGCCATGAAAATAGAAGAAAGCGAGTCGGGGAGAGATTTTAAAAAGGAGATTTAACAAGCGACCATGTGAAGATAGCGGTCTGGCGTGACAAGCTGGTTCTAAGGGAGGAGAAACGACCACCGGTCATATCTTACAAATCACGGAAAAAGAGGACATATCGGTCAAGCGCCCTAGTGATTCAAGGTATGCTATAATTGTGGAAAGGAAGGACATATCGCTCGAGATTATGCGATGGCGAAACCTAGTTCAGCGGGGAGGCGGTGACTCAAAAAACATCCCGAGAAAAGTCAAAGTCAGCGATTTAGGAAAGGCGTTTGTTGTATTTGGTCATAATCGAGGAACCCAAACGAGGTGATCACGGGTAAGCTATTTATAAATTCTTGCGAAGTTTATACCTTACTTGATCTACGGGGGTGCTACCCATTCATTTATCTCTCTGCATGTGCTCAGCGTTTAAACTTGACTCAGGAGAAATTAGACTTTGACTATCTGTGGAAACTCAGTTGGGAGAAACTTTCATCACATCCTTTGTTTATAAATCTTGTTTGATTCAAGTTGGCACCATTACCTTACACTGTTGACCTTATCTCTTTAAAGATACTTGCTTTTGATGTGATTTTAGGGATTGATTGGTTAACTACTCATCATGCCAAAATTGATTGTTTTTCGTAAGGTTGTTAGTTTTCATATTCTAACTTGACTTTGTTATGCAATTCAAGCAACTAAACCATTAAAATCAATCACTATCATATCTAATCATAAAGCTATTCGTTTATTAAAAAGCGGATGTCAAGCTTTCTTAGCCCATGTTATGGATTTGAATAAAGACACGTCAAATTTGAATAATATTCTGTTGTTATTGACTTTCTGGCGTATTTCGAAGAACTTCCGGTCTACCCCGAGCGTGAAGTTGAATTCTTTATTGATCTTGAACACGGTACAAAGCCCATTTCTAAAACCCCATATCGAATGGCTCTATTGAACTTGAGGAGTTAAAGGTCCAACTACGAGGAATTGTTGGACATCGGTTTCATTCGATCTAGTACATCTCCTTGGGGTGCTCTGTTTTATTTGTAAAAAGAAGAAAGGCGGGGTATGCGACTTTGTATTGACTATCGGGAATTGAACCATGTCACCATCAAGAATAGGTATCCTCTACCTCGTATTGATGACTTGTTTGACCGATTCTGAGGGCACAATTCTTTTCAAAAATCGATCTTAGATTACGGATATCATCGGTGAAGATTTAGGCGAGGATATTCAAAAGCGCCTTGAGAACTTCGGTATGGGCATTATGAATTCTTAGTCATGTCTTTCGGACTAACTAATGCTCTGCTGGCTTTCATGGATATGATGAAGCAAGTATTCAAGGAATATTTGGATCAATTCGTTGTTGTCTTTATTGATGACATCCTCATATATTCAAAAGCCGTGAAGATCATGAGCACCATTTGAAATTTGGTACTCAAAGGCCGTGAAAACCAACTATATGCCAAATTGAAGAAATGCGAGTTACGGCGAGGAAGTAGCATTCCTTGGGCGCGTGGTGTCGAAACATGGAGTATCTGTTGATCCGTGAAGATTGAAGCAATCTACAAAGTTAGAACAGCAAAAGTCGGTGGTTGAAATGCGTAGCTTTTGGGCTTATTTGGTTATTATCGGAGATTCGTGGAAGGGTTTTCTCGAATCGCTACTCCATTAACTTCGGCTAACTTCGGAAGGATACAAAATTCGTTTGGAGGCGAAGAATGCGAGAAAAGTTTCCAAGAGCTTAAGAGGAGACTTATTTTATTTTGTTCTAACAATACCATCTGGTTCGGATGGATTTGTTATCTCTGTGATGCTTGAGGCAAAGGGTTAGGATGTGTTCTCATGCAAGCGTGGGAAAGTCATAGCCTATGCCTCGCGACAACTTAAAAGAGTATGAGAGGAATTATCCTACTCATGATCTAGAGTTAGCGCGATCGTTCAGCGCTAAAGATATGGAGGCACTATCTATATGGGGAGAAAGTGGAGATATATTAGGACCATAAAAGCCTTAAATATTTCTTCACTCAAAAAAGAACTCAACATCTTGGCGGTGACGTTGGCTCGAGCTATTGAAAGACTACGACCACACTATTGATACCATCTGGTAAAAAAGCGAGCGTGGTGGTGGCGCATTGAGTAGAAGATCATATATCGGGAGCGAGTGCGATGATGTCAAGTATCGCGTAGAGCCGACTTTAATAGAAAAAGTTAAGGTTGCTCGAGCCACCCAGGCGGGGTGATCGTATGAAGAAGAAAGTACAAGAAGGAGCTATTCGAGCGAGAATTGATGAAGAAGGAATACTTGAGTCCACTCTAGACTTTGTGTTCTAACGACTCGATTTGAAGTACAAGATTATGATGGAGGCACACAATCGCCATTTGCAATCCATCTGGAAGTACTAAAATGTATCGTGATCTTGACATACATTTTGGTGGAACAATATGAGAGAGAGATTGCAAAGTTTATCTCGATGTGTTTAACTTGCCAGCGTGTAAAGGCGGAGCATCTTGTACCTAAGGGTCCGTTGCAACCACTTGAGATTAGGAATGGAAGTGGGAACACATTACCATGGATTTCGATTACGGGTCTTCCTACGGTTTCTCAAGGCATCAATGCTATTTGGGTTATTGTTGATAGATTAACCAAGTCTGCTCATTTTCTTGCCGATCACGGAGACTTATTCCTTGAGCGTCTTGCTAGTAGTATGCGTGAATGAGATTGTGAGGTTGCATGGCATACTGTATCCATAGTTTGGATCGTGACCCAAGATTCACTT
Source organism: Panax quinquefolius (assembly GCA_020205615.1). Taxonomy (NCBI): domain Eukaryota; kingdom Viridiplantae; phylum Streptophyta; class Magnoliopsida; order Apiales; family Araliaceae; genus Panax; species Panax quinquefolius. The sequence continues at coordinate 343,087 of JAINUW010000319.1, forward strand.
CAAGATTTTGGGTTAGCTTGCAAAAAGCTATGAGCGCAGTTTGCGATTTAGTTGGCATACCATCCCCAAGCAGACGGACAATCGAGAGGACTATTCAAACTCTTGAAGATTTATTAAGACTCTGTGTCCTAGACTTCAAGGGTAGTTGGGATAAGTATTTACCATTGGTGGAATTCTCCTACAACAACGAGTTATCAAGCAAGTATAGGTGTGGCTCCATTTGAAGCATTATATGGGCCGAAAATGTCGTTCTCGATATGTTGGGATGAGGTGGGTGAAGCAACATTGTTGGGACCGAGTTGAAATACGTATGACTCTAGAAAAGATCCAAATGATTCGACAAGCGTATACAAAGCGGCACAAGATCGACAAAAGAGTTATGCGGATCTTCATCGAAAGGGCGTGGAATTTAATGTAGGGGATCGTGTATTGTTGCGAGTTGCTCCATGGAAGGGAGTTACAAGATTTGGGAAGAGAGGAAAGCTCGATCCACGATTTATTGGTCCATTTCAAATTCTTGAATAGAGTAGGAAATGTAGCCTATAGACTTGCGTTACCTCAGTATGTCTCGTGTTCATAATGTGTTTCACATATCATGTACCGTAAATATGTGAAAGACCGAACCACGTTATTGAGTTAGAACCGGACGAGATAGCCAGAAGACTTAACGTATGAGGAGGTACTGTCAAGATCTTGGATAGGAAGGAGCATGTCCCCTGTGAAAGGTCGTCGTACCACAAGTTAAAGTTTTGTGGAGGAATCATGCTATAGGAAATGACACAGGAATTGGAAAGCGGAAATGAAAGCGAGGTATCCTCACCTTTTGAAAAACACCGAGTGCGTCGTCGATTTCGAGGCGAAATTTCATAAGGAGGAGGTTGTAAGACCAAATTTTTAAATAAAAAGGAATTTCCTTTATTTATTATTTTGAAATAGTAAGGGTTGATTTGATTAATGTGGATAGTTAAGGGTTAAATCGCATAAATATTTCAAAATAAGCAAGTGGTTATAAAATATTCATTATCGTCGGGGAATATTCGTTTGGTCGTGGAATATTAAATCTTTGTCGGGGAATATTAAATGCTGACAGTGCTTGACCATGTGTGGGCCCATGTGAAAGCGATTGGATGAAGAAAGCGACAAATATAAGTTGTTTTTAAATAGCAGGCGTAGTTATTCACAGTTTATCTTGTTGGAATACCGGTGGTTAAAACACACTAATGTGGCGTTGTTGAGCAGTAGCACTGCGGTATTGCACCAATTATTGATTCTTACGTAAGAAGGCACTACTCGATAATGTTTACGATAATTCTTATTCGATATTTTATTGAGTTAATAATTCTTTGCGTTGATATTTTATATTCTTTGTTGTTTGATAATTGTCATTACTACGATTATTTTTCATTATCGAAGCAATAATTCATATTATCTGAATAATATTATTAGATAACATTATTGGCAATGTCTAGAAAGTTACATCTAAGGAGAGGTTTGGTCACCTAATTGCGCGCTTGATGAAGAAATTCTTATTGGAAAGCCCCTCTTTCACAGGGCTGCTGGTTTCGATATTGTGATTACTGTAATATTATTTGTGAATAATTAATTATTGATTTATATGATGAGGAAAATATTGATTTTATGTGGATATAGATGGAGAAAATTTTTAAAATGACAATTGTTGAAAATTAATATTTTATCTTTTACGATAAAATAATTCATTTAAATATATTATTTTAATAATATATTAATGGTGATATATTTTTACAACGAATGTGGGATATATGAGTATCTGAGGAGGAAGAGTATTTTTGTTGCAATAAATGTTTAAAACATGTTAAACATGTCGGTGGACCCCATTTATTGGTGAAATTTGATTATAGCTTTGTAAAATCATGGTTTGTGGATTTGGTCAATTTCTATTTGGAATTTGGAAAAACTTTCTTCTGCAAAGTTGTAGAGAATTGAATTTCCTATAAAAAAAAGCGAGATTCGAATTTTTCTGATGAAAGGGCTATTTATTATGAATTATTGAAAGTCGAGGATTAATTGATTATCATTTTTTGGAGTTTTAAGTATTTTTTTTATGAAAAACGTTTTTGTCACTTTTATGGGATCTTGTGTGTAGTGAAATGTTGATTTCAGATTTTGATGGTGTGCGTAGGAAGATGTGGAAAAATAATATTATTAATATATTAAATTTTTACGCTTTGGTGTTCTAAGCAATTTTCTATAAATAGGGTCTTAGGTTAGAATTGAAAATCACACGAAGCTGAAGTTTTCTCTCTCTATATTATCGGCGTATTCTTGTGAGTATTTTGAGTATACTTTGAGTATTGCTAGGCGGTGCAAGTTTCCTTCTCATAGACTATATATCGGTATTCTAGCTAGAAATCTTGATCTTCGAGGTAAGGGATGTTATTTTTTTCAAATGATATTATTTCTTCAATATCATTATCTTTGAAATGTTGATCTGAAGTTTTTATCAAATTTGGAACTTTTTCATGTCGGGGTTACTTATTCATGAGTTACTATTCATGAGTTTACTATTCACGAGTTACTTATTCATGAGTTCTTATTCACGAGTTCTTATTCACGAGTACTATTCATGAAGCGTGAAGATGTTTTTGTGGAATTTCTATCTTTTGGTGTAGAGTTACTATTCACGTATACGGCCTTATTCACGATATCTGACTATTATTCACGATATCTGGTACTATTCATAGAAAAATAAAATTTCTTCTTTTCGTCAAAACATCTAATACGGATACTAACTACGATTGTATCCATGTTTTGATCATTCTTGAATTTTACACCACTATGATTATTTTTGAGGTATTTTTGGGCGTGGATAAAACCAAATACGAATCCTTAATCCTTAATCCTTGTCATTTTGTTTCCTTTGGATTCGTTTCTTTAAAAAAAAAAAATATTTTTCATCATCCTCGGTCTTAAATGATGATATTATGGAATATCTTTGGCACTGTAGTGCAAAGATGAATGATTTCTTAAGAATATCTTTGGCTTTTGTAGTGCAAAGATGAATGATTTCTGAAGAATATCTTTTGGCCGTAGTGCAAAGATGAGCAGTGTTTAAATGAACATGACCCGGTGATGAATATCTTTGGGCTGTAGTGCAAAGATGAATATTTGATTCGGATGTATATTGATTGATGTTACGAGGATAAAAGATGAGCGATGAACTTTTAAATTCATACATAGAAGATAGTAGTTTGCATTCTCTACTTAACTCTTCTAATGAATTATTATTTCATTGCGAATATTGATTTAAAATTTGTTGTCTATTGTATTCTATTATATTTTTCCTGTTGAAGACTAACGATAATTTGTTGTATATTATCTTAGTCATAATATTCTTTCTTGAGCTAGTTGAGCTCACCCTTTTCCTTTTGTTCCATTTTTTCGGGAGGCGAGAATATAGCGAGTGCAGTGGGGTATGGAATGAAGGTTTTAGAAAGGATTGTTTAGTAGTCCTCACCATTTTGTAAAATAATGTATCGATAAATGTGATGAGGATTTATTTGAGTATAGATATTATGCAGAAGATAATATTTGTATTCAAACTCACAGTTTTTCTTGTTGTAATAATAAAGTTGTAGTTGTTTACATACCATGTATTGACAACTCGAGAATAGGTGATGTATACCTATTTTGGGGGCGTCTTTCTTTTTAAAAATAATAGTTCTTAAACCAATTATTCTTTTGTGAAAAATTAATTCATATCAAACTAAGAACTTAACATATTTATCACATATTCAAATACTCATTAGATCACACATATTCACGTACACTACAACATATATTCAATGTCTTATATATAATAAAAAAAATAATTCACAAAATTCTTATTTTAATATATACTGAAAACTACTGAACGCCATTTGAAATGGCGTTGAATTTTTGGATATTTTTTTTGGCTAAGAATCAAAAAGGCAACCAACGCCACTTAAAAAAATATTTTTTTTAAAAACGAATTTAAAAAAAATTATATTTTATTTTTTTTAAGAAATTTGAAAAAAAATAAAAAGTGATCCAATGCCAAACTAACCAGCATTGTAACTTTTTTAAAAAAATTTATAAAGTAAATTTGTAAACAAAAAGAGTAAGATGTAACATCACTTTAACTGACGTTGGAATCTCTTTTTTTTTCTTTGATCTCTTGTACTTGTTTACAAACATCAATATTTTTTTATGTTTATTCTCTGTCATCGACGTTGGAAATGAAGGAGTATATAAGACTTCAGCTATAAAAAAATAAAAACTAAAATTCTAACGCCAATTAAAGTGACATTTCATCTTACTCTTCTTTTTTACAAATTCTTTTTTTTAAAAAAAATAAATAAAATAGGGATAAAATTGATATTACATTAATATGTGTCAAACTAACTTATTAGGAATGACTTATAAATCGCTTTTTAATTAACTTTATTTTGTTTTAGTTCATATAACATAATAAATTTTTCTTTATCTTTTATGTTTTCTCTTACAACTGATAGTATTATAATTTAATTTTATAATATATTTGTAAAAAAGGTAAAAGGAGAACTAGGAATAGCTAGGGGTATAACATTACTATTTTTTTTTTATGTTTTATTTTTGGACTTAAAAATATGTTCATGATTTAAGTTACTCCCTCCGTCTAAGAATAAAAGTTCTTATTATTTTATGTAATGTAATGTGACGCCCCCAAAATAGGTATACATCTCCCATCTTGAGTCGCCAAATACATGGTACAAAATTCAAATACAACTTAATTATACAACAGTTGTGTAAAATACGACAAAACATATGCTGTGAGTTTTAATACAAATATTGTCCTCTAGACAATATTCACACTCAATTGGGTCCTCATTACATTTATTATCACACTATTTAACAGAATAGTGAGGACTACTAATGCTATTATCTGGATCGTCACTCTGTTCCCCGACTAGTCCCTGCTACGTTCTCATTTCCTGAAGAGAACAATGAAAGTAAAAGAGTGAGCTCAACTAGCCCAGTAAGAAATATTATGACTTAGATAATGCAGAATAAATTATCATTAGTCTTCAACAATGTTAAACTGATAAATACAATAGACATCAAGTTTAACTGCAGCGGAACATGCAATCCATTAAAAGAGTCAAGTAAAGAATAAAATCTACTATCTTTTATGATTTAAAAGGTTTTTCATCGCTTTTATCGCTGGGACTCAGCTTAATAAATAATCCACATCATCCCTACACTACGGCCAAGGATATTCATTAGTATCACGACCACAAATTATCCATGCACTACGGGCCAAGGATATTTGTGTATTCATCAATGGTCATGATCATGCCAACAACTGTCCATCAATGCACTACGGGCCAATGAGGACTTTTATCACATCATTTGTAACATTACGGTCATAATTACACTGAATAATCCCTGGTCATAATCATACCAAGTCCATCTATGCACAACAGGACACATATGACTTTCAACAAAAATATAAACATGAGGATGATGACAATGATATAAGAATTCAATAAAACAAGTTCAAGAATTAATTTATCCAGGAACTAATAACATCCAAATTGTCAACATGATACTTCTTTGTAGAGTAAATTTTAAGAATGCTCAGAAGAATATTTCCATGAAAAGATACTGGATGAAGCGCAAATATCAAGGATATTCCACTAATTTCATGGAGTATAGAAATCAAAACTTTAACCAACTGAATATAATAAAGAATGGAATAACAAAATAAATCACCATGCATGCGGTACTTCGCATAGACAGGTTATTCCAACAGAATAATAAATAACGGAACCAGGTCAGGCGTAATACGCACCGACAGGATATTCCAACAAAATAATAAATAATGGAATAACAAAAGAAATCACCATGCATGCGGTACTTCGCATAGACATGTTATTCCAACAGAATAATAAATAACGGAACCCCGGTCCGGCAGAAATGCATGTAGACAGGATATTCCAATAGAATAATAAAAAGGCGGAACCGGTCCCAAAGCATAAAATGCATGACATGGATGTTCCAACTGAATAATAAAGAATGGAATAATAGAAGAATTTCACCATGTTTGCGGTACTTCGCATAGACAGGTTATTCCAACATAATGATATAGAATGGAATAACAGAAGAATTTCACCAAGTATAGGGTAGCCCACGTATACAGGTTATTCCAACAGAATAATAAAGAATGGAATAACTGAAGTTCTCTCCATGAATCTGAAAGAAATAATACCCTTACGCTGCATAACAAATAATATCTCTTACCTTATAAAGAAGAGTACTCAAGCGGTATGGCGGAGATATACTTGAAGAAACTTGTACTACGCTCAAAGCTTTCTTAAACGCTAAAGAAATACGCTCAAGATTATAGAAGAAGAATTCTCTCTACGGTTTCTCTCTCTAGAGTTTCGGTGAATTCGTAAGAAATAATGAAGGAATGAGCTTCTATTTATAGAAGAATGGTGAATAGTAACCAATCTATGAGCGGTCTAGATTGATTTACTTTTAAAAGCAGACGGTCCAGATTGGTTTACAATAAAATATAATATATTCTATTTATAATCTAATAAAACGAATAACTTTATAAAAGTATTCTGTTTTATATAAAAAGATTTTACTATGCAAATACTATGCAGGCACTATGCAAACACTACACATAACAAAATATATTCTAATTATTGTCTAATAAAACAGACAACTTTATAAAAGTATTCTATTTTATATAAAAAGATTTTACTATTAGCCTAATAAAGCGAATAACTTTAAAAAGTATTCTTTTTATATACAAAATCTTTTCTCGCTTTTATTACATTAATAATACTAATAAAAAAAAATTCATCATCATCATCATAATTCACACTATTAATCGACCGTGTCGCTCCTCGAGAAAGAGGGGCTTTCAATAAGGATTTCTCCTATCAAGCGCATGATTAGGTGACCAAACCTCTCCTTGGCAAAACTTCTAGACATCGTTAATAATGCAAATAATAATATTAACAACATTGTTATCTCAATTATTGATTTAATAATATATAAAATATTGACAATAATTGAATCAAATAACGTGAGATACTATGCAGCAATTACTGAAGCAATAATTGAACAAAACTGAGTGACTTCTCACGTAAGCATCAATAATCAATACCGTGTGCTACTATGCAACCATGCGTATTCCTGTACTTTTAACACTGGGTGTTTCAACAGTTAATGGTAAAACTTTCGCCGTTATTTTCATAAAATATTTTTTTTCATATTCTCAATCAGACAATAATTCCGTTGTGGGATCCACCAATGATTGTGTCATTGTACGAATATTCCCTGTTAAAACGAATATTCCCCGACCAATCGAATATTATAAACAACTTGCGTACTTTGCAAAATTTCTAAATATTACCCACAACTATAACATTATATCAAATTCATTCCATAATATTTAAAAATGATAATTATAGAAAATTCATCTTTATTCGTAAAAGTTGGGTCTTACAATCTCCCATTCTTATGAAATTTCGCCCTCGAAATTAGGGTACGTACCTGGTATGTCGAAGAGGTAAGGATACCTTGATTTCATTTCAGATTCTAACTCCCAGGTCATTTCCTCAACATCGTGGTTCCTCCATTAAACTTTGACTTGAGGTATAACCTTGGAGCGTAGAATATGTTCCTTCTTATCCAAGATTTGAACAGGAACCTCTTCATACGTTAAATCTTCCGCTATTTCATCGGGTTCTAACTCAATAATGTTGTTCGGGTCTTTCACATATTTACGTAACATGGATATATGAAAAACGTTATGAACACGAGACATACTTGGCGGTAAAGCGAGTCTATAGGCTACAGTCCCTACTCGATCAAGGATTAAAAATGGGCCAATTAATTGAGGATTGAGCCTTCCTCTCTATCCAAATCTCGTAACTCCTTTCCATGGAGCAACACGTAACAACACATGATCTCCAATATCGAATTCCACGTCATTTCGATGAAGATCAGCAGAACTCTTTTGTCGGTCTAGTGAGGTTTTTATACATTGTCAGATCGTTTGAATCTTTTTTGTAGTCATACGTACCAACTCCGGTCCCAACAACGTTGCTTTATCCATCTCATCCCATCATACTAGAGAACGACACTTTCTTCCATGCAACGCCTCGAATGGAGCCATGCTAATACTTGCTTGATAACTGTTGTTATAGAAAAACTCCACCAATGGTAAGAACTTGTCCCAACTTCCCTTGAAGTCAATGACACAGAGTCTTAATAAATCTTCAAGAGTTTGAATAGTCCTCTTTGATTGTCCGTCCGTCTGAGGATGATATGCCGAACTAAATCGTAAATCTGTGCCCATAGCTTTTTGCAAACTAACCCAAAATCTTGAAGTGAATCTTGGGTCTCGATCAGAAACTATGGATACTGGCATACCATGCAATCTTATAACCTCGTTTATGTACATACGAGCAAGACGTTCAAGTGTATAAGTTTCTCGTATTGGTAAGAAATGATCAAACTTGGTCAATCTATCAACAATGACCCAAATTGCATCTATGCCTTGAGAAATCTTGGGAAGACCAGTAACGAAATCCATGGTAATGTGCTCCCACTTCCATTCTGGAATTTTAAGTGGTTGCAATGGACCTTTTGGTACTTGATGTTCCGCCTTGACTCGTTGACAAGTTAGACACCTTGAGATAAACAGCGCTATCTCTCTCTTCATATTGCCCCACCAAAATGTATGTCGAAGATCATGATACATTTTGGTACTCCCAGAATGGATTGTAAATAGTGTGTTGTGCGCCTCCATCATAATTTTATACTTTAAATCAGGATCGTTAGGAACACAAAGTCTGGAGTTGAGTCAAAGTATTTCTTCTTCATCGATTCTTGCTTCCAGCATAGCACCTTCTTGTACTTTCTTCCTCATATGCATTAGCTCCAGGTCTGTAGCTTGAGCAGCTTTAACTTTATCGATTAAAGTCGGTTCTACTCGTATATTCGCCATCATCACGTGGGTCCCTAGAGTCTTTATTTCTATCTCCATCCTTTGCAAGTCATACAAAATGGGCCTTTGCGTTGACAATATCAAACTCGTACCCGCATATGATCTTCTACTCAATGCGTCAGCTACCATGTTTGCTTTTCCAGGATGGTATTGGATGGTATGATCATAATCTTTCAACAGTTCAAGCCAACGTCGTTGTTGTATGTTGAGTTCCTTTTGAGTGAAGAAATATTTGAGGCTTTTATGATCCGTAAAGATCTCCACTTTCTCCCCATACAAGTAATGCCTCCAAATTTTAAGTGCGAAGACAACAACTGCCAACTCTAGATCATGAGTAGGATAATTCTTCTCATATTCTTTGAGTTGTCAAGAGGCATAGGCTATGACTATCCCATGTTGTATGAGAACACATCCTAACCCTTTGCCTGAAGCATCACTGTAGATGACGAATCCCTCCGAGCCAGATGGTATTGTCAGAATAGGTGTTGAAATGAGTCTTCTCTTGAGTTCTTGAAAACTCTTTTCACATTCCTCATTCCAACCAAATTTTGTATCTTTCTGAGTCAGCTGAGTTAAGGGAGTAGCGATTCGAGAAAACCCTTCTACGAATCTCCGATAATAACCAGCTAAGCCGAGAAAACTACATACTTCGGTCACTGATCTAGGTTGCTCCCAGCTTTGAATAGCTTCAATCTTTGCTGGGTCAACAGATATTCCATGACTTGATACCAAATGCCCAAGGAATGCTACTTCTTCAAGCCAGAACTCGCATTTCTTCGACTTGGCATAAAGCTTATATTCACGAAGCTTTTGGAGTATCAGCCTCAAGTGTTGCTTATGATCTTCACGGCTTTTGGAATAAATAAGGATGTCATCAATAAAGACGACCACAAAGTAATCCAAATATTCCTTGAATACTCGGTTCATCATATCCATGAAGGCAGCAGGAGCATTAGTTAATCCAAAAGACATGACTAGGAATTCATAATGCCCGTACCGAGTTTTGAAAGCCATCTTTGGAATGTCATCGGTTCTAATCTTCAATTGGTGATATCCAAAACGAAGATCAATCTTTGAAAAGAATTTGGCTCCTTACAACTGGTCAAACAGGTCATCAATACATGGCAATGGGTACCTATTTTTGATGGTGACATGATTCAACTCCCGATAATCAATACAAAGTCGCATACTCCCATCTTTCTTCTTTATGAATAGAACAGGAGCACCCCAAGGAGACGTACTAGGACGAATGAAACCGATGTCTAACAATTCCTGCAGTTGGGTCTTTAACTCCTGAAGTTCAATAGGAGCCATTCGACATGGGGCTTTGGAAATGGGTTTTGCATCGGGTTCAAGGTCGATACAAAATTCAATTTCACGTTTTGGGGGTAAGCCAAGAAGTTCTTCAGGGAATACGTCAGGAAACTCATTAATAATAGAAATATCATTCAAAACTGACGTATTTTTGTTTAGATCCGTGACATGAGCTAAGAAAGCTTGACATCCATTTTTCAATAAACGAATAGCTTTATGGCTTGAGATGACAGTGATTGATTTTAATGGTTTGGTTGCTTGAATTTGCATAATAGGTTGGTTAGGAATATGAAAGCTAACAACCTTACGAAAATAATCAGTTTTTGCATGATGAGTAGTTAACCAATCAATCCCTAAAATTACGTCAAATGCAAGTATTTTCAATGAAATAAGATTGACAGGTAATGTGAGGGTACCGATTTGAACCAAACAAGACTTATAAACAGTGGATGTAATGAAGGTTTCTCCCAATGGAGTTTTAATAGATAAGTCAAAGTCTAATTTCTCCGGAGTCAAATTTAAACGTTGAGCGCAAGTAGGAGAAATAAAAGAATGGGTAGAACCAGTATCAAATAAGGTATAAACTTCGCTAGAGTTTATGATAAGCTTACCCGTGATGACCTCATTCGGGTTCCTTACTTTCTGGGAGGTTACGACAAACGCTCTCCCTTGCACTACTGGCTTTGACTTTTCTGGGACGTCCTTTGGTGCCTCCATCCTAGCTGAACTTGTCTTCGATGAACGACAAAATTGGGCTAGGTGACCTTCTCTTCCATAATTATAACATGCTTTGGATGGCATCACGCAGTTTAGACTAATGTGTCCTTCCCCTCCGCATTTGAAGCATATGATATGTGGTCGTTCTCCTTCCTTAACCACAGGTGCTGGTGCTGACGTCTTTCCATCATTGTTGAATCTCCTCTTCTTGAAATGTCCATTCTTATTGTTTTGGCCATGATTACCACCGAAGTGGTTACCATTTCTGGCATGTTGATTCCTCCACGCTTATTGTCACCGCCGATGGATTATATCACCGGTATTATCATTTTTGTCAATTTGTTCTCTTTTTAGTTGGGTTGACTCATTATCACGCTCCAATAACTGAGCCCTATTAACAACATCTGAATACAAACACAGTTTATGAGAGATAAGATATTGACGTATCTCGGGTTTCAAACCTCTTAGAAACATTCACGTCATTCTCTCCTCATTATCAACCAAATGGGACGTAAACCGGGACAACTTGGCAAACTTGGCTTCGTACTGCGACACAGTCATGTTATTTTGCTCCAGCTTAATGAACTCTACCTCTTTAATGTGATGAATACTTTCGGGAAAGTACTTGTCGTTGAGTACGTTTTACAGATTCCCACCAGTAATCTGCCTCTACACGCAACATGAAGGTGGCAAAGGGAACCTTTTGCTCCTTGGAGCATCCCAAGACATCAAATATCTTGCAGATCTGCTTTATCCACATCTCCGCCTCAAGTGGTTTTGGCTGTCCAAAAAACTCCGTTGGTCCCAGTTCCTTGAACTGCTTAGCGGTGACCGTCTGAGAGTTGCCAGTGTTTCCACCTGCATTTCGGATAGGAGTCTCTCTTGCCTGATACTGCATGAATTGTAGAAAGCCTCTGAACATTCCATCGTTCATCATTTGGTCAATGTTGTTGTTTGCATGAGGATTGTCGCCTTCCTGATGCACATTGTCCTGATTATTGATCTTTGGAGACTCAACGGTCTCTTGTGCTCCATTGATGTTCTTACCATTCTCGGATGCCATTTTCAAATACTGCCACAAAACAAGGGTTAATTAACATATCACATATTATCCCTATACTCTGACCGACCAATTAAATGTCAAATAAACTTAGGTAGGTCATACTAAAAAAAGGATTCCCGTCCTCCCTCCTAGTTCTTTTCTCACATCTCAGCCAGGGATCATATCCCTAAGCTTTGATACCAACTGTGACGCCCCCAAAATAGGTATACATCACCCATCTTGAGACGCCAAATACATGGTACAAAATTCAAATACAACTTAATTATACAATAGTCGTGTAAAATACGACAAAACATATGCTGTGAGTTTTAATACAAATATTGTTATCTAGACAATATCCACACTCAATTAGGTTCTCATTACAATTATTATCACACTATTTAACAGAATAGTGAGGACTACTAATGCTATTATCTGGATCGTCACTCCGTTCCCCAACTAGTCCCTGTTACGTTCTCATTTCCTGAAGAGAACAATGGAAGTAAAAGGGTGAGCTCAACTAGCCCAGTAAGAAATATTATGACTAAGATAATGCAGAATAAATTATCATTAGTCTTCAACAATGTTAAACTGATAAAATACAATAGACATCAAGTTTAACTGCAGCGGAACATGCAATCCATTAAAAGAGTCAAGTAGAGAATAAAATCTACTATCTTTTATGATTTAAAAGATTTTTCATCACTTTTATCGCTGGGACTCAGCTTAATAAATAATCCACATCATCCCTACACTACGGCCAAGGATATTCGTGTATTCATCAATGGTCATGATCATGCCAACAACTGTCCATCAATGCACTACGGGCCAATGAGGACTTTTATCACATCATTTGTAACATTACGGTCATAATTACACTGAATAATCCCTGGTCATAATCATACCAAGTCCATCTATGCACAACAGGACACATATGACTTTCAACAAAAATATAAACATGAGGATGATGACAATGATATAAGAATTCAATAAAACAAGTTCAAGAATTAATTTATCCAGGAACTAATAACATCCAAATTGTCAACATGATACTTCTTTGTAGAGTAAATTTTAAGAATGCTCAGAAGAATATTTCCATGAAAAGATACTGGATGAAGCGCAAATATCAAGGATATTCCACTAATTTCATGGAGTATAGAAATCAAAACTTTAACCAACTGAATATAATAAAGAATGGAATAACAAAATAAATCACCATGCACGCAGACTTTGCGCAGAGCAAAGTTATTCAATGAATAATAAATAACGGAACCAGGTCAGGCGTAATACGCACCGACAGGATATTCCAACAAAATAATAAATAATGGAATAACAAAAGAAATCACCATGCATGCGGTACTTCGCATAGACATGTTATTCCAACAGAATAATAAATAACGGAACCAGGTCCGGCGTAAAATGCATAGACAGGATATTCCAATAGAATAATAAAGACGGAACCAGGTCCGGCATAAAATGCACAGACAGGATGTTCCAACTGAATAATAAAGAATGGAATAATAGAAGAATTTCACCATGTTTGCGGTGATTTGATGTAGACAAAAGTTATTCCAACATAATGATAAAGAATGGAATAACAGAAGAATTTCACCAAGTATAGGGTAGCCCGCGTATACAGGTTATTCCAACAGAATAATAAAGAAGGGATAAGGTCCAAAAATGCCCCTGACATTTTCTCCAATGTCTACCGAGCACCCTATACTTTTTTTTTGTTCAAAAATACCCTTAACGTTATAATTTTTGGGTCATTCGTGCCCCTACTGTTAACAGCTGTGCCAACTAGACAAACGGGTGTTAAACTCTATGACGTGGCTGACACGTGGCAATATTTGCTGACATGGCAATATTTGTTGATATTTATTTTGTTTATTAATTATTTATTTTGTTTTAAAGAAAAATAAAATAAATAATTAATAAACAAAATTAATATTTATATTTAATAAACAAAATAAATATTTATATTTATATTTAATTCATTAACACAAATAACAAATTCAACACAATTACTTCCCCAAGATTTCACCGAGAACTTTCCACAAGAGTTTCATTCAAAGCCATGGTCGGAATCCTCTCCAATGGCAGCATTACTAGCAACAACGCTCATCATCTTCCTTTGTATCACCACAGCTTTCGCCCAAGCCCAAAAGCTCAAAACATTTCTCAGCCAATATGGTCCCTTCAACGACACCGACTACTACCACAAGATATTGCAGGTTGTAGAGCCGGCGACAATCAACAACAATGCCCTCCAGGTGACTCCAGATACCGGCGGTAGCGAAGATATCTTCCCCATGACAAACAGGTCCGACAGGGTCCTCCTCCGGCGACCATTCAAGCTCTGGGAAGGCGATATTAATTCGAATAAGATAACCACCGTCGCCTTTTTTAATTCTTCTTTCTTTATCAATATCTATAGACTTTGTAGAATAGATCCAAGTAGAATGGGATAGATCTGAAAATAGATCCAGATATAAATCTGAAAATGACTTTGTTGAGAGAGAAAATAGATCTGATATAGATCTGAAAATAGATCCAGATGATGAACAAGCCTTGATTTTAAAATTCCTTTTAACGCTAGTAGCTAGTGGATCGGGACTCAAATTGCTTGATAACTGAGACAGAGGCAGAGGATGAGCTATCAAGGGTTACTACCAAGGGGAGAGAAGGAGGAAACTGCCAGAGTATTTTACATATTTACAATGTAATATGTAAATATATAAATATTTTTATTTAATTATTTTACTAAATATTAGTATTATATATTTTTAAATACTAAAATACTATTTTATTTTTATTATTATTACTATTTTATTATTATTATTATTATTATTATTATTATTATTATTATTATTATTATTATTATTATTATTATTGTTGTTGTTGTTGTTGTTGTTATTATTATTATTATTATTATTATTATTATTATTATTATTATTATTATTATTATTATTATTGTTGTTGTTGTTGTTGTTGTTTTTTTTATTATTAGTATTTTAGTATTTTAATAATTTACATATTAGTATTTAATCCGTCCATGTGACAGCCACGTAAGCAAAATATGTCCAAGTGTTAATTCTGTTTGTCTATTTGGCATGTCTGTCAATGGCAGGGGTATAATCGACCCAAAAATTGTAACGTTAGGGGTACTTTTGGACAAAAAAAAGTATAGGGTGCTCGGTACACATCGCGGTAAAAGTCAGGGGCATTTTTGACCCTTCTCCCTAATAAAGAATGGAATAACAGAAGTTCTCTTCATGAATACGAAAGAAATAATACCCCTTACGAGTACAACAAATAATATCCCTTACCTTATAAAGAAGAGTACTCCGACGGTAAGGCGGGGATATACTTGAAGAAACTTGTACTGCGCTCAAAGCTTTCTTAAACGCTAAAGAAATACGCTCAAGATTATAGAAAAAGAATTCTCGAGTTTCAGTGAATTCGTAAAAAATAATGAAGGAATGAGCTTCTATTTGTAGAAGAATGAACTGAATAGTAACCAATCCATGAGTGGTCCAAATTGATTTACTTTTAAACGGACGGTCCAGATTGATTTACAATAAAATATAATATATTCTATTTATAATCTAATAAAACGAATAACTTTATAAAAGTATTCTGTTTTATATAAAAAGATTTTACTATGTAAACACTATGCATGCACTATACAAACACTATGCATAATAAAATATAATATATTCTAATTATTGTCTAATAAAACAGATAATTTTATAAAAGTATTCTGTTTTATATAAAAAGATTTTACTATTAGCCTAATAAAACGAATAACTTTATAAAAGTATTCTATTTTATATAAAAAGCTTTTCTGTTTTATTACATTAATAATACTAATAAAATAAAACGTCATCATCATTATCATAGTTCACACTATTAATCGACCAGGTCGTTCCCAAGAAAGAGGGGGCTTTCCAATAAGGATTTCTCCCTATTGGCGCGCAATTAGGTGACCAAACCTCTCCTTGGCAGAACTTCTAGACATCGTTAATAATGCAAATAATAATATTAACAACTTTGTTATCTCAATTATTGATTTAATAATATATAAAATATTGACAATAATTGAATCAAATAACGTGAGATACTATGCAGCAATAATTGAACAAAATTGAGTGACTTCTCACGTAAGCATCAATAATCAATACCGTGTGCTACTATGCAACCACGCGTATTCTTGTACTTTTAACACTGCGTGTTTCAACAGTTAACGGTAAAACTTCCGCCGTTATTTTCATAAAATATTTTTTGTCGTTTTCTCAATCCGATAATAATTCCGCTGTGGGGTCCACCAATGATTGTGCCAATGTACGAATATTCCCTGTTAAAATGAATATTCCCCGACCAATCGAATATTATAAACAACTTGCGTACTTTGCAAAATTTCTAAATATTACCCACAACTATAACATTATATCAAATTCATTCCATAATAATTAAAAATGATAATTATAGAAAATTCATCTTTATTCGTAAAAGTTGGGGTCTTACATGTAACGCCCCGAAATTTGGTCTATCTTCACGCCTGAATTCCGTATGTCACGAGTACATCATTATATACTGAAATATAACAACATACATTCTAAATTCTCAGGTTCTAAAACCTTATAACTCCTTCCATTACAAATAACTATAATTACATTATTCTTTATATCTTACATGAGTGACTTTCATCCACCACTAAGGATACATAATAGTTCATTAAACTAATCTAAAGTTCATTTAACTTATTTTATATTACAAGTCTTCACTCGATCTTCTCGCTCATCCACATTCTGAATGGCACTTCATCTGGATACCGTCAGCTTGATCTTTACGGGATCCTTAAGTTCTTCTAACATCGTACGCTGAAAATGTTTTTCATTTAAAGCAAGTGTGAGCATTCAATTGCTCAGCAAGTCATAGCAGTTGAACAAATAACTTGAAGAGTTTAAACATTCCTTTAGAACTTCAATAACCGAACAAGGTTATAAAGCAGCTTGAATAATAGGAATAATCTAGATTCCTATCATTTTAAAACAATATTCACTTTCATTTTTAAATACTTTCATTCTTCTACCTTTTTCATATACATTTTGTCTGGCTAGAATCATTAGCACAGACTTAACAATAACGGATCATGTATAAACAAAGCATTTTCTTATTGAACAGTTAAATCACAAAACAGTTCATCTCATAGAAACTGTAAAGCCCCCAAATTCAGTTACTTGAAACCCGAACTCTGTGCTTTACAATACCATTTCTATGAGCGGAAATAATACTAATAATAATAACAATAATATAAATATCAAACTTAACTTACATTTATCAGAGTCTAATCCCAAGTATGCAACCTTTACTACAATTCTTTGCATGATAGATAATACATATCATTTTCTTAATATAGTTTAACTATTACAAAAGAGATCATTAACCATATTTTGTTTGTTTTCCTTTACACTTGTTCTTGTCTGAACCTTCGGGTTGATCATGCCTATCTGAAAACATTTAAATTTAAAGCAAGAATGAGCATTTGGGTGCTCAGCAAGTAATAACAATTATAAATATAATTAGCTAAAAGAATTAAATATTTTCTTTGTACATCAATTCTACAACAAATGAATAGTTGTGAAGTAAACTGAATCGATAATAATAACATAACAATTCTATCTCAAATTTTTTTGAAACTACGTATTTACTATAATTAGGGTTAAGGTGACATACTATGAATATTATTTTCAATTTTTGAATAGGTTTAGCAGAACTTCATCTGCAAACTGTCATAACTTACGGGCGCGAGGGTGATCATCCCAATGTGCCCTGTATTGATCAATACTACATGCAAGAATGATATTATCGTTCACTCTGTCCGCCTTGGGCGCATAAAAGTTTTCCCATGTTCGGGATGTTCATACTTAGTCTGGAATCCGAACCAAAACAATTTGATTGGATACAAAAAGGTTTTATCATATTCAACGATATTTCTAAATCTGTGTCTAGCTAGCCAAACAGCTTAGATGGCTTTTACTTAATGTATACATACGGGGGATCAATAGGTATATATATATATATATATATATATATATATATATATATATATATATATATATATATATATAACATGTGTTTACATCTAATGATTATCCAAGTGAGGACACTTGTATAACAATATTTAGAAATTAACGAACATGGTATATATACCAATTATATAATATAATTTCATGTTGATAAACAATGATCGGATATAAATATATATATATATATATATATATAACAATATGATTAATAATCTGGTACAATAATAATATATTTCTGAAATTTTCTTACTCATGTCCATCGCATAAAGAAAATGCAAAGGTAGGATACTTGCATGGTCTGCTGCTCACAATAAGCAACTTAGTTTTATCTTTTATACTGAAACCTATCATTAATAAGATCATTTGATCGATTAGAATAACATACTATAACACATAGCACTACTTATTGCAGTCAGCACATAACCTAATCACCTTGTCACACACATTCATCAGTCATTGAATCACAAACAAACATTAATACATTAAAATTATCTAAGTCCATATCAATTTCTGAAACATGTCGGTCTACCGACGACTTATTCAGGTAATATCGAGTCTAAGACTCTTTCCTGTAGCTCAATATCTGCAAGTCTCAGTCATATTATTTTTAAATAACTTATAATAATTTTTTAAATATTTATTATAATTTATCATGAATTTTCAAACACCAGAATCATTATTAAATGATTTAAATATTAAACAATTCTATTATCATTAAAATTTAATTAATATTAAACTATTAATGAAATCATTGCCAAAATATTAAAGTTATTTCTAATAACTTAAAATACTTTTAAAGTACTAATATTACCCTTAAATGATTTTTAAAACATTTAAAATCATTTTAATTACTTACCATTAATATTTAAATATTAATGCACGATTTATCCAAATATTAAAAGTCATTAATTACAACTTAAATTTTTTTAATTCATTAATATCCTTTTAAATGAATTTTAAATAAATAAAACAATTTTTAAACTATTTATTTAATATAGTTATTAAATAAATTTAATATCATTAATATTAAATTATTAATGAAATTATCGTTTAAATATTAGAAGTTATATTTTATAACTTCAAATATTCTTAAACACTTTATTTTCATTTAAAATGATTTTTATAATATTAAAATCATTTTAAATTAATTTATTTAATATAAATATTAAATAAATCTAATATTAAAATATTAATATTTTTCATGACAAAATATTAAAAGTTATATTTTATAACTTAAAATATTTTTATAACCTTTAAATCATTTGTATATGATTTTTAAATCATTAATTCTATTTTTCATAATTTACTTAATGCATTTATTAAATAACTTAATTATCATTAATATTAATTTATTAATAAAATTTCATCACAAAATATTAAAAGTCATTAAAAATAACTTAAAATATTTTCTTATATCATAATATAATTTTAAATGATTTTTCAAGTATTAAAAACATTTTTAAATAATTAATTTAATATAATAATTAAATAAATTAAATACCTTTAATATTTCAAAAATATTAAATATTTATGAAATATATTAAAAATTATTAAAAACTAATTTTCAGACTTAAACATAATTTATAGTAATTTATTTTGTATTTTTAATAATTAAAAACTAATTTTTCTATTTATTTAATAAAAATAATTAATTTTAGAAATAAACTGTCGCTAAAGTCTGCCTATAGCGACAGAACTGTCGCTATAGGTGTTCTTCATGTTCTTGAGCCCAAACCCAGAAATTTATGGCAGTTTGCAGGGTAGGTGGTTTGACCACCCATAAATTCATGTTCGATAAGCTTCTGATTTTTCTAAAGTGTTAGTGTGGTAGTATTCATGTAATACTACAATCCTAATCAAGTTCTATGGTTATAACATAATAAATCAGGGAGATCTAGGCTTCAGAAAACCTTGTCAGAAGTTGTTCTTCATTTCTAGGTTTTCCAGAAATGAAGAATAGTCCGAGTTGGCAACTTATGATCTTCATAACTTGCAACACATGAACTGTTTTTTGTGATTTTAAGGTTTCAGTATGTAAACAACATGTAAGAGTAGATATACAACACATAAAACCAAGAAAACAACAACACAATCACATCATATATGCTGGTCAAACGTTGTCAGAGATTGTGTTCTTGAGTTTTTCGGGTTACCCAGAAAACTCAGTTCGTGATCTTCTGGCCTGGTTTGACCAGCCATTGACTTCAATTAGTTTGATATCTAGGCGATATAAAAGCTTAATCTTGAAGTCTATACAACATACTACAACTTGAATACAACCATCGTAATAAATCAACAAACAACTGTCAGATTTGAGCCTTTAAACATCTTGTCAGACTGATCTGGGCAAGTTCTGGGCTGTCCAAATTTGTCCAGTCATGGTCGGTCAACGACCTTTGACCAACAATAACAAAAAATCTACACATCGTCTGACCCTAAATCAAGTTTCAGAGTAAAGCCTTTATATCATATAACAAATACAAACCTTTAAACAAACAAAAACATAAATAGGCTGAGATTCATGGGACCTGACATTTGATTGTCAGACCATATTTCTCAGTTTTCCAGATTTTAGAAATCTTATATCTTGAGTATCTAGATGTTATAAATCCACTTTCTACCAACCCAGATCATTGTTTAACACTATATACTACATATTTAAACACTCAAACATAACATTTATCAAAGGATCAAAGATCAAGTTTTTGGTTTAGGTTTTATACCTCACTTTGATTATTGCTTGAATCTGGCTTCTGGTTTGCTACAGGTGTTAGTAGGGCTTTATTTTGGGACTGATATGCATTAAGATTTCGTGAGTTTGGGGAGATAGAGACTTGGTTGGGAGTTTATGTACAAAAGAGGCTAACAAATGACATTTCCTTGAGCATTTCCCAAAGATTTTAATTTCTAAAACATTTTTTGACTATACTTTTATGTAACGTACCATTGTAAAGTTGTGGTCGAGGCACCATGAGAGTTACATACATTTGTATTAAAACTCACAGTATACTTGTCGTCAGTATTTTTGCACCTGACGGTTGTATAAATGAAGTTGTCGAAGAGTGTATTTTCGGCCACCCAAGATGGGTGATGTATACCAATTTTGGGGGCGTCACACACTACACATTCTTGAATCTCCCATCCGAATTTCAAAATAGGTTAAACCAATTAATGCTAGGGTTTTCGTAAATAAAGAAACGATCGAGTTGGCAACTTATGATCTTCATAACATGCAATACATGAACTGTTTTTTTTGTGATTTTAAGGTTTCAGTATGTAAACAACATGTAAGAGTAGATATACAATACATAAAACCAAGAAAACAACAACACAATCACAACATATATGCTGGTCAAACGTTGTCAGAGATCTTGTTATTGAGTTTTATGGGTTACCTAGAAAACTCAGTTCGTGATCTTCTGGCCTGGTTTGACCAGCCACTAACTTCAATTAATTTGATATCTAGGCAATATAAAAGCTTAATCTTAAAGTCTATACAATATACTACAACCTGAATATAACAACCGTAACAAATCAACAAACAACTATCGGATTTGAGCCTTTAAACATCTTGTCAGACTGATCTGGGCAAGTTCTGGGCTGCTCAGATTTGTCCAATCATGGTCGCTCAACGACCTTTGACCAACAATAACAACAAATCTACACATCCTCTGACCCTAAATCAAGTTTCAGAGTAAAGCCTTTATATTATACAACAAATACAAACCTTTAAACAAACAAAAACATAAACAGGCTGAGATTTATGGGACCTGACATTTGATTGTCAGACCATATTTTTCAGTTTTTTAGATTTTAGAAATCTTATATCTTGAGTATCTAGATGTTATAAATCCACTTTCTACCAACCCAGATCATTGTTTAACACTATATACTACATATTTAAACACTCAAATATAACATTTAACAAAGGATCAAAGATCATGTTTTTTGTTTAGGTTTTATACCTCACTTTGATTATTGCTTGAATCTGGCTTCTGATTTGCTACAGGTGTTAGTAAGGCTTTATTTTGGGACTGATATGCATTAAGATTTCGTGGGTTTTGGGAGATAGAGACTTGGTTGGGAGTTTATGTACAAAAGAGGCTAACAAATGACATTTCTCTCTCCTTAGATCTATATATCATGTGATACAATGCACATGGCTAAGATTGCTGACAAGAATTGGCTGAGGTGTTAATAAATAAGTCACTTTGTCAACATTAGTAGGTCACTAACTAAAGCTTTAGCTAGATTTACAAGTAAACTTCACTTATACAAAAAGGGGTATAATAGTCATTAGCCTTATGATTTGAATGGCAAAGTTGTATTATGGCAAACCCTTAGGGTTTAACCCTAAGGTTTAGCACAGAAATTGTAAATTTTCTAATTAGGGTTTGCAAAAATAAAATTTTAGTTTCTAAAAATACAAAATTAAGGTTTCTTAATTAATTAGGTTTCCTAATTACATTGAATTGATAATTAGGTTTATGTTTTACTAATTATCATTAAGCGTGCAAAATTAGCAATTAGGGTTTATAATTAACAATTATGATTTATAATTTAAATAATAGGGTTTCTAGAAATTAATATTTCTAAATATTAATTAGGGTTTACCTAATCAATATAAAATTCTATAATACTTAACCTTAATCGTAATAACATAGTTATATAGAAGTCTCGAACTCAAATTGAGTTTTAAATTAGGGTTTCCACTTAGAAATTAGCTAGTTACTGTTTAAGGTTTGTAATTTAAGAAATTATGGTTTTAAATCACTAACTAGGGTTGTCGACGTCGGGATTTTTATTTGTCCCTTTTCGTTACTTGTTCTTTGGTGTTCTCATTGTCATCATAAGAGGGTTGTGCACATCCACTTGCTGAGTATATCTACGAGCACTACCTATATGATCTTGGAGTTTATTTAAAATATAATTTTCACTTGGAGATAGTGGAGATAGTTATATGTCAAGAGAAGACTCACCATTGGAAGGAACATGATAGTAATCTTCTCGTTTTTCTTTGGGGTCTATTGGGTCAACCAAGGATAATTCTCTGGACATATGATATCTATCATAACTTAGATTCATGGTCTCCTATGTACGAAGGTTTCCTTGAGCACTTCCCAAAATTTTAATTTCTAAAACATTTTTTGACGGTACTTTTATGTAACGTACCATTGTAAGGTTGTGGTCGAGGCACCATGAGAGTTACATACATTTGTATTAAAACTCACAAAGATACTTGTCGTCAGTATTTTGCACGACGGTTGTATAAATGAAGTTGTCGAAGAGTGTATTTTTCTGCCACCCAAGATGGGTGATGTATACCTATTTTGGGGCGCACACACTACACATTCTTGAATCTCCCATCTGAATTTCAAAATAGGGTTAAACCAATTAATGCTAGGGTTTTCCAGAAATAAAGAACAGTCCGAGTTGGCAACTTATGATCTTCATAACTTGCAACACATGAACTGTTTTTTTGTGATTTTAAGGTTTCAGTATTTAAACAACATTTAAGAGTAGATATACAATACATAAAACCAAGAAAACAACAACACAATCACAACATATATGCTGGTCAAACGTTGTCAGAGATCTTGTTATTGAGTTTTATGGGTTACCTAAAAACTCGGAACAGTGATCTTACGGCCGGTGCGACCAAACCACTAACTTCAATTAAATTGATATCTAGGCAATATAAAAGCTTAATCTTAAAGTCTATACAACATACTACAACCTGAATACAACAACCGTAACAAATCAACAAACAACTATAAGATTTAAGCCTTTAAACATCTTGTCAGACTGATCTGGGCAAGTTCTGGGCTGCTCAGATTTGTCCAATCATGGTCGCTCAACGACCTTTGACCAACAATAACAACAAATCTACACATCCTCTGACCATAAATCAAGTTTCAGAGTAAAGCCTTTATATTATACAACAAATACAAACCTTTAAACAAACAAAAACATAAACAGGCTGAGATTTATGGGACCTGACATTTGATTGTCAGACCATATTTTTTCAGTTTTTTAGATTTTAGAAATCTTATATCTTGAGTATCTAGATGTTATAAATCCACTTTCTACCAACCCAGATTATTGTTTAACACTATATACTACATATTTAAACACTCAAATATAACATTTAACAAAGGATCAAAGATCAAGTTTTTGGTTTAGGTTTTATACCTCACTTTGATTATTGCTTGAATCTGGCTTCTGATTTGCTACAGGTGTTAGTAGGGCTTTATTTTGGGACTGATATGCATTAAGATTTCGTGGGTTTTGGGAGATAGAGACTTGGTTGGGAGTTTATGTACAAAAGAGGCTAACAAATGACATTTCTCTCTCCTTAGATCTATATATCATGTGATACAATGCACATGGCTAAGATTGCTGACAAGAATTGGCTGAGGTGTTGATAAATAAGTCACTTTGTCAACATTAGTAGGTCACCAACTAAAGCTTTAGCTAGATTTACAAGTAAACTTCACTTATACAAAAAGGGGTATAATAGTCATTAGCCTTATGATTTGAATGGCAAAGTTGTATTATGGCAAACCCTTAGGGTTTAACCCTAAGGTTTAGCACAGAAATTGTAAATTTTCTAATTAGGGTTTGCAAAAATAAAATTTTAGTTTCTAAAAATACAAAATTAAGGTTTCTTAATTAATTAGGTTTCCTAATTACATAGAATTGATAATTAGGTTTATGTTTTACTAATTATCATTAAGCGTGCAAAATTAGCAATTAGGGTTTATAATTAACAATTAGGATTTATAATTTAAATAATAGGGTTTCTAGAAATTAATATTTCTAAATATTAATTAGGGTTTACCTAATCAATATAAAATTCTATAATACTTAACCTTAATCGTAATAACATAGTTACATAGAAGTCTCGAACTCAAATTGAGTTTTAAATTAGGGTTTCCACTTAGAAATTAGCTAGTTACTGTTTAAGGTTTGTAATTTAAGAAATTATTGTTTTAAATCACTAACTAGGGTTGTCGACGTCGGGATTTTTATTTGTCCCTTTTCGTTACTTGTTCTTTGGTGTTCTCATTGTCATAAGATAGGGTTGTGCATATCCACTTGCTGAGTATATCTACGAGCACTACCTATATGATCTTGGAGTTTATTTAAAATATAATTTTCACTTGGAGACAGTGGAGATAGTTATATGTCAAGAGAAGACTCACCATTGGAAGGAACATGATAGTAATCTTCTCGTTTTTCTTTGGGGTCTATTGGGTCAACCAAGGATTATTCTCTGGACATATGATATCTATCATAACTTAGATTCATGGTCTCCTATGTACGAAGGTTTCCTTGAGCACTTCCCAAAGATTTTAATTTCTAAAACATTTTTTGACGGTACTTTTATGTAACGTACCATTGTAAGGTTGTGGTCGAGGCACCATGAGAGTTACATACATTTGTATTAAAACTCACAGTATACTTGTCGTCGTATTTTGCACGACAGTTGTATAAATGAAGTTGTCAGTAGTGTATTTTCTGGCGACCCAAGATGGGTGATGTATACCTATTTTGGGGGCGTCACACACTACACATTCTTGAATCTCCCATCTGAATTTCAAAATAGGGTTAAACCAATTAATGCTAGGGTTTTCAGAATAAAAAAACGATTCGAGTTGGCAACTTATGATCTTCATAACTTGCAACACATGAATCATTTTTTTGTGATTTTAAGGTTTGATATTTAAACAACATTTAAGAGTAGATATACAATACATAAAACCAAGAAAACAACAACACAATCACAACATATATGCTGGTCAAACGTTGTCAGAGATCTTGTTATTGAGTTTTATGGGTTACCTAGAAAACTCGATTCAGTGATCTTACGGCTCTCGACCCAACCACTAACTTCAATTAAATTGATATCTAGGCAATATAAAAGCTTAATCTTAAAGTCTATACAACATACTACAACCTGAATACAACAACCGTAACAAATCAACAAACAACTATCAGATTTAAGCCTTTAAACATCTTGTCAGACTGATCTGGGCAAGTTTTGGGCTGCTCAGATTTGTCCAATCATGGTCGCTCAACGACCTTTGACCAACAATAACAACAAATCTACACATCCTCTGACCCTAAATCAAGTTTCAGAGTAAAGCCTTTATATCATACAACAAATACAAACCTTTAAACAAACAAAAACATAAACAGGCTGAGATTTATGGGACCTGACATTTGATTGTCAGACCATATTTCTCAGTTTTTTAGATTTAAGAAATCTTATATCTTGAGTATCTAGATGTTATAAATCCACTTTCTACCAACCCAGATCATTGTTTAACACTATATACTACATATTTAAACACTCAAACATAACATTTAACAAAGGATCAAAGATCAAGTTTTGGTTTAGGTTTTATACCTCACTTTGATTATTGCTTAAATCGCTTCGATTTTGCTACTGGTGTTAGTAGGGCTTTATTTTGGGATGATATGCATTAAGATTTCGTGGGTTTTGGGAGATAGAGACTTGGTTGGGAGTTTATGTACAAAAGAGGCTAACAAATGACATTTCTCTCCTTAGATCTATATATCATGTGATACAATGCACATGGGTGAGATTCTTGACAAGAATCGGGTGAGGTGTTGATAAATAAGTCACTTTGTCAACATTAGTAGGTCACCAAATAAAGCTTTAGCTAGATTTACAAGTAAACTTCACTTATACAAAAAGGGTATAATAGTTATTAGCCTTATGATTTGAATGGCAAAGTTGTATTATGGCAAACCCTTAGGGTTTAACCTAAGGTTTAGCATGTAAATTGTAAATTTTCTAATTAGGGTTTGCAAAAAAAAATTTTAGTTTCTAAAAATACAAAATTAAGGTTTCTTAATTAATTAGGTTTCTAATTACATAGAATTGATAATTAGGTTTATGTTTTACTAATTATCATTAAGCGTGCAAAATTAGCAATTAGGGTTTATAATTAACAATTAGGATTTATAATTTAAATAATAGGGTTTCTAGAAATTAATATTTCTAAATATTAATTAGGGTTTACCCAATCAATATAAAATTCTATAATACTTAACCTTAATTGTAATAACATAGTTACATAGAAGTCTCGAACTCAAATTGAGTTTTAAATTAGGGTTTCCACTTAGCAATTAGCTAGTTACTGTTTAAGGTTTGTAATTTAAGAAATTATGGTTTTAAATCACTAACTAGGGTTGTCGACGTCGGGATTTTTATTTGTCCCTTTTCGTTACTTGTTCTTTGGTGTTCTCATTGTCATAAGATAGGGTTGTGCACATCCACTTGCTGAGTATATCTACGAGCACTACCTATATGATCTTGGAGTTTATTTAAAATATAATTTTCACTTGGAGACAGTGGAGATAGTTATATGTCAAGAGAAGACTCACCATTGGAAGGAACAAGATAGTAACCTTCTCGTTTTTCTTTGGGGTCTATTGGGTCAACCAAGGATAATTCTCTGGACATATGATATCTATCATAACTTAGATTCATGGTCTCCTATGTACGAAGGTTTCCTTGAGCACTTCCCAAAGATTTTAATTTCTAAAACATTTTTTGACTGTACTTTTATGTAACGTACCATTGTAAGGTTGTGGTCGAGGCACCATGAGAGTTACATACATTTGTATTAAAACTCACATATACTTATACTTGTGTCGTATTTTGCCACGACGGTTGTATAAATGAAGTTGTCGATAGTGTATTTTACGGCGACCCAAGATGGGTGATGTATACCTATTTTGGGGCGCCACACACTACACATTCTTGAATCTCCCATCTGAATTTCAAAATAGGGTTAAACCAATTAATGCTAGGGTTTTCCGAAATAAAGAAACGGTCGAAGAGTTGGAAACTTATGATCTTCATAACTTGCAATACATGAAGCTGTTTTTTTTGTGATTTTAAGGTTTCAGTATGTAAACAAACATTAAGAGTAGATATACAATACAAAAACCAAGAAAACAACAACACAATCACAACATATATCTTTGGTCAAACGTTGTCGAGATCTTGTTATTGAGTTTTATGGGTAACCTAGAAAACTCGATTAAGTGATCTTCCGCCTGGTTCGACAAACCACTAACTTCAATTAATTTGATATCTAGGCAATATAAAAGCTTAATCTTAAAGTCTATACAACATACTACAACCTGAATACAACAATAGTAATAAATCAACAAACAACTATTAGATTTAAGCCTTTAAACATCTTTCGTCGATCGATTCGGGCAAGTTTTCGGGAAATGCTTTCGATTTGTCAATCATGGTCGTTCAACGACCTTTGACCAACAAATAACAACAAATCTACACATCCTCGACCCTAAATCAAGTTTTGAGTAAAGCCTTTATATCATACAACAAATACAAACCTTTAAACAAACAAAAACATAAACAGTCGAGATTTATGGGACGACATTTGATTGTCGGACCATATTTCTCGCTTTTTTAGATTTTAGAAATCTTATATCTTGAGTATCTAGATGTTATAAATCCACTTTCTACCAACCCGGATCATTGTTTAACACTATATACTACATATTTAAACACTCAAACATAACATTTAACAAAGGATCAAAGATCAAGTTTTTGGTTTAGGTTTTATACCTCACTTTGATTATTGCTTGAATCGCTTACGATTTTGCTACGGTGTTAGTAGGGCTTTATTTTGGGACCTGATATGCATTAAGATTTCGTGGGTTTTGGGAGATAGAGACTTGGTTGGGAGTTTATGTACAAAAGAGGCTAACAAATGACATTCTCTCTCCTTAGATCTATATATCATGTGATACAATGCACATGTATTTGAGATTCTTGACAAGAATTGGCTGAGGTGTTGATAAATAAGTCACTTTGTCAACATTAGTAGGTCACCAACTAAAGCTTTAGCTAGATTTACAAGTAAACTTCACTTATACAAAAAGGGGTATAATAGTCATTAGCCTTATGATTTGAATGGCAAAGTTGTATTATGGAAAACCCTTAGGGTTTAACCCTAAGGTTTAGCACAAAAATTGTAAATTTTCTAATTAGGGTTTGCAAAAATAAAATTTTAGTTTCTAAAAATACAAAATTAAGGTTTCTTAATTAATTAGGTTTCCTAATTACATAGAATTGATAATTAGGTTTATGTTTTACTAATTATCATTAAGCGTGCCAAATTAGCAATTAGGGTTTACAATTAACAATTAGGATTTATAATTTAAATAATAGGGTTTCTAGAAATTAATATTTCTAAATATTAATTAGGGTTTACCTAATCAATATAAAATTCTATAATACTTAACCTTAATCGAAATAACATAGTTACATAGAAGTCTCGAACTCAAATTGAGTTTTAAATTAGGGTTTCCACTTAGAAATTAGCGAGTTACTGTTTAAGGTTTGTAATTTAAGAAATTATGGTTTTAAATCACTAACTAGGGTTGTCGACGTCGGGATTTTTATTTGTCCCTTTAGATTATTTACTTGTTCTTTGGTGTTCTCATTGTCATAAGATAGGGTTGTGCACATCCACTTGCTGAGTATATCTACGAGCACTACCTATATGATCTTGGAGTTTATTTAAAATATAATTTTCACTTGGAGACAGTGGAGATAGTTATATGTCAAGAGAAGACTCACCATTGGAAGGAACATGATAGTAATCTTCTCGTTTTTCTTTGGGGTCTATTGGGTCAACCAAGGATAATTCTCTGGACATATGATATCTATCATAACTTAGATTCATGGTCTCCTATGTACGAAGGTTTCCTTGAGCACTTCCCCAAGATTTTAATTTCTAAAACATTTTTTGACTGTACTTTTATGTAACGTACCATTGTAAGGTTGTGGTCGAGGCACCATGAGAGTTACATACATTTGTATTAAAACTCACAGTATACTTGTCGTCGTATTTTGCACGACAGTTGTATAAATGAAGTTGTCAGTAGTGTATTTTCTGGCGACCCAAGATGGGTGATGTATACCTATTTTGGGGGCGTCACACACTACACATTCTTGAATCTCCCATCTGAATTTCAAAATAGGGTTAAACCAATTAATGCTAGGGTTTTCCAGAAATAAAGAACAGTCCGAGTTGGCAACTTATGATCTTCATAACTTGCAATACATGAACTGTTTTTTTGTGATTTTAAGGTTTCAGTATGTAAACAACATGTAAGAGTAGATATACAATACATAAAACCAAGAAAACAACAACACAATCACAACATATATGCTGGTCAAACGTTGTCAGAGATCTTGTTATTGAGTTTTATGGGTTACCTAGAAAACTCAGTTCGTGATCTTCTGGCCTGGTTTGACCAGCCACTAACTTCAATTAATTTGATATCTAGGCAATATAAAAGCTTAATCTTAAAGTCTATACAACATACTACAACCTGAATACAACAACTGTAACAAATCAACAAACAACTATCAGATTTAAGCCTTTAAACATCTTGTCGACGGATCGATGCAGGCAAGTCGGGTCATTTTTCAAATTTGTCCAATCATGGTCGCTCAACGACCTTTGACCAACAATAACAACAAATCTACACATCCTCTGACCCTAAATCAAGTTTCAGAGTAAAGCCTTTATATCATACAACAAATACAAACCTTTAAACAAACAAAAACATAAACAGGCTGAGATTTATGGGACCTGACATTTGATTGTCGGATTATATTTCGCTTTTTTAGATTTTAGAAATCTTATATCTTGAGTATCTAGATGTTATAAATCCACTTTCTACCAACCCAGATCATTGTTTAACACTATATACTACATATTTAAACACTCAAACATAACATTTAACAAAGGATCAAAGATCAAGTTTTTGGTTTAGGTTTTATACCTCACTTTGATTATTGCTTGAATCGGCTTACGATTTGCTCTGTGTGTTAGTAGGGCTTTATTTTGGGACCTGATATGCATTAAGATTTCGTGGGTTTTGGGAGATAGAGACTTGGTTGGGAGTTTATGTACAAAAAGAGGCTAACAAATGACATTTCTCTCTCCTTAGATCTATATATCATGTGATCTGATGCACATGGTGAGATTCTTGACAAGAATTCATTTGAGGTGTTGATAAATAAGTCACTTTGTCAACATTAGTAGGTCACCAACTAAAGCTTTAGCTAGATTTACAAGTAAAATTCACTTATACAAAAAGGGGTATAATAGTCATTAGCCTTATGATTTGAATGGCAAAGTTGTATTATGGAAAACCCTTAGGGTTTAACCCTAAGGTTTAGCACATAAATTGTAAATTTTCTAATTAGGGTTTGCAAAAATAAAATTTTAGTTTCTAAAAATACAAAATTAAGGTTTCTTAATTAATTAGGTTTCCTAATTACATAGAATTGATAATTAGGTTTATTTTTTACTAATTATCATTAAGCGTGCCAAATTAGCAATTAGGGTTTACAATTAACAATTAGGATTTATAATTTAAATAATAGGGTTTCTAGAAATTAATATTTCTAAATATTAATTAGGGTTTACCTAATCAATATAAAATTCTATAATACTTAACCTTAATCGTAATAACATAGTTACATAGAAGTCTCGAACTCAAATTGAGTTTTAAATTATGGTTTCCACTTAGCAATTAGCTAGTTACTGTTTAAGGTTTGTAATTTAAGAAATTATGGTTTTAAATCACTAACTAGGGTTGTCGACGTCGGGATTTTTATTTGTCCCTTTTCGTTACTTGTTCTTTGGTGTTCTCATTGTCATAAGATAGGGTTGTGCACATCCACTTGCTGAGTATATCTACGAGCACTACCTATATGATCTTGGAGTTTATTTAAAATATAATTTTCACTTGGAGACAGTGGAGATAGTTATATGTCAAGAGAAGACTCACCATTGGAAGGAACATGATAGTAATCTTCTCGTTTTTCTCTGGGGTCTGTTGGGTCAACCAAGGATAATTCTCTGGACATATGATATCTATCATAACTTAGATTCATGGTCTCCTATGTACGAAGGTTTCCTTGAGCACTTCCCAAAGATTTTAATTTCTAAAACATTTTTTTGACTGTATTTTTTATGTAACGTACCATTGTAAGGTTGTGGTCGAGGCACCATGAGAGTTACATACATTTGTATTAAAACTCACACAATATACTTGTCGTCGTATTTTGCTGACGTTGTATAAATGAAGTTGTCAAGTAGTGTATTTTCTAGCGACCCAAGATGGGTGATGTATACCTATTTTGGGGCGCCACACACTACACATTCTTGAATCTCCCATCGAATTTCAAAATAGGGTTAAACCAATTAATGCTAGGGTTTTCGAAATAAAAAACGGTCAGGAGTTGGCAACTTATGATCTTCATAACTTGCAATACATGAACTATTTTTTGTGATTTTAAGGTTTGGTATATAAACAACATGTAAGAGTAGATATACAATACATAAAACCAAGAAAACAACAACACAATCACAATATATATATCTTTGGTCAAACGTTGTCGAGATCTTGTTATTGAGTTTTATGGGTTACCTAGAAAACTCAGTTCGTGATCTTCTGGCCTGGTTTGACCAGCCACTAACTTCAATTAATTTGATATCTAGGCAATATAAAAGCTTAATCTTAAAGTCTATACAACATACTACAACCTGAATACAACAACCGTAACAAATCAACAAACAACTATCAGATTTAAGCCTTTAAACATCTTGTCGGTGATCGATCAGGCAAGTTCGGGTCGCTTTCAGATTTGTCAATCATGGTCGCTCAACGACCTTTGACCAACAATAACAACAAATCTACACATCCTCGACCCTAAATCAAGTTTTAGAGTAAAGCCTTTATATCATACAACAAATACAAACCTTTAAACAAACAAAAAAACATAAACAGTCGAGATTTATGGGACACGACATTTGATTGTCGGACCATATTTCTCGATTTTTTAGATTTTAGAAATCTTATATCTTGAGTATCTAGATGTTATAAATCCACTTTCTACCAACCCAGATCATTGTTTAACACTATATACTACATATTTAAACACTCAAACATAACATTTAACAAAGGATCAAAGATCAAGTTTTTGGTTTAGGTTTTATACCTCACTTTGATTATTGCTTGAATCGCTTCGATTTGTTACAGGTGTTAGTAGGGCTTTATTTTGGGACTGATATGCATTAAGATTTCGTGGGTTTTGGGAGATAGAGACTTGGTTGGGAGTTTATGTACAAAAGAGGCTAACAAATGACATTTCTCTCTCCTTAGATCTATATATCATGTGATCTGATGCACATGGTGAGATTCTTGACAAGAATCGGGGTGAGGTGTTGATAAATAAGTCATTTTGTCAACATTAGTAGGTCACCAACTAAAGCTTTAGCTAGATTTACAAGTAAACTTCACTTATACAAAAAGGGGTATAATAGTCATTAGCCTTATGATTTGAATGGCAAAGTTGTATTATGGCAAACCCTTAGGGTTTAACCCTAAGGTTTAGCATGTAAATTGTAAATTTTCTAATTAGGGTTTGCAAAAATAAAATTTTAGTTTCTAAAATACAAAATTAAGGTTTCTTAATTAATTAGGTTTTCTAATTACATAGAATTGATAATTAGGTTTATGTTTTACTAATTATCATTAAGCGTGCCAAATTAGCAATTAGGGTTTACAATTAACAATTAGGATTTATAATTTAAATAATAGGGTTTCTAGAAATTAATATTTCTAAATATTAATTAGGGTTTACCTAATCAATATAAAATTCTATAATACTTAACCTTAATCGTAATAACATAGTTACATAGAAGTCTCGAACTCAAATTGAGTTTTAAATTAGGGTTTCCACTTAGAAATTAGCTAGTTACTGTTTAAGGTTTGTAATTTTAGAAATTATGGTTTTAAATCACTAACTAGGGTTGTCGACGTCGGGATTTTTATTTGTCCCTTTTGTTACTTGTTCTTTGGTGTTCTCATTGTCATAAGATAGGGTTGTGCACATCCACTTCTCGAGTATATCTACTGAGCACTACCTATATGATCTTGGAGTTTATTTAAAATATAATTTTCACTTGGAGACAGTGGAGATAGTTATATGTCAAGAGAAGACTCACCATTGGAAGGAACATGATAGTAATCTTCTCGCTTTTCTCTCTGGGGGTCATTGGGTCAACCAAGGATAATTCTCTCGGACATATGATATCTATCATAACTTAGATTCATGGTCTCCTATATACGAAGGTTTCCTTGAGCACTTCCCAAAGATTTTAATTTCTAAAATATTTTTGATTTGTACTTTTATGTAACGTACCATTGTAAGGTTGTGGTCGAGGCACCATGAGAGTTACATACATTTGTATTAAAACTCACAAAGATATACTTGTCGTCGTATTTTGTACTGACGAGTTGTATAAATGAAGTTGTCGAGTAGTGTATTTTCTAGCGACCCAAGATGGGTGATGTATACCTATTTTTGGGGCATCACACACTACTACACATTCTTGAATCTCCCATCTGAATTTCAAAATAGGGTTAATCCAATTAATGCTAGGGTTTTCCGAAATAAAGAACGGTCGAGTTGGCAACTTATGATCTTCATAACTTGCAATACATGAACTATTTTTTTTGTGATTTTAAGGTTTCGTATGTAAACAACATGTAAGAGTAGATATACAATACATAAAACCAAGAAAACAACAACACAATCACAACATATATCTTTGGTCAAACGTTGTCGAGATCTTGTTATTAAGTTTTATGGGTTACCTAGAAAACTCGATTCGTGATCTTACGGCTGGTTTGACCGACCACTAACTTCAATTAATTTGATATCTAGGCAATATAAAAGCTTAATCTTAAAGTCTATACAACATACTACAACCTGAATACAACAACTGTAACAAATCAACAAACAACTATCAGATTTAAGCCTTTAAACATCTTGTCAGACTGATCCAGGCAAGTTCTGGGCTGCTCAGATTTGTCCAATCATGGTCGCTCAACGACCTTTGACCAACAATAACAACAAATCTACACATCCTCTGACCCTAAATCAAGTTTTAGAGTAAAGCCTTTATATCATACAACAAATACAAACCTTTAAACAAACAAAAACATAAACAGGCTGAGATTTATGGGACCTGACATTTGATTGTCAGACCATATTTCTTAGTTTTTTAGATTTTAGAAATCTTATATCTTGAGTATCTAGATATTATAAATCCACTTTTTACCAACCCAGATCATTGTTTAACACTATATACTACATATTTAAACACTCAAACATAACATTTAACAAAGGATCAAAGATCAAGTTTTTGGTTTAGGTTTTATACCTCACTTTGATTATTGCTTGAATCGCTTACGATTTTACTGGTGTTAGTAGGGCTTTATTTTGGGACTGATATGCATTAAGATTTCGTGGGTTTTGGGAGATAGAGACTTGGTTGGGAGTTTATGTACAAAAGAGGCTAACAAATGACATTTCTCTCTCCTTAGATCTATATATCATGTGATACAATGCACATGGCTGAGATTGCTGACAAGAATTGGCTGAGGTGTTGATAAATAAGTCACTTTGTCAACATTAGTAGGTCACCAACTAAAGCTTTAGCTAGATTTACAAGTAAAATTCACTTATACAAAAAGGGGTATAATAGTCATTAGCCTTATGATTTGAATGGCAAAGTTGTATTATGGAAAACCCTTAGGGTTTAACCCTAAGGTTTAGCACATAAATTGTAAATTTTCTAATTAGGGTTTGCAAAAATAAAATTTTAGTTTCTAAAAATACAAAATTAAGGTTTCTTAATTAATTAGGTTTCCTAATTACATAGAATTGATAATTAGGTTTATTTTTTACTAATTATCATTAAGCGTGCCAAATTAGCAATTAGGGTTTACAATTAACAATTAGGATTTATAATTTAAATAATAGGGTTTCTAGAAATTAATATTTCTAAATATTAATTAGGGTTTACCTAATCAATTTAAAATTCTATAATACTTAACCTTAATCGTAATAACATAGTTACATAGAAGTCTCGAACTCAAATTGAGTTTTAAATTATGGTTTCCACTTAGCAATTAGCTAGTTACTGTTTAAGGTTTGTAATTTAAGAAATTATGGTTTTAAATCACTAACTAGGGTTGTCGACCTCGGGATTTTTATTTGTCCCTTTTCGTTACTTGTTCTTTGGTGTTCTCATTGTCATAAGATAGGGTTGTGCACATCCACTTTGTTGAGTATATCTCTGAGCACTACCTATATGATCTTGGAGTTTATTTAAAATATAATTTTCACTTGGAGACAGTGGAGATAGTTATATGTCAAGAGAAGACTCACCATTGGAAGGAACATGATAGTAATCTTCTCGTTTTTCTCTGGGGTTTGTTGGGTCAACCAAGGATAATTCTCTGGACATATGATATCTATCATAACTTAGATTCATGGTCTCCTATGTACGAAGGTTTCCTTGAGCACTTCCCAAAGATTTTAATTTCTAAAAACATTTTTTGTTGTACTTTTATGTAACGTACCATTGTAAGGTTGTGGTCGAGGCACCATGAGAGTTACATACATTTGTATTAAAACTCACAAGATACTTGTCGTCGTATTTTGTACTGTGACAGGTTGTATAAATGAAGTTGTCAAGTAGTGTATTTTTAAAGCGACCCAAGATGGGTGATGTATACCTATTTTGGGGGCATCACACACTACACATTCTTGAATCTCCCATCTGAATTTCAAAATAGGGTTAAACCAATTAATGCTAGGGTTTTCGAAATAAAAGAAACGGTCAGGAGTTGGCAACTTATGATCTTCATAACTTGCAATACATGAACTGCTATTTTTTGTGATTTTAAGGTTTCATTATGTAAACAACATGTAAGAGTAGATATACAATACATAAAACCAAGAAAACAACAACACAATCACAACATATATCTTTGGTCAAACGTTGTCGAGATCTTGTTATTGAGTTTTATGGGTTACCTAGAAAACTCGGTTCAGGATCTTCCGGCCCGGTTTGACCAAACCACTAACTTCAATTAATTTGATATCTAGGCAATATAAAAGCTTAATCTTAAAGTCTATACAACATACTACAAACTGAATACAACAACCGTAATAAATCAACAAACAACTATCGATTTAAGCCTTTTAAACATCTTGTCGATCGATCTGGGCAAGTTCGGGTCATTTCAGATTTGTCAATCATGGTCATTTCAGCGACCTTTGACCAACAATAACAACAAATCTACACATCCTCGACCCTAAATCAAGTTTTAGAGTAAAGCCTTTATATCATACAACAAATACAAACCTTTAAACAAACAAAAAAAACATAAGCAGTCGAGATTTATGGGACCGACATTTGATTGTCGGACCATATTTCTCGATTTTTAGATTTTAGAAATCTTATATCTTGAGTATCTAGATGTTATAAACCCACTTTCTACCAACCCTGCATCATTGTTTAACACTATATACTACATATTTAAACACTCAAACATAACATTTAACAAAGGATCAAAGATCAAGTTTTTGGTTTAGGTTTTATACCTCACTTTGATTATTGCTTGAATCGCTTCACGATTATTCTACAGGTGTTAGTAGGGCTTTATTTTGGGGTGATATGCATTAAGATTTCGTGGGTTTTGGGAGATAGAGACTTGGTTGGGAGTTTATGTACAAAAGAGGCTAACAAATGACATTTCTCTCTCCTTAGATCTATATATCATGTGATACAATGCACATGGCTGAGATTGCTGACAAGAATTGGCTGAGGTGTTGATAAATAAGTCATTTTGTCAACATTAGTAGGTCACCAACTAAAGCTTTAGCTAGATTTACAAGTAAACTTCACTTATACAAAAAGGGGTATAATAGTCATTAGCCTTATGATTTGAATGGCAAAGTTGTATTATGGCAAACCCTTAGGGTTTAACCATAAGGTTTTACATGTAAATTGTAAATTTTCTAATTAGGGTTTGCAAAAATAAAATTTTAGTTTCTAAAAATACAAAATTAAGGTTTCTTAATTAATTAGGTTTCCTAATTACATAGAATTGATAATTAGGTTTATGTTTTACTAATTATCATTAAGCGTGCCAAATTAGCAATTAGGGTTTACAATTAACAATTAGGATTTATAATTTAAATAATAGGGTTTCTAGAAATTAATATTTCTAAATATTAATTAGGGTTTACCTAATCAATATAAAATTCTATAATACTTAACCTTAATCGTAATAACATAGTTACATAGAAGTCTCGAACTCAAATTGAGTTTTAAATTAGGGTTTCCACTTAGAAATTAGCTAGTTACTGTTTAAGGTTTGTAATTTAAGAAATTATGGTTTTAAATCACTAACTAGGGTTGTCGACGTCGGGATTTTTATTTGTCCCTTTTCGTTACTTGTTCTTTGGTGTTCTCATTGTCATAAGATAGGGTTGTGCACATCCACTTCTTGTCGAGTATATCTACTGAGCACTACCTATATGATCTTGGAGTTTATTTAAAATATAATTTTCACTTGGAGACAGTGGAGATAGTTATATGTCAAGAGAAGACTCACCATTGGAAGGAACATGATAGTAATCTTCTCGTTTTTCTCTGGGGTTTGTTGGGTCAACCAAGGATAATTCTCTGGACATATGATATCTATCATAACTTAGATTCATGGTCTCCCATATATGAAGGTTTCTTGAGCACTTCCCAAAGATTTTAATTTCTAAAACATTTTTTGACTGTACTTTTATGTAACGTACCATTGTAAGGTTGTGGTCGAGGCACCATGAGAGTTACATACATTTGTATTAAAACTCACAGTATACTTGTCGTCGTATTTTGCACGACAGTTGTATAAATGAAGTTGTCAGTAGTGTATTTTCTAGCGACCCAAGATGGGTGATGTATACCTATTTTGGGGGCATCACACACTACACATTCTTGAATCTCCCATCTGAATTTCAAAATAGGGTTAATCCAATTAATGCTAGGGTTTTCCAGAAATAAAGAACAGTCCGAGTTGGCAACTTATGATCTTCATAACTTGCAATACATGAACTATTTTTTTGTGATTTTAAGGTTTCAGTATGTAAACAACATGTAAGAGTAGATATACAATACATAAAACCAAGAAAACAACAACACAATCACAACATATATGCTGGTCAAACGTTGTCAGAGATCTTGTTATTAAGTTTTATGGGTTACCTAGAAAACTCGATTCAGTGATCTTCGGCCCTGGTTTGACAAAATACTAACTTCAATTAATTTGATATCTAGGCAATATAAAAGCTTAATCTTAAAGTCTATACAACATACTACAACCTGAATACAACAACTGTAACAAATCAACAAACAACTATCAGATTTAAGCCTTTAAACATCTTGTCAGACTGATCCAGGCAAGTTACGAATGCTTTCAGATTTGTCCAATCATGGTCGCATTCAGCGACCTTTGACCAACAATAACAACAAATC
The DNA here is from genome assembly GCA_020205615.1 of Panax quinquefolius. NCBI lineage: Eukaryota > Viridiplantae > Streptophyta > Magnoliopsida > Apiales > Araliaceae > Panax > Panax quinquefolius. Next base: position 382,744 of record JAINUW010000319.1, read on the forward strand.
TACACATCCTCTGACCCTAAACCAATTTTAGAGTAAAGCCTTTATATCATACAACAAATACAAACCTTTAAACAAACAAAAACATAAACAGGCTGAGATTTATGGGACCTGACATTTGATTGTCAGACCATATTTCTTAGTTTTTTAGATTTTAGAAATCTTATATCTTGAGTATCTAGATATTATAAATCCACTTTTTACCAACCCAGATCATTGTTTAACACTATATACTACATATTTAAACACTCAAACATAACATTTAACAAAGGATCAAAGATCAAGTTTTTGGTTTAGGTTTTATACCTCACTTTGATTATTGCTTGAATCTGGCTTCTGATTTGCTACAGGTGTTAGTAGGGCTTTATTTTGGGACTGATATGCATTAAGATTTCGTGGGTTTTGGGAGATAGAGACTTGGTTGGGAGTTTATGTACAAAAGAGGCTAACAAATGACATTTCTCTCTCCTTAGATCTATATATCATGTGATCTGATGATGCACATGGTATTTGAGATTCTTGACAAGAATTGGCTGAGGTGTTGATAAATAAGTCACTTTGTCAACATTAGTAGGTCACCAACTAAAGCTTTAGCTAGATTTACAAGTAAACTTCACTTATACAAAAAGGGGTATAATAGTAATTAGCCTTATGATTTGAATGGCAAAGTTGTATTATGGAAAATCCTTAGGGTTTAACCCTAAGGTTTAGCACAGAAATTGTAAATTTTCTAATTAGGGTTTGCAAAAATAAAATTTTAGTTTCTAAAAATACAAAATTAAGGTTTCTTAATTAATTAGGTTTCCTAATTACATAGAATTGATAATTAGGTTTATGTTTTACTAATTATCATTAAGCGTGCCAAATTAGCAATTAGGGTTTACAATTAACAATTAGGATTTATAATTTAAATAATAGGGTTTCTAGAAATTAATATTTCTAAATATTAATTAGGGTTTACCTAATCAATATAAAATTCTATAATACTTAACCTTAATCGTAATAACATAGTTACATAGAAAGTCTCGAACTCAAATTGAGTTTTAAATTATGGTTTCCACTTAGCAATTAGCTAATTCATTGTTTAAGGTTTGTAATTTAAGAAATTATGGTTTTAAATCACTAACTAGGGTTGTCGACGCCGGAATTTTTATTTGTCCTTTTCGTTACTTGTTCTTTGGTGTTCTCATTGTCATAAGATAGGGTTGTGCACATCCACTTCTTTGAGTATATCTCTGAGCACTACCTATATGATCTTGGAGTTTATTTAAAATATAATTTTCACTTGGAGACAGTGGAGATAGTTATATGTCAAGAGAAGACTCACCATTGGAAGGAACATGATAGTAATCTTCTCTTTTTTTCTTTACAGGGTGCATTGGGTCAACCAAGGATAATTCTCCGGACATATGATATCTATCATAACTTAGATTCATGGTCTCCTATATACTGAAGGTTTCTTGAGCACTTCCCAAAGATTTTAATTTCTAAAACATTTTTTGATTGTACTTTTATGTAACGTACCATTGTAAGGTTGTGGTCGAGGCACCATGAGAGTTACATACATTTGTATTAAAACTCACAAGATACTTGTCGTCAGATTTTGCACTGCACGGTTGTATAAATGAAGTTGTCAATAGTGTATTTTTCGGCGACCCAAGATGGGTGATGTATACCTATTTTGGGGGCGCCACACACTACACATTCTTGAATCTCCCATCTGAATTTCAAAATAGGGTTAATCCAATTAATGCTAGGGTTTTCGAGAAATAAAGAAACGGTCAGAGTTGGCAACTTATGATCTTCATAACTTGCAATACATGAACTATTTTTTTGTGATTTTAAGGTTTCGAGATGTAAACAACATGTAAGAGTAGATATACAATACATAAAACCAAGAAAACAACAACACAATCACAACATATATGCTGGTCAAACGTTGTCAGAGATCTTGTTATTGAGTTTTATGGGTTACCTAGAAAACTCAGTTCGTGATCTTCTGGCCTGGTTTGACCAGCCACTAACTTCAATTAATTTGATATCTAGGCAATATAAAAGCTTAATCTTAAAGTCTATACAACATACTACAACCTGAATACAACAACCGTAACAAATCAACAAACAACTATCAGATTTAAGCCTTTAAACATCTTGTCAGACTGATCTGGGCAAGTTCTGGGCTGCTCAGATTTGTCCAATCATGGTCGCTCAACGACCTTTGACCAACAATAACAACAAATCTACACATCCTCTGACCCTAAATCAAGTTTTAGAGTAAAGCCTTTATATCATACAACAAATACAAACCTTTAAACAAACAAAAACATAAACAGGCTGAGATTTATGGGACCTGACATTTGATTGTCAGACCATATTTCTCAGTTTTTTAGATTTTAGAAATCTTATATCTTGAGTATCTAGATGTTATAAATCCACTTTCTACCAACCCAGATCATTGTTTAACACTATATACTACATATTTAAACACTCAAACATAACATTTAACAAAGGATCAAAGATCAAGTTTTTGGTTTAGGTTTTATACCTCACTTTGATTATTGCTTGAATCTGGCTTCTGATTGTTACAGGTGTTAGTAGGGCTTTATTTTGGGACTGATATGCATTAAGATTTCGTGGGTTTTGGGAGATAGAGACTTGGTTGGGAGTTTATGTACAAAAGAGGCTAACAAATGACATTTCTCTCTCCTTAGATCTATATATCATGTGATACAATGCACATGGCTGAGATTGCTGACAAGAATTGGCTGAGGTGTTGATAAATAAGTCATTTTGTCAACATTAGTAGGTCACCAACTAAAGCTTTAGCTAGATTTACAAGTAAACTTCACTTATACAAAAAGGGGTATAATAGTCATTAGCCTTATGATTTGAGTGGCAAAGTTGTATTATGGCAAACCCTTAGGGTTTAACCATAAGGTTTAGCACAGAAATTGTAAATTTTCTAATTAGGGTTTGCAAAAATAAAATTTTAGTTTATAAAAATACAAAATTAAGGTTTCTTAATTAATTAGGTTTCCTAATTACATAGAATTGATAATCAGGTTTATGTTTTACTAATTATCATTAAGCGTGCCAAATTAGCAATTAGGGTTTACAATTAACAATTAGGATTTATAATTTAAATAATAGGGTTTCTAGAAATTAATATTTCTAAATATTAATTAGGGTTTACCTAATCAATATAAAATTCTATAATACTTAACCTTAATCGTAATAACATAGTTACATAGCAGTCTCGAACTCAAATTGAGTTTTAAATTATGGTTTCCACTTAGCAATTAGCTAGTTACTGTTTAAGGTTTGTAATTTAAGAAATTATGGTTTTAAATCACTAACTAGGGTTGTCGACGTCGGAATTTTTATTTGTCCCTTTTCGTTACTTGTTCTTTGGTGTTCTCATTGTCATAAGATAGGGTTGTGCACATCCACTTGCTGAGTATATCTACGAGCACTACCTATATGATCTTGGAGTTTATTTAAAATATAATTTTCACTTGGAGACAGTGGAGATAGTTATATGTCATGAGAAGACTAACCATTGGAAGGAACATGATAGTAATCTTCTCGTTTTTCTTTGGGGTCTGTTGGGTCAACCAAGGATAATTCTCTGGACATATGATATCTATCATAACTTAGATTCATGGTCTCCTATGTACGAAGGTTTCCTTGAGCACTTCCCCAAGATTTTAATTTCTAAAACATTTTTTGACTGTACTTTTATGTAACGTACCATTGTAAGGTTGTGGTCGAGGCACCATGAGAGTTACATACATTTGTATTAAAACTCACAGTATACTTGTCGTCGTATTTTGTACGACAGTTGTATAAATGAAGTTGTCAGTAGTGTATTTTCTGGCGACCCAAGATGGGTGATGTATACCTATTTTGGGGGCGTCACACACTACACATTCTTGAATCTCCCATCTGAATTTCAAAATAGGGTTAATCCAATTAATGCTAGGTTTTTCGAAATAAAGAAACGGTCCAGAGTTGGCAACTTATGATCTTCATAACTTGCAATACATGAACTTTTTTTGTGATTTTAAGGTTTGAGATGTAAACAACATGTAAGAGTAGATATACAATACATAAAACCAAGAAAACAACAACACAATCACAACATATATCTTTGGTCAAACGTTGTCGAGATCTTATATGAGTTTTATGGGTTACCTAGAAAACTCGGCAGGATCTTCTCGGCTGGTTTGACCAAACCACTAACTTCAATTAATTTGATATCTAGGCAATATAAAAGCTTAATCTTAAAGTCTATACAACATACTACAACTTTGAATACAACAACCGTAATAAATCAACAAACAACTATCAGTTTAAGCCTTTAAACATCTTGTCGTGATCCGGGCAAGTTCGGGTCGCTTCAGATTTGTCCAATCATGGTCGCTCAAATGACCTTTGACCAACAATAACAATAAATCTACACATCCTCGACCCTAAATCAAGTTTTAGAGTAAAGCCTTTATATCATACAACAAATACAAACCTTTAAACAAACAAAAAACATAAACAAAGTCGAGATTTATGGGACACGACATTTGATTGTCGGACCATATTTCTCGTTTTTAGATTTTAGAAATCTTATATCTTGAGTATCTAGATGTTATAAATCCACTTTCTACCAACCCGGATCATTGTTTAACACTATATACTACATATTTAAACACTCAAACATAACATTTAACAAAGGATCAAAGATCAAGTTTTTGGTTTAGGTTTTATACCTCACTTTGATTATTGCTTGAATCGCTTCGATTTTTACTACGGTGTTAGTAGGGCTTTATTTTGGGACCTGATATGCATTAAGATTTCGTGGGTTTTGGGAGATAGAGACTTGGTTGGGAGTTTATGTACAAAAGAGGCTAACAAATGACATTTTCTCTCCTTAGATCTATATATCATGTGATACAATGCACATGGCTGAGATTGCTGACAAGAATTGGCTGAGGTGTTGATAAATAAGTCATTTTGTCAACATTAGTAGGTCACCAACTAAAGCTTTAGCTAGATTTACAAGTAAACTTCACTTATACAAAAAGGGGTATAATAGTCATTAGCCTTATGATTTGAGTGGCAAAGTTGCATTATGGCAAACCCTTAGGGTTTAACCATAAGGTTTAGCACAGAAATTGTAAATTTTCTAATTAGGGTTTGCAAAAATAAAATTTTAGTTTATAAAAATACAAAATTAAGGTTTCTTAATTAATTAGGTTTCCTAATTACATAGAATTGATAATCAGGTTTATGTTTTACTAATTATCATTAAGCGTGCCAAATTAGCAATTAGGGTTTACAATTAACAATTAGGATTTATAATTTAAATAATAGGGTTTCTAGAAATTAATATTTCTAAATATTAATTAGGGTTTACCTAATCAATATAAAATTCTATAATACTTAACCTTAATCGTAATAACATAGTTACATAGAAGTCTCGAACTCAAATTGAGTTTTAAATTAGGGTTTCCACTTAGAAATTAGCTAGTTACTGTTTAAGGTTTGTAATTTTAGAAATTATGGTTTTAAATCACTAACTAGGGTTGTCGACGTCGGGATTTTTATTTGTCCCTTTTCGTTACTTGTTCTTTGGTGTTCTCATTGTCATAAGATAGGGTTGTGCACATCCACTTGTCGAGTATATATCTCTGAGCACTACCTATATGATCTTGGAGTTTATTTAAAATATAATTTTCACTTGGAGACAAAGTGGAGATAGTTATATGTCAAGAGAAGACTCACCATTGGAAG